>JAJJMB010012161.1:980344-1377270 GCA_023531105.1 Papaver atlanticum
GGGGGGGGGGGGTGGTGGTTTTCATGTGAGATGAAGTATTGACTAAGGGGGAGTGATACATATCACCATAGTATTGTTGTCAAAGTTGTGATACATATCACCATAGTATTGTTGTCAAAGTTGTGATACAATTGAACTTTGATGCTGTATAATAATACTATGACATTGTATAACAATGATTGAGAGCTATTATTTTCTCATTGTTATGGCTACGGATCTTCAATAATGATGATTCTTAACTGAACATCTTTAGAATCATTGGAGTACTTGGAAGTGACAAAGATTTCGAGTAATGTTAAAGAACCAAGGAGATCAAGCATTTGGATGAGAAGCTACAAAGTTTATTTATTTTGTATTCCATATGTATTGATAGTTTTGTCACTAAAATTGACAAAGGGGGAGATTGTTAGAACACTGCTCGGTCGAACTCGCAAGCGTTGCTATCTCAAGCTTGTTTGTCAAGTTTAGTTGCCAAAACTATAAGTCTTGATTTCTAGTCTACTTATAGCTAAGTCTATGACTAGGATATTAAGTGTAGTTGAGCTCTAGACTCCACGATGTTCATCATGCAAAGATGAAGAACTACTCAAGGAACTTGTGGAACTTCATCGGAAAAAAGGTATGTGGAGACTTGAACTTATCTATCACTCAAAAGTCTATCTATTCTATCTCCTATCTTGAGACAAAAGTCGTATTGCTATATAGACTTGGATTATACACATTTGCTATTTCGAGCCGAGTTTATCTCGCTTATCTATTTCTCGGAATATGTGTTGGTGAGTTTTAACTTTGGCCAAGTTCATCTTTACTTGTGACGAAAGTCATGTTGAATATTTCAATAACTTGAAAATCGCTTTGATGAGAAATAGTTTGTGAATAACAACTATATAACATCCTCTAAGAAAGTTTCAATGATTGAAATGAGAGTTTAGAACATGTAACCACCTTTGGATATAAACATGGTGTGTTCTCACATTTGTGTAAAAGTTCAAAACCGGGAACCCAAAGTATGCGTATCCATACGCGTACTGGAGGTTGTTGGAAATCCGGGTAAGTATGCGTACCCATACGCATACTGGCGGAAAGTTCATGTCCATGAATTTCTGCTGGAGTTTGAAAGTGAAAAACAAACTCAATCCGGTTACTTAAGTACGCGTACCCATTTGCATACTTAAGTAGGTTACTTTCTAAAATCGGTTTGTTCATGAACTAAACAATTTATATATTAAGGAATGCAATCTTTGCAAACCGTGGCTATAATGTTCATGAATCGATTCGAGTGAATCAAAACCGACTTTGCTTCGATTGTGTCTTGCATACTTCTATAAGATCTAAGAAATTGAAAAACTCTCTAACTAGTTCATTTGAGTCATTTGAACTAGATATGGTGAAGATTTATAAGGTTGATACGAAAGTGCTCATATGGCTAACCATTGGTTAACTATTGTTGAACCAACTAAGTGTACACGTTTAGGTATGGTTACTCAAACCTAAATAAAGTTACATTTCGTTTGTGTATAACAAGCTAAGTTCGATCTAACGGTTGAAAGATATTAGCTTGAATCTAATCATGTTTTCATCTAACGGTGAATATTGAATGCTTTGTTACCAAGGTAACTTAGATTGCAAACCCTGATTTGGAGACTATATAAAGGAGAACTCTAGCAACTGGGAAACCTAATCCCCACACCTCCTGTGTGATACTAGTTGTATAAGATAGAGTCGATTCTCCTTTAACCTTAGGTTTCTCACGAGACCCTGTAGGTTAACGACTTAAAGACTTCATTGGGATTGTGAAGCCAGACCCCAACTATTTTCTATGTAGTTGCGTGATCTGATCTTGCTGTTTCTATCGTGATTGAGTACAATCGTAAGATTGACTTGAGATTTATATCTCTGATAGGCAAGATAGAAAAGTAGTCACAAACACCTTCGTCTCATAGTTTGTGATTCCACAATATCTTTTTTTGCTAGTCGATTAAGATTATTGTGAGGTGATTGATATTTCTAGGCTGTTCTTCGGGAATATAAGTCCAGTATATCAATTGGTTCCTGTTCACCTTGATTTATCAAAAGACGGAACAAAACTCGTAGGTATTTTTGTGGGAGACAGATTTATCTATTACTATAGACTTTTCTGTGTGATACAGATTTTTTTATCAAGTCTTCGACTTTGGGTCATAGCAACTCTTAGTTGTGGGTGAGATCAGCTAAGGAATCAAGTGCGTAGTATCCTACTGGGATCAGAGATGTAAGGAGCACAACTGTACCTTGAATCAGTGTGAGATTGATTGGGGTTCAACTACAGTCCAGACCGAAGTTAGTTTGTAGTAGGCTAGTGTCTGTAGCGGCTTAATATAGTATGGTGTTCAATATGGACTAGGTTCTGGGGTTTTTCTGCATTTGCGGTTTCCTCGTTAACAAAACTTATAGTGTCTGTGTTATTTCTTTTCCGCATTATATTTTGTTATATAATTGAAATATCACAGGTTGTGCGTTGAATCGATCAATTGGTAAATCCAACCTTTGGTTGTTGATTGATCCTTGAACATTGGTCTTTGGTACCGTTCAAGTAATCTCTCCTATGTTCAATCGGGCTCGCAAATTATTATTTGTTTGATTTCGGATTTAATTGAGGGATTGAGATTTAAACTCTTTGATATACTTTTTATAAGATTGAGTCTAACTGTCTAGTTGATTCTTTTGTAAGTATATTGGAGTTAGTCCATACAGATTTTTAAGCGAAATATTGGGTGAGGTTGTTAGACCCCCGCTTTTTCAACAGCAATTCACAGAACTGCTCAATTAAGGATTGAACTGCTTACTTGGAAGGTGGTTCCGAGAGAGTGAAAGTCCTGACCTGGAGAGGGTCTTTGTGTACTCCTTCAGTCCCCAAGTTAAGCTCTCCTGATTCGACCTTTTCTTTGAATATGCGCTTCAAAATCCTGCAGTCGCTTGTGGGATGATTGACGAATCTATTAAAACGACAGTAACGAGGATTCTCCATTTCCTCTTCAGTTGGTTCTTTTCTGACATATGGTAAATTGATTGCACCGTCTTGGATCCAAACCTCCAGCAGTTCAGTCACCTCTTCAATGGGAAAAGGGAAATCAGGTTCTTGTTGATCAGTTCATGTGTGCTGGGTTGGAGTTTTTGCGTCTCGAGTTTGATTATCCTTCTTTGGTATTTTCGGAGGAGCTGGAGAAGCATGCTTGCGTTGTGACTCGGCTTTCCCTTTGCTCCCTTCTGCAACAACATTTGTGGAAGGTTGGAGGTTGTACTGTTTGTTGATCAACCTCGAGTTTCTCGCGGTTCCTCAGCTTTTGTAGCTTTTGCTCTATCCGGTAAAGTAGGTGCGATAGTTGTTGATTGCTTAGCCGCTTCATGAAGTTCTGAAAAAGTCTGGAACCGTAGATTTTCCAGTAAATCTCTGTAGACCGGGATCATTCCGTTGATGCACAAGTCTACAAGTTGTTGCTCTGTGACATTTGGATCGTGGCAATCCAAGGCTTGAACTCTGAACCTTTTCACATAGTCATTGGGATGTTCATTGCTCCTTTGAAACATCCTTCCTAGATCAGAGAGAGTGACTTGCTCTGATATGAAGAAATATTTTTTGTAGAAGGCATTAATCATCTCTCCCCAACTGGTGATACTTCCTGGTGCGATGTTGTTATACCAGGTGTATGCTCTGCCTGTCAGAGACTTTGAAAATTCCTTCAGACGGACGACATGGTTGTGCTCATGTTCACCCAGTGATTCCAAAAACCGAGAAACATGCTCTCGAGCATTGCATGTTCTATCATAAAGGGTGAACATTGAAGAGGTATAACCTTTTGGAAGAGGAATCCTTTGCGTAGCAGCAGGGTATGGAGGTTGGCGGCGGTGGACAGATGATGTCCTATCTTTTCCGCGGTTCTCTAAAAGGCATTCCAAATCTTCACGAGTGATAAAACTGGATGGTTCTTTCGCTGGCGGGTTGTCTGCAGCTTTGCGGACTTCATCATCATCCACCACATGAATTGGAGAGATTTCAGGATTAGCAGCCGGAGATGTTTCTTTGGCTTTTCCTTTCTCTGAGCCATCCTGAGTTTTATCTGACATTTTGTCTGTGAGGGTCTTGAGATAATGGCATAACTCCTTCTATGTTGTGTCCATGTCAGTCTGATTCTTAGCGAGAACTTCCCGAACCTTCATAAGATCAGCTATGGTAGGCGGATTTTATCTGACTTCTTCGGAAGACCGGCCAAAGAGAGTATTATTTCCAATATTGGTTTGAGGAGGGGTGGTATCAGTAGCGCCATTGTTGGAAGAGGGAGCGACTAGAGTACCACCATTATTGTTGCTAGTGCTAGCATTATTTGGGTTAGGGTTTGTAACTGAACCTGACCTAATATCAACCATCTTGATGAATTGAGATTACAACCGAGAGATTAATCTCCCACTGTGGTCGCCAATCTGTTGATGAGAGAAAACGATTTGCTAGTTTTTTAGGAAATTGGAGAGACGACCGTACGGAGGAGACTCTCGACCGAGAAAATTGCTTTAACCTTTTGCAAACAGATGCACTGGACGGGAGTTCTTTGAGTTCGAGAGATCAATCTATAGGACTCCGGCCTAAACCAAGACAATGGTCGTTCAAGAGTCAATTCGGTCACAAGAGAGGATGGGTCGATCAGTAGAAGGGAAGCTGAGAAATGTGTGAGATCAATGATGATCAAAGATTGCGGATGTGTTGTGTAGAGAGTGATTGCTCAGACGATGAGAATTCCTGTGTGATGAGAATTCTTTATCCAAACGAGCGTTCTTGTCTTTTCAATCATGGATTCAGAGACTTATTTATATTACAAAAATAGTAGACACATTAATCCCAGTAAGTGTGACGGTTGCTGGAGTGAAAGAGTGGGAAAGTGGGAAATCGTGTTAAAACAAGTTACTCATCGTGCAGAGACTTGGTTGATTGTCCACCCACTACTTTGTTAACTCCTCTAACCGCTTGCACGACTTAATCACATTCTCATCGTGGATGAACATACGTGCCGTAGGCCGCCAGACCAAAACCCTAGTTAATATCCCCCATGTGACACGATTGATATCTCGTGATTGTGGAGTCTGCAAGGAAGACGTGTATTTTAATTAGTCAGTTGTTGACTTGATGAGACGATGAGTCTTTGTGTTGCTGAGTCGAGCATGATTTATGAATGCTCTAGGATTCATGAATTGAACATGTCTGTTGAGACAGATGTATAATTGTTGAATGAATATTAATAATTAAAGTGAGAAAATATTTCTCGTATGAGCAAATATTGCTCATTTGATGAATTGTTGAATATTGATAGTTGAACCAATATTCCTGAGCAAATATTGCTCGTTCGATGAACTATTGAATATTGATAGTTGAATCAATATTTATAGTCTAAACAAATATTGCTCGTCTGATGAATTAAATATTGATACTTGAATCAATATTTCTAGTTTGAGCAAATATTGCTCGTTTGATGAATTATTGATAGCGGGACCAAATAAAATATTAATTTAAGATACTTGCAACTGGGACGAGTATAATAGATTAAAATGTTGATTATGGGATCAACATAAAATTATTATTACGCTTTGAGGAGCATTGGATTCGAAACTCTAATTTTGATCAATTGCTGATTTATTGAAAATCAACCATTAAGTGAGAGAGGGACCGGCTGCATGGGATGATGGACCGACCATGTAGTGCCCATATGCTCGAGTGAGCAAATACCGAAGTCCCTTGAAGACTAGTTGGTGAAAGGATGATTAAATGTTGGTTTAATCATTTATTGAAATAGTGCTCGTTTGAGCATTAGGTGATAAAACCTAATTATGGAGAAGTGAGGGACCGACCAAGGGGTCATGGAACCGGCCTGGTGGTCATGGGACCGACCGACGATCGTTTGATGAAAGTCCAAGTTATTTGGAAGAGTTTAAACCTAATATGAACAAATTAGGTCAAATTATGAAAATATGTGGGACCGGCTTCCTGCAAGCCAAAGGGCCGACCCTGGTCGGTCAAGGTAACATGACCGCATCACCAAAGTGTCTGTGTCTTAGTCCTGAGAATTTTGGTATTTTCTGGTGCGCGTTTAAGCAATATTTGAGAAAATATGGAGAAATCAGGATTTTTCTCAAACGGAGGAGTTTCATGAGATGAAAGAAATAATAATAATAATAATAAATAAGGGATTATAAGGTGTGGTACCTTCCAAGGATAGGGCATGGACGGCCGGCTAGTAGGTCCGGTCCCGTGACACCTTTCCCTATTTTATATTATTTTCATCATGTGAAGGAAATATGATGAAACTGAGGAGTTTTGCTCAAATGAAGGAATTTGCTCAAATGAAGGAGTTTTCATGGGAAGGGGAATAATAATAAAATAAGGAATAAGAGAGGTTGTGGGACCGGCCACGGCTAGGGCATGGCCGGCCAGTAAGCCCGGTCCCGTGACACTCCTCTTTATTTTATGTTGTTTTCACCGTGTGAGGAAATAAGAGTTTTGCTCGAATCGATGAAGTTTGCTCAAATGAAGGAATTTTTCATGAGGTCAAGGAAAAATAATAAAATTAGATAAAATAAAGGAAGAGGCGTAGGACCGGCCACGGCGGCATGACCGGCTGGCCGGTGGGCCCGGTCTCCTAGGCGCCTCTTTTAATATATATTTTTTATTATTTTTCTTTACTATTTTGCATAGGTTTCCTCGTTTGTTCGTATTTTTAAATGCCCGTTCGTGCATTATTGCTACACTTGCACCATTTCCTCGGGTCTTACTCGATGGTGGCTCAGATGCCCGTACGTTGAATATTTATTACTAACCCATGGAATTCTGCTGGGAAGAGTCATGAATTGAAGTAACGAAATATTATGAAGAACGTAAAATATTTTCTAGGAATTCAGTTGATGAATATTGTGACTAGAAATAATTAATTGATGGCTCTATACTAGCAGACGAGCTGTCTAGGAGCATTATTATTATTATTCGAAAATCGAGGTATGAGCTAGTCGAAGCGTAATACTCGATTTGAATGTTTATTCTGTAAAGTCAGGGAACATTGCGACATCCTGAAGACGTTATTGCTCTATACTAGTGATTAATACATCTAGGAGCCGTCCAATCATTTCGATTCTATACATAAGTAATTACTGAAATTGCTCAGTTAATGAAATAAGTCGTGG
This sequence comes from Papaver atlanticum, assembly GCA_023531105.1. Lineage (NCBI taxonomy): Eukaryota > Viridiplantae > Streptophyta > Magnoliopsida > Ranunculales > Papaveraceae > Papaver > Papaver atlanticum. Next base: position 987,545 of record JAJJMB010012161.1, read on the forward strand.
TCTCAGTTGAGAGACTGCATATGTATGCTCTGAGAGGCAATACACTCAGTCAGAGGTTCTTTGGGATGTTCTGAGAGGGAATACACTCAGTCAGAGATCATCGTGGCATGAGTTTTCATGTTTAAACGAGAGACATGAGTCTAAATATTCATCTGACTACTGGATCAGGAATATGTAAGGTTACGATTTTAGCCTTTTTCAAAAATCCACCATCAACACCAGGACCGGTTACATCAGTTACCAGGATTGGTTACGTCAATTACCAGGACTGGTTACCATATACTCATGGTATTGCTTGTGATCGGTCACACCAGTCACTAGGATCGGTTACACCAATTACCAGGATCGGTTACACCAATTACTAGGACCGGTTACACCAATTACAAGGATCGCTTACACAACTCTTTTGTGATCGGTCACACCAATTACTATGATCGGTCACACCAATTACAAATATCGATCATACCATCTCAGGTGATTACTTAGGATCGGTTACACTAATTAATCAAAACTAGTCATACAAAATCATAAGTCAGGCATTGTGATTAGTTATACCAAGATACATAAAAAGTTATGATCGGTTCTACCATCTCACACATATTGGTAATCCATAGATATGCAATGAATAACAATACCAATAATCCTAGCGATTTCCCTTTCGATTCATAAACAAGTTCATGAATGTACTTCCTTTAAACAAATGTAAAACATTGTTTCCCAGGATGAAATCTTCACCTTTACCCATTCACATAATCACAATAGCATTCATAAGATTATGTCGATGTCATATCTACGAAGTTCAAAAGATAAGCGTTCTACTTCGTAGTCTAATTCCTTAATACTATGATCATATGATCATGTCTCACTACTAGAGTAATATATTCATACAAAGATACGTTAGGAATGAAACAGTTCAAGTCAATATTACTAACCTGATCAAGAGGAAGGATGATGTCGTCGGGCTAACCTAAAATTCCATACCCCTTTAGGGTTTAGGATACATGTATTTATATAGTTTATTTAAACCTAATTCTGATATAAACTTGATGTGCAAGCAACTTGGGGAGCAAGACTTATGGAAACTCCTGAGATCTTCTTTCACGGGCTAGACGGGCTTGATTAATGGGCCTTCCGTCATTTTATTGACGGTACAAACAATAAGCTTGACTCGAAACCTCTTCTTTGTAAATCTATTAGAAGTCATATGGTAGGTCTGGAAAGGTACCTACAATTATATTGGAAGTGCACAGTGTCTATACATAGATATGGCAAATACAGGTCGATCCCATAAGGAGTTGTTATGATGAGAAGCTAAACTTCAAAGTTCTATTATTGCTAATTTAAGGACGAACGAGTTGTCGATAAGACATGATGATGTTTATGTAACACAAAATAGGAAACAAAATGATGCAAATAAAAGGCACTAGGGCAGTCGAATCCACCACTTAACCTACACTAAGTTAATTTAGTTTCAATAACGTTCTTATCCTTTGTAATGGACACCAGTGAACATCTAGGTTCTGCCGACTATCCAGATAACGGTAAAGGTTCAAGCATGCCGTGTATCTAAAGACTCTGATATGAATAATTTAATTGCAACTAAGGTATTCACCATAAGCATTAACTGTCTGATTAAAGCACATCTAATCAAAAGATCAATTTATGTGATTACGCATGAGATGCAATACTACAACACATGATTGCTCTAACTACCTAGGTTGCATGACAAATAAGGTGAAAGTAAAGTGCTGAAGTGCTCAGATTAAATCTATCTTAAAACAATAAAGCACAACAAGAACAATATCGGAAACATGAATCAAACTAGCAATAGATTAAGGGCTTCATCTAAACCCTAGTTATTAAATTAGAACATGATGAAAATACTGAAAATAAACTACTGCTTGGTGCAGCGGCTAATCCGGGCATGCCTTTTACATCACAACCCTTTCTCTATTTATACATAATTTTCACTCAATTCGAATTCAATTCAACAAATAACAAAGACCTACTCACCATAATTGCTTCTCTGATGTTTCTCCTCTTCAATTCTTATTAGAATTTCATTTTATTGATGTTCCTCCAGCTGTTAATGGATAACCCTAACTCTCTCTCTCTAACCTAGCTTCTAGGATTACTGTTCTTAATAAGGAAAAAGATAAGGCAGAGAGATCTCTACCAAACCCACTGTTGGTGTAGCTTTTGCAAATGGCTTGCGGAATGAGTACAAGCGGATTGTAGCAACTCTTTGCGCAGTATTTCTTCTGCTTTTCTCACTGCTTAGATAACCTTGATTAATTTATTTATGTACTTTTTTTTTTTTTAAATAGTCATTTTTTAAATAAAAATCTTACTCTTCTCTACTCCAACCGAACACTAGTCCGGCTTCAAATTTCATTGGCTTTAACCAAAGGTAGAGGCTTTAATTTTTTTTATAATCTGCAAATTAACGAAGAAGAAGAACGGGTTGAAGCAAAAATCGAATTGAGTGAAGTTGGAGAGTGAGAACCAAATCCTCATTGCAAGGAAATGTACAGTACAAAGTTTCCCATACACGCATGTCTTATTTTCATGTGTTAGATTAATAGACTAGGTTTAAATCGTAAAAAATAGGTTTTACGGTAGTTACAGAGTGAAGTTCGACTGACAATTGAAATGAATTATCAACCAAACTACCATTGTTCTTCATTCTGATAAAGCTTATGAACAGTTCGGCTAATAATTAAACACGACAACGATAGCCGAACTGCTCTTTATGAAGAACAACACTAAGTTTGGTCGTCCGTTTTTTTCGCTCGGATCAGCCGATTCTAAGTTCGGCAGTTAAAGAGTGAAGTTCGACTGATAACTTATCAACTGAACCTAAGTATGTTTTTTTTCTTTCAAAAAACTTAAAAGAAGCAAAAAAAAAACCCTTAAATTAAAAACAAAATCTTTATATTTATAAACATATAAACATAAGGATATTAATGGAACGCGCGATTGGGGGATACTTGAACTAATTGGGGGATATAAATTACTTCCCCCAACCAATAGTGTCTGCTAAGGGGTGTTTTTTGGGGGTGGAAATACTAAAATACCATTTGGTTAATTAAAAAACATTATGAAAAGACTATACTACCCTTCCCACAAAATAAAAAACTTAAAATCAAAATCAAAAAACCAAATCAGTTATCCCCCATTTCCATTGAATGCCGGCACACTCGGTTAGAGTTAGGTTTTGAAAAGAAAAAAAATCCATCTTCTTCTTCATCGTTCTTCGTCGTCGATTCATCGTCGATTCAAAAATATCTTCGTCGATTACCCGAATCTATCTATAACCATGACTCCACGAAAGAAATCAAATGCCCAATCGAAGTCAAAATCGATTGTTCAACAAAAGCAACAAGAAAGAATCAATCGGATTGCTCAATAAGAAGAAGAAGAGAACTCGGACAATCAACTTCTCGTAAACATGGCTTCTGTGAGAAGGTAAGTGATTTTGAACTATTTTATGAGTGTTTAAATCGATTTAAGGCATTGGGTTTAGTTTAGAATCGCGAACCCTAACTCAAACAGTTGAGTTACAGTCAATGCCAGCATTGAAATTAGTATGAATACAATGCCGGTACTGAATTACGGCATTAAAAATACTATGAATACAATGCCGGTACCTAGTTACGGCATTGATTTTAGTATGAATACTATGTCGGTATGGAGTTACAGAATTACCTGAAACTGAATGTTCTGTCCCGGCATTGATTTTAGGTTGAATACCATGCCGGTAGTTTGTTACGGCATTGGTTTAAATTTATTCAATTATGCCGGCAGTCCACTTTTAATATACAGGAAAACCCTAGGAATTTGTTATCAGTACTGGCATTGATTTTAGGTTGAATACAATGCCGGTACTTGATTACGGCATGGATTTGAATTCTTACCTCTGTGCCGGCAGTGATCTTTTGGTATCCAGGAACTTCTTAGGAATTACCTAAGAATACCGGCATTGTCCACAATTATTCGACAATGCCGGCATCGTGTCCCGACATAGTGTTTTTGTTAAATTACTATGCCATTTTTTGGTCTCGGCATCATAGATATTTCTAGAATCAATGCCGGTACTGATGATTCTATGTCGTTTTTCAGTATATTTATGCCGGCATCAAATATGAAAGTGAGTTGTCTTATATTTATTTCGTGTTTCTTTTGATATAGGGATAAAGCAAAGGAAGCTGGCATTAAGAAAAGAAAGAAGAACGATCTTGGTACTCCTCAGTCTCTGCCTCCTTGAGGGAGAGAACAAGGTCACAATAAGCGTTTGGGGGCAGTCTCTACAAGAGGGAAAAAATGGGAGAGTGGTGACCGTAGTCGACTCGTAATCCGTGAACCTACTGGAACAGTTGAGCACAATGAGCAAGATGAATAGGAAAGTGAGGAGGAAGATAATGAGGTTGATCCAAGTCAATTAGCAACCCAAAGCGAAGTATTAGAGGAAGATGGTGGGCCAAGTCAAAAACTGACACAAGGCAAAGGCAAAGGCAAAGACAAAGGAAAAGTAAAAGGTCCGCACCTTCCTCATGCTGATGACATGATACCTGACCTTGAACGTGGTAGAATTTGGGGTGAAGCTTCGGATCCGAGAATGCTATTTGGATATAAGGACACGTAGGCTCGTACTATCTATCAAACCTATGTAAGAATTTTTATCTTGTACATATGTATTGTTTTGTATTTATGTAAAAACTCCTAATAGTATTGTCTCCTACGTGTAGGATCATAAGAATGCTATGCGTGTTTGCCAAAACCAAGCCGCGTCTCATTGGGATTTGTCTACGAAATGTGAAGAGGTCCAAACATTAGTAAGGGAGTCTGGTCTATATGGTTTGGCTGAAAATTATGTGAAGTGTGATTCTGTGACAGTCAATTGCTTCGTCGAAAAGTATCATGGTGAAACTGATACCATGCACTTCCCGTTTGGGGAGATGACCTTGATCCCTGATGATGCTCAGAACATTCTAGGCTTGAATGTTATCGGCAAATCAATTGCAGAAGGAGATAATTGTCCGGACCTAGAATGGTCGAAGTTGCACGCTCTGACTAACAAGCTGTTGGGTTGTAACTACAAAACATCTGTGGAAAACTTCTATGTATCTAAGAATAGTAGGACAAAGACCATCAAGCTGAAGTTGCTTAAGGAGAAGTTTTAAAACACGCAAGCAAGAAGTTTGAAGGATGGATGGGACCCTGCACAAATTCGTTATACAGCCGCTGCGTACCTGTTATTCATCTTGGGCACTAAGGTATTCCCTGACGCTAGTGGCAACAGGGTTAGTGCAAACCACCTTCAATACTTGGATCCGTTGGAAGAGGTCTTTACCAATTCTTGGGGCACCGTGGTAATGGAACATTTTATGGCGGAGATGAGAAGGGCCTCTAAGGCTGTTATTCATCTTGGGCATATGTACTCTTATTATTAACTTAGAAACAAAATTTACTGCTTCTTATATGTATCATTCCACATTGGTATAGGTGTGGGCTTATGAACACTTCCCAACATTGTTCAAGGACTACCCCTTCTTGAAGATCAAAAACCTTTCCGAACCTGAGGAGCATAGAGCTAAGAGATACGAGTTCAACAATATTCCGAAACCCGGTAACAATCGTCGATTGACAAATATGACATTGGCTCTGGACGCGATAACTACCAAAGAGGTTGTGTTCGACCCTTACAAGGAAGCTAGAGAGAACCACCAAATTTTGAGGTATAATAACGTTGCATTTTACAATGGACCGTTGTTCCACCCAAAGGGATACGTTATGGCTGATCCCCGACGTGTCATGCGGCAACTTGGATATAAGCAATTACCTTATCCCGAGATAGCCTCTCTTGAAAGGTACGAAGTTAAACGTTCTCAGATTTTTTTCAACTAAGCTGAAGTTGAGGGTAGAGTATGATCCAATTCCAGAACCAACACATTGGAGGGATAGGGAACCACGTCGTTTGATAGATATTAGTAACTGGGAGCTTGCATAAAACGGTGATGAAGCCCACCCTGATTACATGTTTTATTACCTAGAAGGGTCACATCCATTTGTCGTGCGCCCGGACAACGTCAAAGTTCCACCCCAGGAAAACCCTCCCGCTCCAACTCCTACAGAGGCACCACCTACGATGTCCCAACTTAATAAGACTATTGGATTGCTAGCAAGTATTATTAATTTCTTAGTCAATTAATGTATACATAAACTTATATTATCATATATATACTAATTATGTGTTGGATGTATGAAACTAGCGACGTCGGCTTGGCAAGTTGAAGAAGATGTTTGGTTGCAAGAACGAGAAAGGAGAGGTGCTATCCCCTGAAGAAATGAAGGAAGTTGAGGAAAATCTTGATAAAATGGAAGACCCTAATGCAAAAGATTTGTTAGGAGAAACGAGGAAGGTGGCCGTGGCCAAGAAGCAAAAGACCAAGTGATGAATTAATTAGTTATGTTTCTTCATTTGGATGGTGGTTGTTACGTTTTGAACAATTTCGAACTTGTTTTTGGATGAACTCTTTAGTTGTTTGGTTTACTTTTGGTTTATGATACCTGGATTAAGAACATTTAAGCACAATTTAGTTGTTTGGTTTATGTTGAACATGTTTAGATTTCTAGTAAAATGTTCTTTTTGTAAGTTTTCTTTACACCAAAACACCGTCATTGAATTGTTTAGGTTGAGTAGCGCCGGCACTGTTCCCGGCGTAGATACGTAATTAAAATTCCATGTCATAAATAATACCGGCATTGAAATGTTTTTCTAAACCCATGCCGGAAAGTTGGGATGAAAGGGTCCAAGTTCATATATAGAATTTGAACTGTGCCGGCATATAAGTATTTATACATATCCATGCTGGAAATCTGATTTTTTTTTAACTTGGATAGTTTTGTAGAAAATCGGCATGGTAAATAAGATATCTTTCTATGCCGGCACTCTGTAAACCCTTCAGAAATAAAAACTACAATGCTGGTATTGATTATAGATCCGTTACGAATGCTCTTTTTATTTCGTTCCTAGATAATCTATTACATTACATTTGAAACTTTAGATTAAAACATACTAACAAACATGAAACTTTAAATTAAAACATACTAAAAAACATGGAATGGAGTAATTTTGGTTCAAGATGATCTCATAATCTATTTCCATCCCTTTTCAACAATTACGTTTCCTTTGAGCCTTTCGCGAATATCTTCGAAGACATCGTCTGGAAGCTCGGTGTCAAGGACCATCCTCATTGGTTCATCTTCTCTTTCAACATATTCCTTTCCCTTCATATAACACCCATCACACCCATCAATAGGCTTGCATTGGCCCTTATGGTTTTTTCTTGATTCTGATAGTGCAACAGCTTTGTCAAACCATTGAAACTCATCTTACTTTGGGTGATTCAAACACCTTAGAAACATTCTTCCCTTTCAGCATCATCAGTTTTTGCAATCCAAAACCGGCGTGTCCCATCACAGTTTCTACACTTCGAATAAATAAAAGGACAGTCCATGGCTAGATGAGAAGGTGACTTGCAAATTTGACAGCTGCAATGATGAGTCTGCAAGAGAAGATTATATTAGTGATACGTCCTAGTAGAGAAGATTTTAACTGTCCATATATTGTTAGTAATGTTGAATCTACTTACTTTGCAGGTAGAGCTTGATGGTGGTTTGCAAATAGAGCTTGTTGATGAATCTCCCATCGCTTGTGAAGCTAGAACCGTGGTTGCTTGATCTATTTTTTGAGGCTTGCTTTCTTGAGAGAAGGATTTTTGCTATTTGGTTGGTGCTTTGTGTAAATTTTTACAAAGGAATGGGGTGGGGTGGGGGGGGGGGGGGATTATATAGAATGAAGCTCCAACGACCTTATTTTTCAAAAAACTAGCAGTTTTTTTTTTGAAATTCCGAGATGCCGGCATGGTCGCATAAATATATTCAATGCCGGTAGAGGATGCCGGCATTGTATGTTGGTGTTGACTTTATGCCGGCATTCACTGCAGATTATGCCGAATCTCTGTAAAAAAAATCAAGTACCGGCATGGATATTGAATAGTAATCTATACCGGAACCGTGTGCCGACATTTTTTCCCATATTAACTACAATGCCGGCATCCGCTAATTTAAAAATAACTAGCCGTTGAGGTTTTTCTCTATATAAAGAGAGCTAATACTTGAACCAAAACTCGTGTGTTCTTGAGACTCTTATGAAACCCTAAACCCTAGAAGAGCCATCTATAAATAGATTAGTATAGAACCTACTCCCAACTTTCAACAAATGACATCGTTTGACTCCGAGGAAGATTTAGCAATCACCCAAGCATGGTACGCCGCAACTCGTCCTTCAACTATAGATAACAGTTCGAGGGATTCCATGTGGTTGAAGATTTTTAACAAATTTATTCACGATTATGGGAACCCAAAAGGAAGAACTGCTCAACAAATCGAGCAACGGCACGACATCATCCTATATGCGGTGGTTGAGTTTTTAAAAATCAAACACCGGATCGCGCACGCTACCCATAATAGAATGTCCCCTCAACAACTCGTAAGTATCTTTATGATTAGTTCGACACAATTCACTCTTTTCAATTTTTATGTAACAAACTAAGTTTGTGTGTTGTTTTTGTAGCATGAAGCCATTAAAGCGCGTTACTTACAGGAAAAGGGGGAAGCATTCATGTTTGATGAAAACGTGAACCACATGGTAACCAAAGTCACGGAGTACCACCAGCTGGGTGAATCGGAGACGGATTCTTCTTAAGAAAATTGATAGGTTTAGTGGTTTATGGTTAGGTTTTTAGGGTAGTTTTTGGTAAGGTTTTGTGGGTAGATCTCTATGTAAACCCTCACGAGACTATAACTCGTCAACTTGGGTCATCAAGTGGTTCAAAGGATTGATGCACGTGCTAAGTGCATCCGTGCTTCCTGCGACAAGGGTTACATTTGAAATAAATTATAGTTCCGGCATACTATGTTAACATAATTCAATACCGTTACCATGACGACGTAGATCTTATATATAACTCTATGCCAGGATAGAGTGTTAAAATGTTAAGGTTTCTGGGTACAATAAACCTTATTCCGGCATTGCTTTTTAATACGACTCTATGCAGGCAATCTCTTTAACCACAGTTAAGCGCCGGGATTAAACATTCAATGCCCAACGACTATTTTTTTAAACCATAAACCAGTAAAGGGAACTTCCGGCGTGGATTTTAGGTTACTGATAATACCATAATGATAAAGTGGAAAAAGATCCGTTGTGTCCTCATCTATTTAAAGGAATGGATACACCCATTACACTTGATACCTCCAAAAAAAAAAGTAAGCTCCAACACATATCTCCAATGGAAAATCCATCACCAACTACCGATTTCATCATTGCTATGGAAAAAGAAAAACTTGAGAAGAACAAACTATCCACTCCAATAGGAAATCAATTATCATCCACCACAACCTCAATTTCCATTATACAAGAAAAACTTAGAGGAAAGGAAGAAACCACCAAGTCAATTGCCGCAATGGAAGAAGAGATACTTAAAAGGAAAAGAGAAGAAGAAGAGGCAACAATAGAAGCAAAATATCGCAAAGAAAATAAGGAAATATACGAACGTGTAAAACAAGCGAAGATAGAAGCGGATGTTGAGGAAGAAAAAATGGATTAAAAATTTATACATAGTATCAGATTTCCCGGAAGATCACCGCCCATTGGATCTTTTTTGGGGTGTTGTTAGTAGTGGTCCTTATATGCCGAAGTTTGAGGACGGTAAGTGCAAGAAACGCAAAATGGATTACGGGGATGAGTATGTAGCGAATCGGAAAATTTCCCTCATAAAATTATGTCGAAAATACAACGAGTTTCTCGCAAGATACAAAGGGAATAGGTATCAAGCTCAGGAAGCATATACCAAGTGGAGAAAAGAGCCTTTTAGGCATTTGGAAGCTGCTTTGTTTATTGAATCTCGTTCCAAGAAATGATGTTAGTTGCAATTATCTTAAGATATTTCATTTTATGTGTAACGTTGTTTACGTGGTTAATGTTTTTAATTTTGTTTCCGTAAGATTAATATGAAGGCCAGTTTGCTTGCTTAAACCTTTGGTGGCTACTTCTTTTGGTGGTACGTAAGCCGACATTGAAAAATAACCAAAGACTATACCGGTACAATTTCCGGGATTGAATTGTGATCATCATATGATGCCGGTATCTTGGACTCAATTTAAACTGATCATCAGAATGCCGTCATTGAAAAATAACCAAAGACAATACCGGCACAAGTGCCGGCGTTGAATTGTGATCAACATACAATGCTGGTATCCTGGACTCAATTTAAACTTAGTGTCAGAATTCCGGCATTGAATTGTCCCATCTTTCCATGCCGACTTCTGACGGTTACAAACTCCTTTAAGTTATGTGGCAGTTTCAAACTCCTTTAAGTTATGTGGCGGTTTCAAACTCCTTTATCCCACTTATGTAACGGTTACAAACTATGTGTCGGTTACAAACTCCTTAATTCTATTTAAGTGACGGTTATAGAAAGGAAAGTATTTCATCTTTCCATCTCTTTTTTTTTTACTTCTCGGCTCTTCCAAAAGAATTTCTAAAACCACTAAACTACCTTATTTTGTTTCTACTAAGAAGAATGGGTCGTCGCAAACCTCCTGAAAAACCCAAACCCAATCTTGAAGAGTCTGTTGATGATGGTGGTAAATCGAAATCAAAAGCGCAACAAGTGCACGAAGAAAGGAAAAATCAAGCAGCTCTTGAACAAGATCATGATGAGGAAATAACATATATGATGCGGTAAGTGATGTCTATGTTGAATTGAAGCATTTTTAGGGTTTATCCCATACTAGAAAACACAAATTGAAACTTGCTTGTTTAGTCTTTCTACTACACTAAAAGAAAAATTTGAAATTGCAATATAGTCAATTGAAATTCAGTTACAATTTTGGTTCGCCATAGAATTCAATTTGAATACCATGCCGGATTATATGTCTTGTATCCCCCTTTTATTGCATGGAAATACTGGCATAGAAATTGAATTGACTACAATGCCGAAACAACATGCCGGCATAGGTTATCTCTAATTTACCAAGCCGGCACCACTGCCGGCAGTGTCATTCTGTTTACCAACCATGCTGGTTGTGGTTCTCTTCTTTTGTTAAGTCTCTGTGTAAAATTCCCCAAATACCGGCATTGTTGGTCTCTAATTTACAAAGTCGGCACCATTGCCGGCAGTGTCGTTAGGTTTACCAACCATGCCGATTTTGGTTCCCTTCTTTTGTTAAGTCTCTGTATAAAATTCCCCAAATACCGGCATTGTTGTTTACTTATTTAGTATGCCGGCACTATTGCTGGTAGTGATTTTATGTTTACCATCCATGACGGCTTTCTGTATATAGCTCAGTTGACATATTGTGACGTAGGTCTAGAGCAGCACAAATGAAGAAAGCAAAGGGCAAAGCTATTGAAGAAGGAAAACTTAAGTCTTCTCGGCCTCGAGGTAGTCTTTCTGATCCGGATCGTGCTAAGGTCATCATTCGGGAGCGTACGGGGACACAAGCAGTAGTGATGATGATGATGAGTGGCAAAAATTTCCTGAACCGGCCCGAGCAGGTGGCTCATCCTCACAAGCAGGTGGCTCAGGACAACCTGATGGCGGAGATGAAGACCCTAAGAAAAGGGAAAAGAAACCCCCAGCTCACCTTCCCAAAGCATATGACATGCTTCCAGATCGCACAGACGGGAAATAGTGGGGTAAAGCGATAAATATACAACTCTTATTTGACTACAAGCACTCTTGGGCTCGTTGGATTTATTCAACTTATGTAAGACGTTTGCATCTTGTTATTATATCATTTATCTATGATCAGGTGAATTTAAGATAGTTTGGTGTGTTTTTATAGGACCACAAAAAAGCCTTCCGTGTTAGCCGCCATCAATCAATGGATATATGGCCTTTGAAGTGGGAGTGTGATGATGTTAAAGCAGTAATCAGAGCATCTGGGTTATATCCCACGGTAGAAAATTATGTGGCCACTGATCAAGTCACGGCGAATTGCTTCTTGGAGAGGTTTTTTGGTGAAATTGATACCATGCATTTTCATTTTGGCGAGATGACCATTATCCCTGAAGATGTCCAAAGAATACTAGGTCTAGAGGTTCTTGGGAAAGCCGTTAAGGAATGAGATAACTATAAGGACATAACTTGGACCAAGATATATGGGCTGACTAAAAAGTTTTTTGGGTGGGACGAGCAAACGACTAAAGAAAATATGTACGTGTCAAAGAAATCCATTACGAAGACTATTAAAATCGTCGATCTCATATCATTGTTTGGGAAAACAAAGGCCAAGAAAAGGAGAGGAGAATTGAATCCCGAACAAATTCAGCATGCTGCCGCTGCTTATCTCTTGTTCACCTTGGGCACCGTAATATTCCCTGACGCTAGTGGTAACATGGTGCATATGAACAACTTACAATACTTGGATCCCTTGGATCAGGTTCATGAGTATTCATGGGGAACTGCTTTCTTGGCACATTTTTTGGCAGAGATGCGTAGAGCTTCTAAGGCTAATGCCCGTCAATTTAATGGGAATTTCACTGTAATTCAGGTATTGTGATCATTCTTTTATACTGTCATTAATTTTGTTAGTTTCCAATTATTTTGTTTCTTATACATTTCATTGGAACGATCTTTCATTGAAAAGGTGTGGGCTTATGAACACTTCCCAACATTGTTCCCGAACTACAAATCGTTGAAGATAATGCAAGACTGGCAACCGCAACAGCCTCTAGCTCATAAATACTTTTTCGACAATAATCCGAAGCCCAATAACAAAAAACGGTTATTCGCCATGAGACTGGTTTTGGACTCTGTCGCTGCCAAAGATGTTGTTTTTGACCCATATAGGGATGCCAGAGGAGTTTACTTTGCAAGGCATGATAATGTTTCATTTTACAACGGACCGTTATTTCATCCAAAAGGATTTGTTATGCACAACCCTCGCCGTGTAATGCGCCAACTTGGGTACAAGCAGAAAAGTCTGATGGATACATCTTATCAGAAATTCTCTCATGTCTTTGATCAATGCCAAGCAAATAAGAAGCATACTCTGGTAGTTTACGACCCGACTCCCCTTCCTGCACATTGGAGGGAAAGGGAACAATGACAACTTGTGCTGGATAGGGTTGGTTGGGAATTGGCGGAAAACAGTTATGATTCTGAACCAGACTTCCTTGGAGGTCATTTGAGGTACTCGCATCTTTATATTTTACGCCCGGCCACTGATGAAGTGCCTCTACAACCAGAACCTCCCTCCACCACTCCGGATGAATTAACTGTTCCCGCACTTCAAAAGACCCTTACTTTGTTGGTACGTAATTCTTGATCACTTCTTATTATTTTAATCTATATCTATCAACTTGTATAATTATAAATACTAAGTACCCGTTGAAAAATATGACAACAGCGTTAGCGGCTTGGGAAATTGGTGCAGTTTTTTAACTGCAAGAACAAGAAAGGAGATGTGCTGACCCCGGAAGAAATGCAGATGGTCGAGAAAAAGATTGACGAAATTGAAGATCCAGAGGCAAAAGACTTGTTGGGAGAAAGGAAGAAGAGGTTACATAAGAAGCCAAGGACCGAGTGATCGAAGATGTTTGTTAATGTTTCTTCTATGGTATTATTAGTTAGGTCTTAAACAATCTAGTGTTGCTTTATGTTTGTTTGTGTGTCTTGAACAATGTTAAACATGTGTTTGTTTGTGTGTCTTGCTAAACTCTTTGCTTGTTTTGGTTAATGTTTGATTTGTTTTCGGTTTGGAACATCTTAACTTTGGAACAATCTAGTGTTGTTATTTGATTTATTATGTTGATAAATATGTGTCAAATTACCTCTTTGCCGGCATATATTTGGAATGCCGGCACTATGAATTTTTAAGATCACAAATTTTTTAGAGTTTTTCTAACGGTACCGGCATGGCCGAAAATGGTAAAAAGAATGCCGACACTCTGAATTTTCAAAATCAAATAAATTACAGAGTTTCGGCATTGAAGTTTATTTGGCTACCATGCCGGTAGTCTGCATTTTCCAGACGCAAAATATTTTTGTCATAGTACCGGCACGGTTTGTAATTTAATTTCAATGCCGACACATTTACTAATTTCTATGGATGTTTTTCTGAAATCCCGGTAGTGTTTCAAAATTTTAGTTCTACGCCGGCACCGGCTTACGGCGTTGTAGTATTGAAACATAATAATGCCGGCATTGCATCAACATATGATTTAATGTTTACAATTCACACTTCAAAAAAAACAAAATGTTGCGTATTAGTGAACCACATATACCCAAATTACTCATCATCGCTTCCACACATATGGACTTGGTGATTCTCCCGGGTAATTGATAGGGCCAACGCATCCCAAAGTTGGTGATTCTCCTCGTACAATTTCATTCATTCCTCCAAGTGATTAGGATCTATATCCTTGTTTTTACTCAACGGGCAAATAGGGGGAAATGGACAGTTTTCCTTGAGTTTCAAAATAATGAAATGATTCCCGTTCACGAGCGCCAAGACAACTCTTCTCTTCTTAAGATATCCTTCGCACTTTTGCCACTTTGGTGTATATGTTGCTTGGACGGTGGGGGTAAAATAATGAACAACACAATTAAATGTATATGCCACTAGATGCCCGCAAACCGCCCTTCTCATCCAATATTGAGTAGGATGGAACTTCATCTCGTTCTCGGGCCCTAAGACTCGAGCATACAAACTATCAAACCCCTATTCATCACCAAGCAATTGCTCATAAAAGCTCTTCTTTTTCATAAGTTGTTTGGCCATCCTCTTTCTAGCATATTGGCATGGTGTCATCCCTTTACTACGCGCCGTCTCAAAGATTCCTAATTGTTCGGTCACGGCATGATAGCCATAATTTACATCTCTATCGACATCATCTGTATATACAATATACTCGCGAATAACCTCAGGAAGTTGCTCTACATAAGACTCTATTTTGGTATGGTAATTTCTATAAGTCTTACCTGTTTTGGAATCCTTAAACATCTTCATATTACCAATTTTTATCTTAATTATATCCAATCCATCCTCTGCAATCTCTACACTTCCAATGTCTTCAATATGTGATAGGAGTGGATACTTCCTTGGCCTACCCCTTTGCTTTGGAACCGAAACTACATCAACTTTGGTCGTGCCTACGGAGTTGTCACCATCGTGTTGTTGTTGACTAGACATGGGTCGCTTACCTTTGCTATCCCTTATCTTTGGTGTGCCTTCGGAATTTTAACCTTGATGTGCTTGACTTGATGTAGGTTCCTTATTCGGCCTTCCCTTTTTGTTTGGCACCGCCGCTCCATCAACTATGGGTGTGCCTTCGGAATGCTTGCCTTGTTTTTCTTTGTCACTTGATGTTGGTACCTTCATCGTCCTACCCCTTTTCTTTGGCACCGATGCTCCATCAACTATGGGTGTGGCTTCGGAATGCGCACCTTGTTGTTCTTTGTCACTTGATGAAGGTACCTTTGTCGGCCTACCCCTTTTCTTTGTAACTGCCACTCCATCAACTATGGGTGTGGCTTGGGAATGCTCACCTTGTTGTTCTTGTTTAATCGATGTGGGTACCTTCTTCGGCCTACCCCTTTTCTTTTGAACCTCCGATCCACCGGCTTTTGGTGTGGATACGGAATCCGCCGTTTATTGTTGACTTGATAGCGGTTCCTTCCTCGGCCTACCCCTTTTGTTTGGAACTGGCGCTTCCATGAACCTTGCTTCTGAAATATCACACGCGGTTGGATATCGTTTCTTACTTGCCTCGAGTTCACATTCATGTTGACTCATTTGTTTTAATTATTTCCTTTGTTTTCTCCTTGCTGTTTTGGTTTGTGGTCTACCGGTAGGATCTCCTTTTGGTGGCTCTTTACTTTGTGTTGTCCATGGGCGAGTAATTATCCTTAGTTGGCTCAACAAGACTTGCCGGCTAGCCGAGTTGCCACGTGAGTAAGCTTTGAAGAATTCTTTTGCTTCGTTAGTATCCCATGGTGATTGTCCGGGAGCTTCCATTGGGGGAGGGGTGAAAGATAGTTTCTTCCAAAACGGATCAATAACCTCAATAGGTACTTCACAAGCATATGATGACACGGAAGCCCCAATGAAGACATGTCGAGACAAATACACACATCACCCGGTTTGCCGTAGTTTATCTCCTTTTGCATTTCTGTCATCATATGTTTTATTGCCCAATGAGAGACGTTGAATTCTATTCCTCAGAGCAACTTACCATATTGAAGATATGAAGTCATCCCTTCCATTGAGATTTTCTCACTCTTAAAGTATTGCTCCATTGCCTAGATGACCGTAACCACGTTTCCTTGGTTAGACTCGATGAGACCTTTAGATCTCCCATGAGCGGACTCCGCTATACTAGTTGCTTCATTCCCGTAGTGTCTATACCGGTTTGTCCATGCACGAACAATTTTTTCCTTGAACTTATCCAACAATTGATTTCGACAATACGAGACGGCAGTCGGATAAACTTCGTTCCAATTGGAAATAAACTTGTCCAAATTCTTTTCGTACGTATCCTCGGTAAGAGACCAATAAAGTTTCTCCCAATCTCTTTGAAATTCCAACCACTTTTTATGATTTTCCTCATGTTCTTTGTCCACCCGCTCTTTGATCTTGCCTCTTTCATCTTCTTCTTCTTCGGGTGATAGTTTGTTCTTGCGAACGTCTTCCTCTAGTTGAACAATCATTCTCTTCTTAATATCCGCCTTAGTGGGTTAAAACAAGGCATGGCAAGCTTTTACCACATTTTGACGTATATGATATGTACATAGGAAACTTTGTGCATCCGGGAAGACGTCGGATATTGCATTCATTAATGCGTCATCTTGATCATGATCACCCTCGGAAGATGATTTTCCCGGAAGAGTAATTTCAATTGTCGTAATGCCCAATTATAATTGTAATCCCTCTCATTTTCCATTAAACACCAAGCCAATGTGAATGATACCTTGTCCGATGTTTGCCCCACGATGTTGAACAACGACATATTGTATTTGTTTGTCTTGTAGGTACAATCCATCATAAGAACACCAAAACATGTATGAGCCAATTTTGCAAGCAAAGGATGCGAAATGAATATTTGAAGGGGCTTGTTGTCCGGCCCTCTTTTAATGACACGCATGTAGTTGTGATCCCAAATAATCTTCTCAAATTCTTGCATAACGCTCCTCCCTTCCCATTCCACCCTTCTAATAGTTGCTTGTGCGCTACAAATTGTACTTAGAGAAGACACTTTCGTCTCATCCTTTTCCTTGAAGCCTCTGAGAATTTGTATTGGTTTGATACATGCTTTGGTCAATCTCTTTACATCCTCCAATTCATGAGGTTTTATCTTCGCAACTAGGGAGTGACCAACAAAATCTTTCGGATCCGGGTGGTTATGACGGCCGAACCACACCGCACAATCCCATTCCTTGTCCTTGTCTCTTAAATAGAATACAAGCTTAAAGGGGCAGTTATCCTTCCTCGTACGAGTCTTGTATACCCTATTAGTCTTCTTTGGATATACATAACCCTTTCTCTTGTGGCTATTCTTCTCCTTGTAAACCCCACTTCTCTCGCAGGCCATCTCAAAACGAATCTTTGAACCTTGGGTATTCCTCACCAACACACAAATGTTCTTAAGAGCCGTCTCTTTAGCCCAATCAATTGCTTCTTGTTTAGATTTTATTCCCTACGTAAGGACAATAATGGGAGATTATAAGGTTCATTACAAGCAATCCATTAGTAAAGTTCAAGATACTAGGTGAAAAGCATTCTTTGGTTACATACCAGAGGCATTTTATAGTATTCCGACGTATCCCGACCAAGCGGTCTTGCATTTGTTGGATCAATATATGTCACAACCTAAGGATCGAATGAAAACAAAATAAATTAGTTCCAAAATAAAATAAAATACTATGCCGGACCACAGTTCCGACATGCCCGACCAAAGTTCCGACATAGTCGAACTGAAGCCAAATTTGAAACGCTTTCCGGCATACAAATTTCATTTGAAATTAACGCCGGAAACAGAGCTGTCAGCATGCTTGTTATCTATGGTTCCACGTCGGTATTTAGCTTTGGAAGACACTGCTTCCTGTATGTTTTTTTACTGGTACCGGCATGGTAACGTTAGGATTGAACCATGCCGGTAGCATATTTCGTAGAATATTCCGTGGTAGGTAAAAAGTAACTTTTGTACCGGCATGGTTTTTTCGGTTGAATACAATGCCGTCTTGTATTTCAAAATGGGGGATATTGTTGGCCGGCATGGACGTAGTATGAATACCATGCCGGTAATGGTGCTGCTGGCATTGTATTCATACTACGTCCATGCCGGCACCGAGCTTTTCAGCTGCAACAATGGTGGATTCAAATAAAATAAAAATCAAATTTTCAACCCATTGGCACCTTTACCTGAGTATTGGGAGTGCTTGTATGTTGAACTAGTTTACTCTCTTGGGTTGGTTCTTCAAGAAACTCTCCATGCTCATAAAAATCATGATCCAAGGGTGTTGGTTCCACAAATACATGCAATTGTGAGTTGTTGTCATTAGCAGAAGATTGAATATATGCTTCTTGTTGTAGTTGAGCTAAAGATTCAGCAACAATTCTCTCTTCACAATCATCCTCCATTTTCACCAAAAAAAGTTCCCTCTAAATTTTTTTCCCTCTTTCTACTCTCAAATCACTCACCCAAATACAAATAAAAATACACACTAATCATTTATCAAATAATCTTATGAATTTACTAATTATAATTAATCACTAAACCTGATTAGTAAGGGGTATATTAGGAATTAGGTAAAATACTTAGATAAGGGGTGACCCTGATTTGATATTTGGATCCAGGTTTTGTCCTTTTCCTCTATCCCCCAATTAGTTTAAGTATCCCTCAATCGCGCGTTCTATTAATGTCATTGTTAAAATATGGTAGATAATGGGTTGTTGGTTGTACTACCTAGTGACTTTACTTTGTCTTTATCATTGTAGTTGAAATCGTTCTCCTCGGCCTATTACTCGCCGAGTAATCACTACTTGATATATGACCGACGTGATTTTCGATTCCAAGTCATTTCGGATATTTAGCAATTAAGCGATCGATTTTGCAAATGTAGACCTTTTTTATGGGTAAGACGAGTTGGAGATTTTTCCGAAGTGGCCTTACATGCACCAGAATCAAAGAAGAAAAAGATTTCGTGACCCCTCATATCAGAGTTATTAAATGTAAAAACCTCTAAATAAGTTCAGTGTGACAATGTTACACACTTAATTACACGATGGTTAAATTTATTTTCTTTTTTTTCAATTAGGTACAAGTCAAATAACAATATATATAAGTCTCGATAAATTAAGCGATGTCCAAGTCATTTCGGATTTTTAGCAATTAAGTGGCCAATTTTTCAAGTTTAGACCCTTTTTTTTCCAATTAGGTACAAGTCAAGTAACAATATATATAAGTCTCGATAAACTAAACGATGTCCAAGTCCGAACTCAAATAGGACCCACAAGCGATTTCCACGAGTATGCCTTAAAACATCCTTCTATATTATTGAGTAGCACACCAGCCAATTAGTAACATTATTTCTACTTATACAAGTTACCCGAAAATTCAAGTGTTAATGACATAAACACATGGGCTTCTATCACCGGACGGTACAGATGTTTCAAAGATGTAGGGTTTTAAGATGAAGAAGTACATAACTAACATAATAAAGAGATGCACTGAAACAATTTCAACAGAAAATTTGTAAGATGTAAACAGGAATAAAGAATTTTCTTCTTTTAGACATCGAAAAGAAGAAGAAAATATATACAGAAAGAGAAAGCTGAAAGGATATTGATTTGTACAGAGAGATGGGAAGACCGATTGGAATCGGTTTTCTCCTTATTCTCTCTCTATTCTTCTTCTTCACTCTATTGATTTCAACAGGAAAATCTTCTTCTCAGGTATTTTCCGGACCAAATATCACTTGTTTTGGATCTCTACAGCTTCATTTTTTTCTTGTTTTGACCTAGAAATTTGTAAATTATGAACCAGGCAAATTGAATTACGGTTTGCTTGAAGTTATTGAGGATTCTGTTTCATCACCTATATTGAAATATAGATTTCTTGAACTCATGTTTAATTTTTACTGGCTTGAATTACTAGTGGGAATAACCTGAAAAACTTAATTGGCACAAGTGGAAGTAGACAAGTAGGTAGGATACAACTACTAACCACTGCTGCTTAAGTTTTGACCTACTTGTGAATGTGGTGAATCGGAAACAAATTTCAAGCGACAATGTAGTGAATTGGAAAAATTGTGGTTAAATTGGATGAAGCTCCAGTCTTACTCGCTGTGTTGGGGACACTTTTTTTATAACTTATATGAGTCGCATTTAGTCACCCCAAGAGGGCCTCCTACCTCGGCTAATTAGCATTTGTGCATCATTTTTAGAAATTTATTTTCCTTTCAACTCACAAAAATAGGATGTTGAAGAAAGCTACATAAAAAGATTATGCTTCTTTGTTAGGCTGAGGTTGAACTTGTTGTCTTCTGGACCCATGATCTTTGAAGCCCATATAAGATATTCCTCTTTTGAAAGTCTACCGTTGATATTCTCTTTTGTTTGAAAAATGTTGTGAATAAATATATATAAGGATCAGAGTTTTGTTGTCAAAGTAGAGAACAACAGTAGATGAGAGGACCAGATGAAATTCATGGTTGCAATTTTCCAGGATACAGATCCGGCAATCTTTAGAGTATGTGATTTTTTGGTCTAAGTTGCTAGCAGAAAGTATAAATGAACACACCACTATCATTTTTCAATGAAGAGTAGTTATTGAAAACTTACCACGAATTAGCAATTATACTGATTATTCTTGGATCTCAAAATATCCGAAATCCTCTAACGCCTTTCACCCTTTCGTCTGATTATTCTTGAACCAGTAGCTTTAACGATCGTTGACATGCTAACTTTACCTGTATTTATAGTATTTTACCATGATCTAGGATATTGGATAAAAATATGGCAAGCTAATTGCGCGCTCTAATAGCGTGGATATGTCTATTTTTGCTTAGTAAGGCTTTAGTTAAGTATTTTGAGCAATCAATTGTTGTTAAAAGCTTACAATGTTGGGTATGAATTCAGATTATATGGGTTACTGTTTTGCAGGTTCTAGGATCAAAAGTTGTCTTACCGTGCTTACTATTGAGGTTATCAAAATTTTGTATATCACTAAGTACATACAATAGTAAATTGTGATTTCGTTTCGGTAAGAAATTTAAGGGTGGTGAGCCACCTCATCCAATTAGAGAGAAGGAAAGTCTAAGCTGTTTAGTTATAAGTGCAACTATAGAGGAAATTGTTGTGAACTGCAGATTAGGATCCGGTATTACCTCATAGATTTTTAGAACTCATTAGGAACTTAGGATCCTTATCTGACTTTTAAAATTACTGAATATCACCGAGCTGCATTACGACATGTTTAGTTAGAAAGTCAGAAGTAGCGTTTAAACATTGAATGGTGTTGGTGATAACATTCTAGTTACATACACAACTTGGAGAAATAGGCAGGTAGCATATAAGATGTGGGAAAGGCTTCTTTGGTTTACCCTGTGTTATATCTCTTTCTATTCGTTTAGGCTGCTCTGTTTGGGAGCTGTTTGTAGGTCTGATTGTTTTTTATCTTTTTGGGTGCTGTCTCGTTCTTTGTTTATGGAATAAATTTGACCTATTGCACAAACGAAAAACAAACAAATACATACTGATAATTTCGTAAACCGTAGCAGTACTTTAGTATATTGTTCCTTACTTTAGATCTTCGGTAACAGTATCTTCTGTCTTCGTTTATAGCTTCTAATTTCCGTATTCTGGTGTTAATCGTATTTCTATCTTTGGTGTGCTTATTTCAGGAGTTTGAAGAAGCTGCTGCTGCTGCTGCAAGGTAACATCCTTTCCGTACTTGGATATGAACCTTCTAAGAAATTTCTGACATTCAGCGATAAGTTACAAAAACATTTGCTGGATTATCTAACACCATATAGATAAACAACTGAGAAACTTTACGGAAAACTCCATGTCTTAGTAATTGCAGCAGAATTTCTCCATGGCCAGCTGCATCTGTTCTGCAATAACTGTACACTGTTTTAATTTTCAGAACTCTTGGTGAAGAAGATGAGCATGCTCATAAAGTGCACTGTTCCAGAGAACGGAGTAGGGCAGCCTGGAAAATTATTGAGGAGGTATCAGCAAAATATCTGATTGGAGAAACTAGCCTTTTTAAAATACTTATTTTTTGTTCTGTCGATTTCAATTAATAAATGCTCTACCTGATTGGTGTAGTATCTGATGCCGTTTGTGGAGCAAGAGCAGTATCAAATTTCAACTAGATGTAGGCTTCATCCTGATAATGACCTGTTTAGAGATCAGGAGCAGCACAAGATCCACATGGATATAAATGAATGGAAGTGCGGATATTGCAAGAAAAGTTTCCGTGCTGAGAAGTTTATTGACCAGCACTTTGAGAACAGACACTACAATTTGCTGAATGTTGTATGTGCACTCTTTCACTTCCCAATGTTTTCATTTTACGTCATCTTTGATGTCTCAATTTCGAAATAGCTTTCAAAACAGTGTCCATATATGAGATATCTTGGATGGATTTACAATTAAAATAAGAGATGAAGATTGGCATTTTAGCCAAATTCGTCTGTGAGGTGAAGAACAGTTCAGTCATGCTTTTATTTACTTGTGCTAATAGTGTAGGCTAATCTTGTTTAGAAGCAAATGAAAATGGATTTGACTTGATATATTGTCATCATATAAATATTGGACATTTGAGCTTTGTTGACTAACAAGAAACTGTTGCTTGATCCAGAGCCATAGCAAGTGCTTGGCAGATTTATGCGGGGCTCTACATTGTGATCATGTAATGGAGTTCAAACAGAGTAAAAAGACCAAATGCAACCCTGCAGCTGCTTCAAGAAATCGACATCTTTGTGAGGTTGCTTCTGAATTATAACTACTAGATCCCATGTGCTATAAAGTTCTTTTTTTTTTTGGCACATATGTGCTATAAAGCTATATCTTCTTATATCCTGTTGTTTTGATGCAGAGCCTTGCCAATAACTGTTTTCCCACAAATGCAGGTCCTTCAGCCAGCCGTCTTCATGGTATTGTTTTCTCTAATATCCATCATTAAAACACATTTATAACAATAAAAAGTAAAATTTCCTTATATATGGTAACTTTTGATGGTATTGTTTTGGCAGAATTGTTTTTACGCCAATTCTGTGATGCCCATACCTGCACTGGAGGGGTGAAACCTTTTGCCAGAGGGCGCAAAGTAAGTTTCACTACCTGTACAGATTTTAATTATTGGGCGCACCTTAACTGGTGTTGTTTGAATATGCAATTGGGTTTTGGTTTTGCCGTTCTCTAGTAATGTTCTCTAGCAATGTTCTTGACTTTTAAAATTGGTTCCTAGTCATTGATTGTGCACCCCATTATACTTGATTTTTGCAGAAGAGCGCAGGCATATTTTACATAGCCATTTCGTTATTGACTTTGATGCTGCTGCCTTTGTTTTACGTTATTGTCTATCTGTATCATAGGTATCCGTCTCCACCATTTACTTTTGTCAGTCAAAATTTGGTTCATGCCATACCTTTGGTTGGTCATTGACATTCGTGCTTGGTGAAAATTACAGGGAAATGAAAACGGGTATTCAAGACCTGAAACGTATCTCAAAAATTAAGCAGAAGACAAAGCCTTCTTAGTTGGTTAGTTTTCTATCTATTTCTATTTAACTAATTTAACCTTGGAGGACAGCATTGTCCCTTCTGATTCATCTTGTACATCTGCTTAAGACACTAACCTGGATAAATATAGATTTCAGAATCTTTAGCTGGAGACTTTATACACCTTTCTTTGTTCTTTGAGTACTAAAAATTTATAGGAAAATATGAAACTTAAAAATTTGGAGGGAAAACCTGGTACATCATGCCCATTAACAAAGGAAGAATTTGTCTGATGCAGGTAGAATTTTGGAACCAGTGACATCTGTTACGAGAAAAATTATGTTTTGGCGGCTATGGAGGATTGCAATCTCACAATCTAGTGTCAAGCTTGAAAATTGCTTTTTTGGAGCAAAAAAAGCATTTTAATTATTTCTAAGCACTGGTCTTTCATTTGAAAGATGTGCTTCAAAATGTATCTCTGTAAAATCAAATATCAAAATTCAGTTGAGTCGGTTCCTTGACTTTAGCAGAATCAAGAAGAATCCCGAAGATGTATACTAACACGGAACAATGATGTTTCAAATCTCCATCACTTGTAATAGAGTTTACTTTTAGAAGCTTAAATGTGAAATGAAGATGCACTGAACTGTATTTGAATAAACGGTTCACAAGTTCCTCAATGCACTGAACTGTATTTGAATAGAGTCTTGTCTTCTGATTACTGAAGTGCAGGCAAATGCTGTATGTATTTTATCTATCCTATTATCCAAGCTGAACTTAGCTCACACAATTTTCTTTTCCTCTGTGGTTAATTTTTGTGCCTGAAATTTAAAGTAACTTCCGGTCAATGATGATGATCATATACAGGTACTCTGTGCACCCTCCAAATGATAGCAACTTCGTGCACTCACCTCCTTGATCTGGTTAGCGATTTCACTGTTAAACATGGAATATCTCCGGACAAGATAATATCTCCTCGATTCAATTTTAGATCCCTATACATAACTCCATTTTTGAGCCTCGTAGATTGCTATGGAATGAAGATCTTTAAGGTCAAGTTCCTATTAGCAAGTCTTATCCAATTGAAGCATTTTGGTAGAACAACAGTTATGTGAGATTCATTTGAATAATGCAAGCTGAGGAAAAGAAATTGGACCCGATTTTGGCGCATCAAATGTAATTCAAATGTGCAACACTTTGTCTCTGTCATGGTGAGAGGCCTTGACATTATTGATTTAAGCTTCTGAGTCTGAGCATGAAATTATAAACGATAGAGGACTTGTTATTTCTAATGGTACTCTTGTTACTACTTCGTGGGGTAAATTCTCCATGGCAATCAAGACACTGCTACAGACAGACGACAAGCACCTGTATGCTGTATCCATCACGAGGAAGTTAATATTACGTGGAAGCCTCCAGACTCGATATATTCTGGCGGTTTGTAATGTAGCAGGGTGGATCTCTTGTGGCCTGTACTATACAGGTCCGCAACTGAAATGCACGAATATCCAAAAATGTGCAAATACTGTATACATTTATATATCCCAGATTAACGTTAAAATCTTTAATAATCCAACAGGAACTTGCACAGTTTTTCGTACCTTCTCACAAAACTAATCTTAAAACATTCTCTAAGTTGAAAATTTTAAGGTTACAAAATTGTGTTACTCTAGGATATTAAGCTGTTACATGAGATACATTAAGCTATTATACGAGATATTTGACCATGTAAGGACCTTCAAGTTCATAGCCCAACTTTCTGTAGTAGTGGCGGGTTCCGACACCAGAAATTACTCCCATTTTTGTTGATCTGTGCTCCCTCCGAGCAATTCGCTCTCCCTCTTCCATCAATAGAGTCCCATAACCCTACATAAATTTAAAAAAAATGCATCTTAAATTTCAAGAGTATGATTATAATAACATTTAGCACTGAGAATCAGTATTAAGTATTAACCATATATGCCTGAGTAAAAACTTGAGGTAACAGATTCTGAGAGTAACAACTCTGGTTCTTAAGCACGGGCTGTCATGTTCAAAGTTCAAAGTGGATCTCAAATTACTACAAATTTTGACGTAGAAGTCTACAATA
This sequence comes from Papaver atlanticum, assembly GCA_023531105.1. NCBI lineage: Eukaryota > Viridiplantae > Streptophyta > Magnoliopsida > Ranunculales > Papaveraceae > Papaver > Papaver atlanticum. Next base: position 1,013,438 of record JAJJMB010012161.1, read on the forward strand.
CCTGGTGTTGCAGCTTATCTGAATCCCGCCCATGCACTGGAACTGCAGTTCCATAAACATGAAGTTCACGGACAACTGAACACCTCCCAGTGAGTTCTGGGCATGTAACGTTCTGACCACATTTACGCAAGCGCAGCAACCCAACAAGAATGTCCTGTGTCCACAAGTATAAATTAACTAATTCATTTTACTATTCAGTATTCAAAACCTGGCTCATTTTAGATGCGTAACACCTGAAAAAAAAATCAGGAAAATAATGAGATTAAGAGGGTCTTTGTTCTGTGAATGTATGTACCTGCCGTGTATCTTCATATGAAAGGAAGGTTTCCCAACCCCCATTAGCGGTGTAATCCCTTCGAACCAGCTCTACTTCATCTGGCCTTATTTTGTGGTGAATGTCCTGAAAAGAATTTCCACCAAGGTGTAAGATAAGATATCAAATAAGCGAAATCTTTTTAAGCTGTAAATATCTCAAAGATAGTAGCCATATGAGCTACCTGAATTCCAGCTTCCCGTGTTCTAACATCACGGCATTTCAGGCCCAGGTCATCCATTCGAGCCAAAGCCAACTCCCGTAGGTTTCCCTTCTCGACTCCAGAAGTGACCAAAGGCATAGGGATGTCTCTCTGAACTCTATACACACGTGTCCATGGAGGTACCATTGATAGGATTCTTGCTATTATGTCGACGAGTCTCTCTGGTGGGTAATTTCTATACCTGCAATAAAGTGATTTTCGGTAGATAATTGTTAATCGTACAAACACTATAATTGTGTTAGTAGATTAAAATGTGGTGTGATTTTGGCAGCTCAAGTAACATGACTTAGTCTCTGGTTACCTAAAAATAAGACTTGCAAAACTGAAACTTAGGAAGGAAATTATACCTGCCCGTTTTCCAAAGTTCATAAAGTCCAGTTCCACGGATTACAAGTGTAGGGTATATTTTAAGACCATCTGCTCTAAAAGATGGGCTCTCAAAAAATTCACGGAAACTTTCCATGTCCCTCTCAACACCGACATTTGGAAGATCAGGCATCATATGAGCAACAACCTATAGCAACAATGCAGCAGCAGAACAGATAAATTAAAAAGCACAAGTAAGATTACCATACTCAAAAGGTAAGACATGATTGGCAGTTACAGATACACACCTTAAACCCAGCATCTTTTGCTAAGCAAAAACAATCGGCTACAGAGGCTACAGTGTGACCTCTATTAGTATCATGAGCGACATCCTCATAGGTGCTTTGAACTCCTATCTCGAGTCGTGTACAACCGTAAGTAAGCATTTGTCGCAGATGAGGTCCAAGGCAATAATCTGGCCTCCTGTTAAATAAAAGATTAAAAAAGCATAAGCTGATTGATGTTGAAGTTCGGCCGAACATGTCCAATAGGTCATTCATGGAGTGAACATGAAGTAGGTCAGTCCCAGCAACTGGAGAAGGGAATCCAGAATGCATGTATTGCATCCGTATGGTACAGGAGAAGGGAAAATGCAAAGTTCAAATAATCCAAAATAGACGAGATTTGTTCAACTTCAAAAGTGACTTACGTTTCAATAGTCATGCCGATACACTTCACTGCACTATGCTCAGAGTAAGAGACAGCCTCCTCAACATTAGCAGAAGTTTGTCCTGATAGTGCATCATGAAGATTTCTTATAAAATAGTCCCGGTAATCAGCTGGCAGTGACATGAAAGTACCACCCATTAATATGAATTCGATCTGCAAAATGTCCAATAGTAATATCAGTTCATTCCTTAGGAACATATTCTTCCTTCCAAACTAACTGTGAACACTCATAGGGCCAAGCATTGCCAAACCTTATCAGCACTGTGGCCAAGTCGCTTCAGCTGATCAATTCTACCTCTAGCTTGAACATATGGGTTGTATCTGAAACAGCGAAACAACCAACAATCAGAAACTATTAACAGAAAGGCAACCCGACACAGCACAAGGAGTCCTTTTATCTCTTTAAAAATAAATGTAACACAGAAATATACACATTGATTCTACTCTTACAAATCAAAACAGTCATCAACTGAAACATTCCTAATCCCAATCAAGTCAAATAACTGAATAAGCCCTCATACAACCTTAAATTACAATCATCAATATCTAACTCAAATCAACACATTCTTTTAGTGCCATACCCTAAACCAAACACAGCTTCATTTTCTCTTCTACCTAAAACACATCAAAGTACATGTAAATGGCACTGTGTACTCATAAACTAGAGGGGCTCTTGGTGTTATATATAGGGTTTAGGTGAGTTAGTTGGGTCATAATCAGAGAATCCTATACTAAGGCGAAATCTAGTCTGAAAGAGGCAGCTAGTGGTGACTTTTCTACTCATATCAATCAAAAACCTCAAATTAATACCAACCCAACAAAAATTAACCTATAACCCATGACCAAAAATACATAAAAATCTAATCTCTTCGACTCAAAACAAACAATTCATCTTTAAAAAAATGACAAAACCAACAGAATTAATCCAGAAACAACAAAGAGGGGGTTTTGGAAATTTTACCTGGCACGAATAGCTCTCATACTCGTAGGTTCATACCCAGTATAAGATTGAGTACTATACTCAAAATCAGAATCAGGACCACCTGGACAATAAACACAAATATTCCCAGTAGTAGCAATATGTGGACATCTATGAGGTTTAGACATAACAGCAACAACAGCAATACCAGAAGCTGTACGTACTGGTTTAGCTTTTAATCTTGGTAATAATGATTCACGTTCTGATTCTGGTAACGCTGCTATCATTTCAACAAGTTTTGGTGCTCTTGACAATCCATATTTTCTACACGCTGCTGATTTTAATGAATTTAGGTCTACATTTTCACCTCTTTTTGATTTCTCAATCATTCCATTTACAATTTCTGTTATTGCTTTAACTCTTGCTTCTTCTTCGGTTAACCCATGTCCTTCGTATCCTCCTTTGCCTGGTCGCGGATTCTTCTTACCTTCCACAGTCGCCATAACTCAGAAACTAGAGACGGAGAGACTATTCTTCAAATTTCGAGATTCTTTGCCGACTCCTCCTTACAAGTATTGGGTATGCAGGTGATACTTCCACCCCACGGATTCTGCTAGACCCGCCCAAACCCGTCCATAAAAAATTAAAACCCAAGTTTTTTTTTTTTTCTTCCGTTTCTTCTGTTTTTTGCTTGAAGATTTGTCTCAGGAGGAAAAATGGAGGAGAAAAATGGAGGAAGAAGAAAAGCAGAAACTGAAATACTTGAAAAAGTTAGGGTCACGATTTCTTCCATATCTGGATCAAAGCACGTTGATGAAGTTATCGTCGCTCTTCATTCTATAGCTGTTCTTCTTTTTCCAATTGATTCATCTCTTCTTGCTGGTTAGTCATCAAATATTCTACTGCTTTGAACTTCTTTCTTCTAGTTCTAGGGTCTTAGGAAATACTGATTAAGTGCTTATTTTGAATTGCAGGAAGCATTGGTAACCGTTTCAGAGATAAGGTTAGTGAATTTCTTTCTGATTCTAGTACTAGTACTGAGATTTTCATAGTTTTATGCTTAATTAAGCTTACTTTATGACAAATTGCGCTTTCTCTTTAGGTTATTGAGGTTGGAGCTTCTTCTCCTACGGGGAATGATGAATTGAAGGATGCTTTTTATCATGGAGCTGCATTTCCCTCCTTAGCTAGGGTTTTGATACACAGTGAGTTCCTTAATTACATTTTTAATTGTCTAATTTGGTGATTCCCATGGATGAACGGAAGAATACATTGATGCAAACAACCTTTTGATAGTATACCTTTTATCAGTAAATTTGGTGAATTCCTTTACTGGTTTTAGTTTATCTTTGAGTTTATAGTAAACTTTGCTGTATAATTCGTGAGTTCAGTTCTTATTCTGACCATTTGAGAAATTGTGAGACCAAAATGTCTGATTGGAATAAATATCGAATAGACGTAAAACTGTTCATTTACAAAACTTAAACTAGTCAAGTACTTTGAGGTCTTATTGGTCAGATTGGTAGATGATATAGTGTATAAGTTCAATCAGTGAACTAGTGCATCCCTCTTAGTTGTGGACGCGAGTCGGTCAGCAAGAGATTATTACTTAAGGTTTTCCGAGAAGTGTAGAGAGAGAGAGAGAGAAACGGATGCACATATATGCTACACTGGAGCTTGTATTTGTTTGTGCTAAATAGTACTCCATGATGCACTAGTTGTTCGTGTAACTGTATTTTTTCACGTAACCACGGTCTTTTTTGTGTGCGTTTTGTTGCTGAGTCTAAATTTTATAGATAAATGCAAAATTCATTAAGCAAACATGCATGGAGAAGGTTTTCTTCTGCAAATACTCCACCCACAGACAATGCCACACTCCTCAAAGAGGACCATAAGCCACTACAAAATTGAAAACCCCAAAGCCAAGGCTAATTGGAAATCCACCATCCCTGCCCAAATCCTAGATCAGCAAGCTTACCCCCGCTTACTAGTTACAAGCTTAGTTTCCCCTCCCATTACCACATTATCCACTAAGTTTGATTGCTACTGTTTATGCAGATCTTTCTACGAATTGGCTGGCCTGTTTCCCGATTTCCGCAAGGAACATAGTTTATGATTCCTTCTTTGTTAATGGACCTCCAGTTGAGGTTTTTCAAGCTGTGGTTCCTGGCTTATTGCAGAACCAAAATGAAGATACTGACTTCAATACCGTTTGCTCAAATGCAGAAAGGTACATACTGCTGCTCTATGTGATAACCTAACGCTTCTTGTTATGCAGATAATTGTTTGAACTCCTATAAATTGCTGCTCTATGTGATTTCGCGAAAGTATTATCGATATGCTACTCATGAAGATTCTCGCATCTGGTGTGCGAAGTTTGGTCTACAACATTTTATCCTGCACAAGTGAATGATTTTTAACGTTCTTTTTTTAGTATTCTGTATACTGCGTTAAAGCACCATCTATATAGAGTTGCATTTAATTACTATTTTTCTGTGTGACATGATTGCAGGATACTGGTACTGTGTTTGCTTGAAAGGCGTGGAGTACTACAAATGGCTAGAGAATTTGGTCATGCTCTGAGATCTGAAGGATTTTCCAGTGAGCGCCGGCCAGATATATGTAGAGTTGCGCAGTTAATTGCATCTATTCCTGATAAAGCACGTCTCAATGCCCGAGGTCCACTTTCTTCACAGTATCCTCAAATGCTAATCAACATAGAAAACTGCCCAAGTCTTATCACATTTATTAATATAAAAATCTGCTTGATGGCATATTAACCCTTCAAATTCGTTGGGTTTTGCCATTGATTGAAGGCATCTAACAATCCATCCTTTTTGATGTTATCCTTCACAGAACATTTTTAGCTTTTTCTTCAAACAGGTTACAATTCAACTTCTTGATGGAATAGAAGAGAGAGGACGTGAAATTTCTGACAAATCATATGGTTTGGGTAGCAATGTCGTCGACGGCACTTTCCTATTTTTCGGGGAAACATTTGCTCGCATTTCCCGACGTGGTTCTACAGGTACTTAACTTTTCATGTTTTCTTAGCTAGGATACAAAGGTAATGGGGAAATTACTTCTCATTGTAGTTTTCAACATGTAGGCTAGACTTAACATTAGGTAGATAGGTTTCAGTTCCAAACTTCGGTATCGTTCTGGCCCTACCTAGAAGAAACGGAACCCCTATAACCAAAACCAGTTGTAATTCATGAATATATAAGAGGTAGTGAGGTACATGAGGTTAAGCCACAAGTACCACCTCTCTCTTTGATTCTTGTGTTTCACTATTAATTTGGAAAAGGTTAGAGTTGTTATGCGAAGAATCCCCTGGCAGTTTTCACTTTCATCTGGAAATGGTTAGGTTAAGTATAATCTCGCAGTTAATGAATCATTCAATCAAAAAAGTTGATTCTTGATTGCTGTACTGACAGTGATCTTTTGACTCATATCTCCAGATATTTTGTTGGCTGAAATGATCCCTCGAATTCTTAATCATGTCCGGAGCTGCTTACGATCCAATGACAATTTTGTTGATCTCCATTTGGTGGTGTCAAAACACAAGTTACACTTCTGGCCACAGATGATGGTGGCGATAAGAGACCCCTATGCCACTGAAAAATTGTCAGAGCAGTTATTGCGTATGTTGGCTGCTGAACGTTCAAGCGACATTGAATCTTATTGGGTTCTCTGGATTTTGTTCCATCAAGCTTTTGAGAACCAACCATCTATAAGGTTAGTCAAGTTGTTTTCTGAGTATTCCTTCGCTTTTGAGTAGATAAATGGTTTCCATAAGAATATGTGATCATCAGTTGGCCAACCTTTTCTCTTAGATACAGTGCGTATTCATTTCGGTGAGTTTTTTTGTTTTTTTCATTAAGTTTTTCTTTTATAAATTTATATGTTTTTGTTTTGTTGATTTGTTTGACTGGGTGTTATGATTATTATTTTCTAAACTGTTTACCTTTCCTAGAAAAGATATTTTATTTGCTAACCATGTATCCTCTCAATTTATTTTGATATTTTGTTTTGATTGTATCTACATCCCTTCATTGTTAGATATATGATATCCAATTCAGTCTGTATGAATATCCATATTTGAAGGGTATTTTCCTGTCTTAGACCTCTCTCTGTTTTTCCTGGTAAATTTATTTCGATGAATTTGATGTTTGTAGTGTGTCTCTGTGTGTGATGGCATCAAAAAATATGAATCCTTATAGAAAAGCATAAGCATCATTCTGTGAATTCTCATGTGAATTTTCTGTCAGATTGCTGCATGCAATTTGGTATTTCTATTTTGTTCTCCTTTCCCTCCTGTAGCTCTTCCAATGGAGTGTTCAGCATGTACACATAGTACTTACACTGTGATTTTTCTCTCACTTCACTTCACTTGCTCAGGTCTCTGTTTATCGACAAGTTTTTACTTTGGAAAGTTTTTCCTGTCTGTTGCCTGAGATGGATTCTTCAGTTTGCCGTTCTTAAGTGCCCACCGTGTTCTGTTGGACTGACAAGGGGTGAGAATACTCGAGGACTTATAGAGCGGGTGCGGTGCCTTGTTAGAGTGTGGTCCAAGCGTGAATTTGTACAAACAACTTCAGTGGAGCAGCAAGCTTGTATCCTTTTACTTGTATACATATATCATCCATCCAAACATCTTCAGATTGGTAGGTGCTTTACTCTTTTGTTTTTGTTTTTTTAATAAGAAGAGGCCTACTACCTACAAGCTCAGGTAGCTAGGCGAAGGAAGAAAGAAATTTCCCCCACCCGCCAGACCTCTTGATACAACCGCCAAGTGTCTGTCCGACTCAACTGTTGACTACTGTGTCAATGCATTACGTTTCATTTTCCCATATTATGTGTCTCCTTCATGGAAGTAACAGATATAACTGCGGCAGTAGGCCTTTCCTTGGAAAAGATGTCTAGAGAAGAACTGGAATCAACGAAGGATGTGATGCAGTCAATACTTGAAGGAGTTAGCTGTAAAATTCCTTTCACCATAAAATCTGTATCGCATCTTGTTTGAGTGTGATTATTTTATATGTTGTACCTTATTTTCTATTGGTGGCAGGTAGGTTGGAGAGTCCAGTTACTTTAGTGCGAAAGATGGCTAGTTGTGTTGCTCTAGTGTTCTCCAAAGTGGTTGATCCAAAAAATCCTCTATACCTGGACTACAGTTGCAGCGGAGACACTATTGATTGGGAATTCGGGTTCGCCATAAAGGAAAAAGAATTTTCATCTTCCCTGAATAATTTGGACAAGGTCGAAGAAAAAGTAGAAATATCTTCTGTGTCTGATCCAGATAAGGCTGTCACTGATGTAGCACATGTCAAAAGTCAAAATAGTGCAAAGATTACAAACAAGAAAATAGCGAGCATCAAGTTGATTGACCCAGATGAGATTATTGATCCAGCGGCACTAAACTTTGAACAAGCATCTGATGGAGAAGATGATGCAAATAACACAAGCGAGATTTCCGAAACTGCTAGTGACTCGTCTTTACAGCCATACGACATGTCAGATGATGATGTAGACTTGAAAAAACCCGTCTCACAGCTTATTGACATAGTTGGAGCATTAAGTAAAACCGATGATCTGGATGGAGTAAGTTAATTTGGCAGTCATTCATGATCTAAACCCATAGGATGCGTTTTGTCAAGCAATCATGAGGGTTCTAACTTCTATGATATACGTATACTGGCATATTGGTTGCCACTTGCCATAGAAATTACGAGGAAATTTTATTTGGAACTCAAATGGTTGAAGAATCTTTATTTAATATTTCTCAATTGTAAATATGCTCTTCATTTCGCAGGTAGAAAGAGCTTTGGATGTTGCCGAAAAGCTAATAAGAGCATCACCTGATGAGCTTCAGCATATTTCAGGGGAGCTCGTCAGAGCATTTGTGCACGTTCGTTGCTCAGATTTAACTATTGAAGGAGAGGAAGAATCAGCAGAAGGAAAGAGGCAAAAGGCGCTAGTTGCATTGCTTGTCATGAGTCCGTTAGAATCTTTGGGTGTCCTACACAAACAACTATACTCGCCTAACGTGGATGTCAGTCAACGCATTCTTATACTTGATGTCATGACAGACGCAGCAGAGGAGCTCTCAAATGCTCGAAGCATGAGAAAAAAACATCAACAGAATTCCCTAATATCAACCATTTCAGATACCCAGCCGTGGTACTTACCTAGTGACAGAGGACCTTCTGGAGCTGGTCTCTGGAAGGAGGTCCCAGAAACAGAAACTCCATTAAGCTGGTCCTACCGTTATGAAAGAGAACTCCCACTGAAGCCTAGTCAGACCAAGGTTGGCAAATCACGCAGGTGGAGCCTCCACTCAACAAGGTCACCAGAAAACCAGGTTGAGTGGTCAAAAAATAAATTTCCAGTATATGCGGCTGCTTTTATTCTGCCAGCAATGCAAGGCTTTGATAAGAGAAGGCATGGTGTTGACTTACTTGGTGGGGATTTTGTTGTCCTGGGGAAAATTATCTACATGCTTGGTGTTTGTATGAAATGCACAGCCATGCACCCCGAAGCTTCAGCGTTGGCCCCTGCCCTCTTAGACATGTTGAGCTCTAGGTACTGAAGCACCGTGAATATGCTAGAATTTCATTGATGGATACTCAAAGTTTAATTAGATGTTTGATTTAGATTTTATGAAGTTTTTGATGTTGATTGTTGTCACATGCAGACAAGTGTCACACCACGCAGAAGCTTATGTCAGAAGATCTGTCCTCTTTGCAGCTTCATGCATAATGATTGCACTTCACCCCTCATCCATGGCAACAGCTTTGGTTGAAGGCAATACAGGAATTTGTCAAGGGCTTGAGTGGATACGCACGTGGTCCCTACACGTCGCAGAATCAGATACAGACATTGAGTGCTCAACTGTAAGAGTTTCTTTAATCTCAGCTCATAATTAGATACACGTTTCCTGCACAATTGCTTTTCTGTTCTATTAAATTTCTTGCAGGACCTGGCGTCATTTGCATAAGCTTTAGAAAACATAAAATTGTGGGTTCCATCTTTTCATCCTTTTACTATCTGCTGCAGTATATGTTCCAAAGCACACTATGAATACTCCAGACAATATACAGTTTGCTGGCCCTTATTTGAACCTCTTACTAACCATCATATAGACGGTTTCACATTTTCAATGGGATTATTTTCCTACTAATATATGTCAATTAGATGCCTCTCTTTACATGTTTCCTTACGAAAGTCAATTACATGTGTCTTTCTACATGTTCAGATGGCAATGGGATGTCTCAAACTTCATGCTGAAATGGCACTACAAGCCTCTCGTGCTCTCGAGTCAACCGATTATACATTCAAGACGAGTGCCGATATCTCATTAGATATAATGAAAGGCGTTATCAAACTGCCCACCTCTGGAATGCAGTTCAGGTTTTGATTGGGAAAATTTGCAGCTATTGCTGATCGTTATCTATTTACTCAAGGTTACAGCTTATAGTTACAGCCAAGCAAACAAATGTAGCAACCACACTTGTATATTTCCACATATGAATATTTGTTGTTTGAACAGAAATTTTGTTTGTTGGGATCATTAGCACAGTGTAGGGGTGTTGAGGTTAGAAAAAAAAAAATACTTGCATTGGAAAGAATTTCTTTTTTGCATTTTTTGGTATTGCCACATCTATTCCTTGCTAAACTGAGGAACTTGCATAAATAAGAAACTATTGAACATTAATATCCAGTACTTGGTTGGAAGTACTGGCCTTAGGAATGGTTATGTATAGAACTCCATCTTTCACTTCTGCCTTTATTTTCTCATATTCCACATTCTCTGGCAATGCGATTCTGCAGCTATACTTTCCATAGCCATTTGCAGGCCAAGCTTCTTCAGCATCAGCTTCTCCTTGTTCAGATTCTTCTTTCTTTTTCGATACCTTTTCACCCTTCACTACCAGCATTTTCTCTTCCACCCAAACCTTAACATCACTCTTCGTCATACCAGGCATGTCAAATCTCAACTTATATCCGTTCTCGCCTTCTATTATATCCCAAGGTGTCCTTCCTCTGCTGTAACCACTATTACCATTTCCCCTTTGCAATGCTGCAGAACTGTAAGATAGTGGGTCTTCCATGATCCTCTCCATTGTATCCATCATTTGTTGAACTGTTCTTGCTGTTGGGTATCTATCCCATAACCCTGCAAAGCAAACGAAAAGTTAGCTAGTTCCATTTACATATAGTCAAGCAAAACATTAATAGAACGTTTGTTATCTGTCTCTAGAATGACTTACCTATTGGGGCAGTAACTTGTGCAATTCTCTGTGGTTGAGCAGGTTGAGGTTTGCTTTCTTTCTGCAAGTGGTCAAGGTTGCCTTGTCTTTCTCCACCTGTAATGGATCTGATCCTAACAGAGTTATCCCCTCCAGCCCCAACCGGTCTAAACCTAACAGAACTTGGGGATTTAGAAAATGCAGCATTTCTCTTACATGAGAATGGAACAGAAACACGGATGAGGTTCAGTACTGATGAAGTAGACATTGTTCTTTTTTGTGATACTTTTGAAGATTTTGCTAATGCAGATTTTACTAATCCAAATGATGAGTTGAAGCTAGTTACTTGATTGATGGAGGCTAGACTTTACCCTGGTATTTAAATCGCTGGTTAGACATTTCTGGAAGGCTCTATGGCGAAGCTAGAACGGCCGGGAATCTTCGAAATATGGAAGGTAAATTACAACGAGACAAGCTGTGATTTTTTTTTTTCTAGACAATTCTGGAGAAAGAGGAAGTTCTTTATTTCCACCCAAAGTGGTGTTAGAGAAATAATCCTTTTCTCTCTCCCCCAGACACTTCTGGAGAGGAAGTTCTTCTAGAGAATGCTCAAACAGATTCCGTAGAAAATTGTCTTTTTTTAAAAAAATAAATAAATAAAAAAACAGGGAAACCCCGAACATTACATGTGTTGGTGTCCGTTTCCATAACCATCATCAGGTAGGTAATTCAAATAACACAAAAAGGAATTACTGAACCATGTGTTCATTAAACATTCCGCTGGACCTACTACCGCCAGACTTCTAGATATAGAGTTTTCATAAGTTGGAATTAAGTTAAGGGTTCGTATCCCCTTCATACAAACATGAAAATTTAAATTGTTTCCGTCCTGCAACCTTGTAGAGCTTTTCGTTCTGCAACCTTGTAGAGCTTTTCGTTATGTTGTTCACCATTTTCCTAGTAGCTTCAAGGACTTTCATGTTGTCACTCTCAATTTGTACCATCTGGAGATGCAAATCACGTGTCCACTTGATCGTCAATGAAGCCGCTTTTTCCTCTAACTCTTCTCGACTGACTCCTGCGGTATTAATGCACCCCCCGGAGTAAGCACCTGTATGATCAGAACAGGTTAGAGCAATTACAGAATTTTTATTACCAAGATCCCATACAACAGCTACATTTATTTTCATGGACATAAAAGGAGGGTTTAACATACAATCACACATGGCAATGTTTATCTCTTCTTCCCTATTTGGTCACAGCCTACTTCTAATGTTATCCTTAACTAGAGAAGTGATAGTGTACTTCACTACAGGAAAAATATACATCTACAACTGGAGTTTGACAACTCTTTGCTAAAAGTCGTAGAACATCCTATGTTTTACAACTTTTTTCAAAGGAAGAGTCGTAGAATGGCATCAGTACTAACCCCCAAGACCAAAGGGTTGCGACAAAAAAACAAACGACAACCCTTTAAGCAAAACAGTTGTGACGCCAACCGTTTTCCGGATATGTAGTTCATAATCCTATCACAACCAGTCGCAAGAGTCGTTGAAGATAAACAAAATATGAAGAAAAAAAAGAATAGTGTTGAGGGGATTCGAACATGAACCTACTGTGTGTTAGTTTAACCCATCAACCATCCTTACACTTCACAAGTTTTTTTTTTTTTTTTTTGAAAATATATAACAACCTTTATAAGAGTTGTTGAAGTAAAATATAGGAAAACAAAATATGAAAAAAAAAGAATAGTGTTGAGGGGATTTGAACATGAACCTACTGTGTGTTAGTTCAACCCATCAACCATCCTTACACTTCACAAGTTTTGGGTTTTTGTGCTTTTTTTTTATCAAAATGTATAACAACCTTTATAAGTGTTGTTGAAGTAAAAATATAAGATGTTGGAAAATGAGATTGCGGGGATTTGATCTTGAGGCTCATGCGTGCAAGTCCATACCATCAACCATGCCTAAACTACCACAATTTTGTAAGGTTTGTGGTTTTGTTTTTAAACTAACTTCATGTCAACCTTTGACGACCTTTGCACTTCTGTTAAATTTTTGTAACGATGGTTAAATTGTTTCACTTCTGCAAATTCTTTTTTTTTTTTGCTAAATTTTATGTTTTGTTATATTTTTTGCTAAATTTTATGCACTTCTGCTAAAAAAAATTCACTTATGCAAAATTTTACGACAAAAATTTCCGAACCAGGTTCAATATCGAAGTCTACTATGTGTCAGTGCAAGTCATCAACCAGCCTTCCGGATTCACAATATTGGTCGTTTTGTGCTTTTTTTTCCAACACTATTCACAACCTTTATAAGAGTTGTCGTAGAGGTATAAACACTTCTGCTAAATTTTTCTCACTTCTGCTAAATTTTATTCACTTCTGCAAAAAAAATCTCACTTCTGCTAAAAAATATTTTTGTCTCCGGTTTTGCTAATTTTTTCTCACTTCTGCTAAAATTTTCTCACTTCTGCTAAAAACTATTTTCTCTAACACCCCCCACTAAATTCTAGAAATTTAGGCGTTTCGAGATTGGGTAGAAATATCCAAAAGAGGGTTTGTTTAAGGTTTTAGAGAATATTCTGATGGAATCTTACCTGTAAATGGTTCATCTTTACGAGTTTCTATGATATATCCTGCTAAATTTGGAGTGAGAACCACTTCGGACATTGAGGGTTCATGGTTCGTATGCCCTTGAACCACATTTAAAGCCAGGTTATGCATACAATATGCCAGAATAGGGTTTGTTTAAAATTTCAGGGAATATTCCAAAGGAATCTTACCTGTAAATGGATGGATTCATCGTTCTTACCAGGTTTCCGGCTTATAATGGTTCACTCAGGGCCAGGTTTCGACCTCGGAGCCAGGTTATGCATACAATATGCCAAAATAGGGTTTGTTTAAATTTTCGGGGAATATTCCGAAGGAATCTTACATATAAATGGATGGATTCATCGTTCTTACCAAGTTTTCGACTTATAGTAGTCCACTCCTGGCCAGGTTTCGACCTCGGAGCCAGGGTATGCATACAATATGCCAGAATAGAGTTTGTTTAAGGTTTTGGGGAATATTCCGAAGGAATCTTACCTGTAAATGGATGGATTCATCGTTCTTACCAAGTTTCCGGCTTATAATGGTCCACTCAGGGCCAGGTTTCAATCTCGGAGCAAGGTTATGCATACAATATGCCAAAATAGGGTTTGTTTAAAGTTTCGGGGAATATTCCAAAAGAATCTTACATGTAAATGGATGGATTCATCGTTCTTACCAAGTTTCCGACTTATAGTCGTCCACTCCCGGCCATGTTTCGACCTCAGAGCCAGGGTTTGCATACAATATGCCAGAATAGGGTTTTTTAAAATTTTGGGGAATATTCCGAAGGAATCTTACCTGTAAATGGATGGATTCATCGTTCTTACCAAGTTTCCGGCTTATAATGGTCCACTTAGGGACAGGTTTCGACCTCGGAGCCAGGTTATGCATACAATATGCCAAAATAGGGTTTGTTTAAATTTTCGGGGAATATTCCGCAGGAATATTACATGTAAATGGATGGATTCATCGTTCTTACCAAGTTTCCGACTTACAGCAATCCACTCCTGGCCAGGTTTCGACCTCGGAGCCAGGGTATGCATACAATATGCAAGAATAGAGTTTGTTTAAGGTTTCGGGGAATATTCCGAATGAATTTTACATGTAAATGGATGGATTCATCGTTCTTACCAAGTTTTCGGCTTATATTTATCGATTTCGATGATGTATCATGCCAAGTTTGAAGTCAGAACCCTCCCGGAGCTTCATGATTCATAGTTTGTTTGTCATTATACGGAATTTGAAGTTCGAATCGACATTGAGATTCATATTTATCGATTTCGATGATGTATCATGCAAAATTTGAAGTCAGAACCCTCCTGGAGCTTCCTGATTCATAGTTTGTATGCCATTATGCCACATTTGAAGTTCGAATCGACTCTGATCTTCATATTTATCGATTTCGATGATGTATCATGCCAAGTTTGAAGTCAGAACCCTCCCGGAGCTTCATGATTCATAGTTTTTTTTGTTGTTATACCGAATTTGAAGTTCGAATCGACTCTGAGCTTCATATTTACCGATTTCGATGATATATCATGCCAAGTTTGAAGTCAGAACCCTCCCGGAGCTTCATGATTCATAGTTTGTTTGTCGTTATACCGAATTTGAAGTTCGAATCGACTCTGAGCATCATATTTATCGATATCGATGATGTATCATGCTAAGTTTGAAGTCAGAACCCTCACAGAGCTTCTTGGTTCATAGTTTCTATGTCGTTATACTATATTTGAAGTTCGAATCGACTCTGAGCTTCATATTTATCGATTTTTATGATGTATCATGCTAAGTTTGAAGTCAGAACCCTCCCGGAGCTTTTTGGTTCATAGTTTCTATGCCGTTATACCACATTTGAAGTTCGAATCGACTCTGATCTTCATATTTATCGATTTCGATGATATATCATGCTACATTTGAAGTCAGAACCCTCCCAGAGCTTCTTGGTTCATAGTTTTTTTGTCGTTATACCGAATTTGAAGTTCGAATCGACTCTGAGCTTCATATTTATCGATTTCGATGATGTACCATACAAAGTTTGAAGTCGGAACCCTCTCGGAGCTTCATGATTCATAGTTTATTTGTCGGTATACCGAATTTGAAGTTCGAATAGACACTGAGCTTCATATTTATAAATTTCGATGATGTATCATGCTAAGTTTGAAGTCAGAACCCTCCCGGAGCTTCTTGGTTCATAGTTTCTATGTCGTTATACCATATTTGAAGTTCGAATCGACTCTGAGCTTCATATTTATCAATTTCGATGATTTACCATGCCAAGTTTAAAGTCAGAACCCTCCCGGAGCTTCATGATTCATAGTTTGTTTGTCGTTATACCGAATTTGATGTTCGAATCGACACTGAGCTTCAAATTTATCGATTTCGATGGTGTATCATGCTAAGTTTTAAGTCAGAATCCTCCCAGAGCTTCTTGGTTCATAGTTTCTATGTCGTTATACAATATTTGAAGTTCAAATCAACTTTGATCTTCATATTTATCGATTTCGATGATGTACCATGCCAAGTTTGAAGTCAGAACCCTCCCGGAGCTTCATGATTCATAGTTTGTTTGTCGTTATACCGAATTTGATGTTCGAATCGACACTGAGATTCAAATTTATCGATTTCGATGGTGTATCATGCAAAGTTTGAAGTCAGAACCCTCCCGGAGCTTCTTGGTTCATAGTTTCTATGTCGTTATACCATATTTGAAGTTCAAATCAACTTTGAGCTTCATATTTATCGATTTCGATGATGTACCATGCCATGTTTGAAGTCATAACCCTCCCGGAGCTTCGTGATTCATAGTTTGTTTGTCGTTATACCGAATTTGAAGTTCGAATCGACATTGAGCTTCATATTTATCAATTTCGTTGGTGTATCATGCTAAGTTTGAAGTCATAACCCTCCCGGAGCTTCTTGGTTCATATTTTGTATGCCTTATACCACATTTGAAGTTCGAATCGAGACAAAGCTTCATATTTATCGATTTCGATGATGTATCCTACTAAGTTTGAAGTCAGAACCCACCCAGAGCTTCTTGGTCCATCTCTAATCTAGTAATCTTATAACCTGAGTCTACCAGTGTGAACTAAAGCTACTTCATGACCTATATGACTAGTCAAAATTACTTCATGACCTATGTGACTAGTTGAAATTCAAACCGAAAGAAAAAAAAGAAAGCACAAAAAAAACACAAAGAGCTTCATATTTATCGATTTCAATGGTGTATCCTACTAACCCGAGTCTTCCAGTGTGAACTAAATATACTTCATGACCTGTATGACTAGTCGAAATTACTTCACGACCTATGTGACTAGTCAAAATTCAACCCGGAAGCACATAGAGAAAGCACAAAGAAAACACACTTTCCTTGATCCGTATGACAGTCTTAAATCAAATCTCAACCGTCCAAAGATATCCCTAATCCGTATGACCAGCTTTTAAGTCAAATATCTATCGTTCAAAGATAGGTATATAGAATATCGAAAGAAAATTTCTCACACTTTCTTCACTTTCCTCTCTTATCTTCGTCTCTAACCTATCAAAACTTCCGCCCCCTCAGGAAAAACCCTAATAAATAAAAACAGCTCCACCTTCATCCATTACTTTCGTTCTTCACTTATCACCCTAAACCCCTTCTCTCTAGACGAAAAGTGAGCAGTAGATCAGTTTCTTCCCTGTTTCATCTGATTGTTTAAGGAAGTTAAGATGGAACTGTTTTTTGAATCTCAAGATTACAGAGTCAAAGTTCAATCTCTGGTAATTATCCCTTTATTGATAAGGTTTATTTATTGATTTTGATGCGTTTATGGGTAGATATGGTCCGATTTTCGTCATTGTTTGTGGTTAGGTTTGATGTAGATTGGAAATTTGTGAATTGATAAGATTTTTTTGGGATTTTTGAATCGATTGGTGTGATTGATTTATAAGACAAAATCAGATCAATCCCTTTGTCAGTTTGAAAAAAATCCATGGATACCCTTCATCTCCTGAGTTATTTCACATTTTTATTAGTTTGTTTTTAAGTTTTACAGCGTAATTGATACTAAGTTTTAGTGTTTTTTTGTATTTGATTTATAGAGAAACCCTTTCTATTTTCAATTTAAGGATTTTAAGTCGTCAGCTTACTGGATGTTTGGATGTTTAGAGTGAAAAGCCAGTGATGTAAGGATAATATTTGCTACTCAGAACCGAAACTTCTGCTTTCCTTGCCAAAACCCAATCTCGAGAGGTTCATTATTTTTTGGGTTTTTTTCTTTCTCTGTATCAGATCTGTTTTTTTATTTTCCGATTTCTAATCTAATGAGATCTGATTAATTTTTAATTTCTGTTAATTTTTTAGGCACCGAAGAGTTTATCGAATTTAAAGGCGATTTTAGATGAGTATATTTGTTTGAAAGAACAAAAAGTACTGTTAGACCATGAGAAATGTATGGTTGAACAAGAGAAATTTTGGGTTGAGGTTTTATTACAGGGTATGAAAGATGTTATGAAAGGTATGAACAACAATGGAGGTGTTTCTACTTCACCTTTGATGTCTGCTACAGATTCAGTGGGTTTAATTTCTCAATTAAACCCTAATACTCGCCTATTTTTGTGAAGAAGCACTTGGCTATCGCCGTTTCAGGTTTGGGTTTCTCCTCTACTTCTCTTCTCTTATCTTCTTAGGTAATTATTGTATGTTGAAGATCGTGATTTTTAGTTTGATTCCATTACATCAAAATATGCTGCACATGTTTTTTTTTGTTAGTTAGCAACTGAAGCTCCCTTTCTTGGTTTCTGACAATTGTATTGTATTCTGTAGGCACAATGGATAATTTATCTGTTGGAAAAATGCCACTGTTAAAACCAGATTCTAGACCATCACCAATTACTCCAAAGGGGCCTTATGATCTTCAAGCAACGTTTGTTTGGGGTCTCTCCCGGTAATTTCGGGTTTTGCATGAGGATGATGATACCAGGCAAGGAGATTCATCGGATTGTTCTTACTTATAAAGCGGAGGAGGGCTTGTTGCGCCTTGAGTAAGTTATATAAAGTCTCATTCCTCTTTTTTGATAATACCCATTACAGATGCTTCATGATTTTGACTTGCTAGCTTCCGATTTGCCACAGGTATTCTTTAACATTGTGTTGAGTGCGAATGTGAAATGAATCCATGGTTGTAGATGATTTTAGGATAAAGGAAATGATGTGTTGATGTGTTTTCATTATTACAGGCAACTCCATCTACAAAAGAAGATGCTCTAGAAAGGCCTGATGACCCTCCATTTGCTAAGAGACCTTGCAGTTCAGATCCCAAAAAGCTTACACCAGTGAGAGGTAACGATTTTGGTTTGTAAGCACTTGTATGTACTAATATAAGCAAACCCTTGAATCTGCAATGTTGTGTTAATTAGCTGATTTTGATTGTTTACACCTGAACTTCCTGCAGGTCCTAGGAAACAAATGCAAGCACGCAAATCGTCTAGTCCACCAGAAAAAGATCAGGCGTGTAGTCCTCAAGAACAAAATCAGGAGCAACAAGTTTCTGCTATTCAATCTACGACGACTGTTTGCCGTTTCCCTAATGGACAAACTCAAATTCAATGGTCTTTTGTTGCAAAGAGCTTGTTCAACCAGCCTTCAAGTTCTCCCACAAAAGATTCAACAGGTCCGAAGATACCTCCATAAGCATTCATCACTCAAACTGATAAATCCATTTATCCATCTGATGGATGTCCCTAATTTTTACATTTTTGGTGCAGATTTCTCCCTCTCTGATGAG
Organism: Papaver atlanticum; assembly: GCA_023531105.1. NCBI lineage: Eukaryota > Viridiplantae > Streptophyta > Magnoliopsida > Ranunculales > Papaveraceae > Papaver > Papaver atlanticum. Next base: position 1,032,544 of record JAJJMB010012161.1, read on the forward strand.
CTGCAGTTGCATAAATCCTTTCAAGAGCCTACGGTGCCCTTAATAGTCGTCCTCGAAGCCTAACCAAAGGGGGGAGTGGTAGTGGGTGGGGCACAAGAAGCAGGATCCGCAGCCCTAATAGATTTGAATGAGGGTATAACAAACAAAAGGATGAAGTAGAGGAAGCTTTGATTAGCGCCGATGACTAGTGCTTTGTAAGAAGGAATTTGGAGCCAGTGTTTACTCTGACTGATAAAGAGAAATGGGATTGATGTTAGGTTTTGTACTGCGAGCCATGAACTTGTCCCTGATCCCATGGGTTATATAGTTTTTCTTTTTCTTTTTGTAATATGATTTTTTGCTGGTGTTGTAGTGGAAAGAAGGTTAACACTGTAACAGGGATTCACTTGTGTCACTTTTTAACTTGAATGAATGTAAATGTGTTACACTGGCAGGTTAATGTGAATGTGAATTTGGTTTCAGACCTAATTTTTTTTTTAAAATAGTTTTATGCACACAATTGCAAACAAAAGTTGTAGTTACACATTCATCTACTAAGAACAGAAGTTGTGACTTCAAATATTACAACCTTTAAGGATGTTGTGTTAGATATTATGACTACACTAGATAAAGGTTGTGAAAGAAAGTATAACAATATAAATAAGAGTTGTGCAGGATTTTTCAACTAATCTAACAAGTGTAGTAGTAGTGCTATTCACAACCATTAGGGAAGTTGTGTTATAGAATTTTACTACACAGATTAAATGTTGTGAAATCAAGTTTTATAATATAAATAAGAGTTGCGTTAGGCTTCCAAAATAAAATCGAAAGAGAATCACAACTGAACCACAAGGTAGTCCAAACTTGAACCACAACTACGTTTATGACTCTTAGCTCGAAGTCGTAGTAAATCGGGGACCTTCTACAACCCCCCACTTCCACAACCCATTGAAAAGAGTCGTCGTAGGTCTACTACAACACCTGTCAGGGGTTGTCAAAGTATGTTTTTCCCATAGTGCTTAGTGCTTTCTATATTTGGTTTAATTTTCCTAAACACTAAATCACATCTAGCTTTCCAAATGGCCCATAGAATGGTAGCCATTGTTTCTGGCCAGTTGAGTAGCTCTCTTTCCTTGATGTCATTTCTAGTAAACCAATTCCTAATCCATCCAAGGATATGCACCTGATTATTCAAAACAAACTCAATATTAAAACCAATGCTATTAAAAACACTCAAAATGAAATCACATTTTAGAAAGATATGAGTTAGAGTTTCTTCCTATTGTCCACACAGAGGACAAGACTTGTTTATGGCTGGTAGGATTCTCGCCATCCTCTCATTGAGGGGGAGGATATCGTGGACACATTTCCAAAGGAATGTTTTAACCCTTGACATTGTGTTGAGCCTCCAAATATTTTTCCAAAAACCACCATCCTGCTGTTGTTCTTGGTGCCCACTAGTCATGATTTGTTTATATAAAGACTTGGTAGTGAACTTGCCATTGGCTTCTAGGTTCCATACCAATTTGTCTGCACTCCCCTTGTTGATCTTAACTGCTCTAACTATTTCCACCACCTCTCTCTGAAAACAGACCTTCAACTTATTTGTATTCCATTTCAAACTTTCACTTGTACCTTCAATTAGCTCAGCAACGAATATGAGATTCTTTCTCTGTTGATTTAATGGTTGCAAATTACCCACTATGTCTGGACACCACAAGTCCTCCCAGATTCTGATGTTATTCCCGTTTCCAACCCTCCAAAAAGAGTTATTTCTGATTCTCGGCATTTATTTATTGATGTTCTTCCAACCCCATGAAGCTGAGTCAGGGCACATCTTTTCACTGTTGTTTGAGGGTAAAAAATGGTTCTGCTGTTTTTTGGTAAATTTGGGTGTGTTGATGAGAAACGAATTAGTACCCTAAACAAATACACTGCATGGGAGTACTTTTAGATTCGAGAGATCAATCTGTAAGACTCTGGCCTAAACCAAGAAATGGCCGTTCCAGATTCAATTTGGTCACAAAGTGAGGGAGAAGGGTTGATCTTAGGGAGGGAAGCGAAGAAGGTGTTTGAGATCAGAATGTTGAATAATGAAGGTGTGGTTGTTTTATGACTTGTATCATAATATGGTTTCTGGATACTTGTGTTGATAACACTTGTATTTTGAAATAGATTGAAAACCTATTTATACAAGTCATTGAGCGCACCCTGATCTCATAGGAAGTGGAGGAAGTTAAGTAGTGGAGAAGTGGAGTTGTGCGGAAAGTGGTGATCATCGTGTTTCCATTATGAGGGAAGACTGGTCACACTCTCACCCACTACTCTCATTACTTGTTAACCGTCCGTCATTTCCTGACACTTTCACGTAATGGGCGAGTTGCACGCCGCACGCTGTAAACCACCAGACCAATACCCTAGTGAGTATCCCCCAGTTCGTGACATGTTTGATGTCTCGAGTAAATGGGACAAGTCGTGAGACTTGCCGCTAAAAGCAGCACGTAGTGCTTCTTAGGTCAAACAATAAAATTGTTCGTGAAATCAACGTTTATGAATCATCGTTTATAATCAATGAGTATAAAGCATTGTTTATAATCGATGTGCATAAAGCATCATTGTTTTAAAGATTGCCTAAATTAGTCGTGAGTCGACCGTCTTAAAAGAAGAGCATGACCGGGCACCTTTGGGCGATCTTTTGGTAGCTCTAGGGGTGAGCTACTGCTTAGTCGATCACTCCCTGTAGGCGAGTGGCGGATGGTAGCCATTATAAAATCCTACCGGTTGATCTAAATTGGATCTGGATCGCTCAAATTGGCTAGCCAAGTTGAATGGCTGAGATGATTTGCGGCAGTTAATGACTGCTGTTGAGGCAGCACGAAGGGCCATCTTTGGGTGATCGTTTGAGGATCACATGGGCTAGTTATAGATTGGCTGATTGCTCCTCATGAGAGGGGGGTGGCCGGTGATCACAGCGTCGCCCTATCGGTTAGCTAACATCTGATCTAAACCGTCCGACCAAGCTAGCGAAGTTGGATGGACGAGATGGTTTGCGGCAACTATTTGTTGCCGTTGATTCAAATTAGGGTTTGGAAGTCGTGTGTCCAACCCTAGTTTGGCTGATCGAATGAAAGCGCTGGGCGCTAGTTTGAGAAGGCCGATCAGCCATGTGCAAAGACGGGTCGCTGGTGTGCACGCTGACATCTCTTGGGCTATCTAAAATAAGATCTAAGCCATTCGATTTGGCTGGCGAAGATGGGAGGTCATGATTGATTTGCAATTGTAACATACTACCGCAAACACAAATTAGGGTTTCAAAGCAGTCGCGTCTGCCCTAGTTCGATCGAATGGTTTGATGCGTCATTGACTTGCCATGAGAAAGTCGATCGACTTGGAAGAAAATTGGGACGCCAGTGAACACATTGGTGCCTCTTTGATTGTTCGAGATGCGATCTAAGCCGTCCAACTTGGACGGATGCGATGGGTTTTGAGACCCTTTTTGTCGGTCTTAGCTCGCTTGAGCTTGTTTTGACAATAGCGCGATCACCCACATTAGAGTTAATCGTTCGAAGGCGCTGCAGATGTACTAGATGGGATCCGTTCGGTCGGGATGCTAGTGGGCCCGCCGGCGGTCATCGTGATGATTGCCTAATTCTGCCATGAGTAGGCTAGGCTTGTTGAATTGCGCGGCCAAATTGTGTGGCCGTGATTATTTTTTGAGATTGACATGAACAGTCTAGATTTTCCTTAAGGAATTTAAACGCGTTCGATCACACTATCTTTTAATCAAAAAGTGTGTAAACACGCTAATCTCTTTATCAGAGAGTGGTGTAACTTACGTGAGTGTTTTCATGCAGGTCTCAATACTGACACTTCGAGAGATTCATGCTACTCCGCTGCGAGTGAACATTAATCGTCATGTTATCCCAATATTGAGAGTTCGGCTGGGAACATAGCATAGGAAAATACCAGGCAGGTCATGCATTAGCGAATAATGCAATAGGTTAAAATTTACAGAATATCTGGGATTGTTGCTTCACGCACCATTCTGGATAAATTTCACAAATATGTTGAATTTCTCAATACATATGTAAGCGAAAAGGTTTATGCACTCATCACTTTCAAATAGCTTTCGTTCCTTTGCAGGATGACAGCGCATTAAATATAGGGTTTTACAATTTTAGCCCTGAACTAAAAAACCACCATCAACAACTGTTTAAAAGGCTATGGTCCTGGTAGTACTTGTGTTTCATTACTTGAGCCAACAGAGTATCCGGATCCTACAAAAGTCTCCAAGTTATTTTTGCTAGCATAGCATTGTTGAAACTTTGCAGATTCAAGAGACGCAACCACCCCAACTCCTTTAGTATACAAACGTCACTCCAAGCTTTTAGGTATACTCCTCTAGATATTGAAATATCTTTCCCCCAAAAGAAATCACGTTGGATCCTGATAATTTTCTTAGTAACCGTAACAAGAATTCTAAAGCAATTCATTTGGTACATAGGAATAGTAGTAGTACAAATATGAATTAAAGTAGACTTGGCAGCAGGCGACAAATTCATATTCCAGTTTTGAATTCTATTTTCAACCCTAACAACAACATTTTGAAAATAATTCACCTTAGAAGTATGTGTAAAAAGTGGTGTGCCTAAGTACTTGTCATTCAAACCTATCCTACTAACTCCCAAAATGTTTCTAAGACTGTCAATAGTGTTCTGGTGGGAGTTTGTGCTAAAAAAAATTCCGGACTTCTCGAAATTTATCAACTGACCTGAAGCATTACTAAAATCAGTAAAAAAAATAGGATGTTCTCACCTTCAGAATTATTGGCTGACGAGAAAACTAACAAGTCGTCAGCAAACAACGGGTGGGAAATTGGTGGTGCATTGTTCCCAACTTTTATCCCATGGATAAGGTTAGACTCCTCGGCCTTAGCTATAGCACGAGATAACACTTCCATACATATTATGGAGCTAATCTTTTCCATTGAATGAATTGTCATAAGTTAATTACTTGTAGAATAATACATTGCGTTACCCTTTCACGGAAAAATAAATATTAGAGCACTGTGTGACATGAAATTGCACTTAGTTAGTTTGTTTTTTTTTTGTCATTGGGGGTAGGAAAATGAGATTTTTATAGATTTTCGTAGATTTTTTTTTCTGAGTGACTCCCGGAGACTCTCTGAAAATCTACAGATTTCCAGTGATTCTCCGAGAGTATTTTAGAGAGTCTTCATGACTTGTAGAGACAAAAACACAAGATTTGTAAAGAGTCTTTGTGATTTATAGAGACAAAAAAATGTATAATATCTAACAAAAAATTTAAAACATCTACCAATTTTTATTATTATGCATGTTATAATGTTAATAAAAGTACCATGAATACCTAGTAAAATATTTGTTCGTTGTAAGAATAAATCTCAGTGTTGTCCTATGCCTAAGTATTCTGTCATCCCACATTTTTTTACATTTCCTATGTTATCTCATCATTAGTTAGCATCTTTTCGTTGTCTCATCTGAAGAGATATCCTTGAACTCGGTCGGTATCCAATATATTTAGATGAGGTTGGATGTATTACTGCGCAAATGGCTCGTCCCTTGGTCATTGGCTCAAACAAAAAAAAAAAAATGGTCTTATTCTCAAAAACGAATATTTCCTAATTTTCAAGTCTCCCAAAATATCACCTCTTGAGAAGAGATTTCTACCATGCCTATTTTCATTACAAAAAAAGTCTCCTCAAATTTCTGAAAATTACAAATCAATGACTCCCAAAATATCATCTCTAACACCCCTATTATTCTCCTTCGAATAATAGGGGTGTTAGAGTGACTCTTCCGAAATCCTAATCCAATAACATGAAGTTCCAGAGAATTTAAATGACTTAAAAAAAAGTCTCTAACCAATAACAAAAGACATTAGGAGACTCTCCAAAATTCTCTATGGACTAACAGTAGATTTGGAAACTCTCCGGAAGTCATTTGAAATCTCAATTGACTACCTTACTTTCATAATACATTGAATTCTTGGTAATCCAATTTTTGGAAGAGTGTGACTAATTCCTTAAACCAAACAACACATATCAACTCCATGTAATTTAGAATTTTGATTCCTAGAAATCCAATTCCCTCAAAAATAATAGATTTATATTGCATTGGTTTAATAGTGCAAAGGGAATTTGATTCCCGGATAAAAATAAAAGTAATTAAATTGCCTCGGCCAAATGTTAATTTTTTGGATTTGAATTCAATTCCAAGTATTAGATTATCTCATAATTGAATTTTTAAGATTCCATTTTTTCCAACCAAACGAGGTATAATTGAATATACGTCATAATGGCTTTAATACCCCAAATTTTTCTCGGGTTTAATCAAATTAATTAGCAAAATTTTGCACTTGGTTTAACTAAATCCAATGTTTGAATGTCTTTGACATTGTGACAACTTCAAACAAAAGCGTAAGTGCTATACAACCATCCACGTCATTATACACATGTCAATTAATATGGAAATGACAGGGGTAGCATGGTTAATTTATCAACCAAATAGTTTTTTAGTGAGGGAGGAGATTTTTATTTCTCTATCTTTCATTTTCTCCTAGATATTTATTTTTCATTCCAACTCTAACAATTGTTCTCTCGACTTAACTACATCTTAGAGCTAGAGATCATGATGTTAACATTGTTGTCGAGCTCTTTTGGATGTGGATGCAACGGAAGTAGGAATTTTACAATGAAATAAGTGTTATGAAATTTTTTGGGTTCACTTTGAACCTTGTGCTTAAGTTAATTGAATAATTTAATAGATTCTTAATGAGCATCATTAATTGTTGATTTATGTATATGAATTATGTAAAATCTTCAAATTAAGGATTAAAATTGGATTATTTTTCTTTACTGTAGATATTGATGAATTGGGTATCTTCTGATCATAACATATTGCCATAATGTTGATTTTATTATAGTAATTCGTTTCACGATCCATTTTCGCTTGAAAAATTTGTGCACCTTTGTAAACCCTAAAGTACAGGTTTTTACTTTGTCTATATTTTAATATGCAGCCGTGGAATGGTATTAAATTTTAGTATGTAGTACTTCGTTGAGTCATAAAGTTACGATACAAGTTTAAAGAAGAATGGATATTAGGAACCAAAAACAATATACATACTACGGTTGCGTCATCAAAAGCGAAATCCTGAAAAGTTCTCTTACCGCGGTATTTCTGATTACTCACAAATCGTATGAAGCTGGAGTTTTAGTATGATGTTTGTTACCATGAAGTTAACTTGCTGTAAAATTTCTTAAGGATCTGAGCATTGTAGGTACCCCAATGTATATGAGAATCCTAGATGAATTCTATGTGTTGGTATGGAAATGATTCAAACCTATAATTAGTGTAATGAACCATTGAATTTTCATGATATTTGGATATATTTTTCTAACACGACTAGTGTATAAATTTCAAGAGGATCAGGCCGGTTACTATCGCAAAGTTCGGATAAAATGGACTCCATTCTGTAAACCAGAAATTCTATACAGCCCCATGCATCCATGCATATATCATTATCTCATTGTATGTTCATCGAATTGCTATTAGGTATTGTATTGGTGATGTGCAGTAAAATTTTCATGAGGATATGATCATGTTTGTTAGTCGAAGACAGTGTCCTCGATATGCATAGGCATGATGATGTACGAGAAGTTACATTGTAAGTTGTTGTGGCTTGAAATTTTATATACTTATGCCATGTTTGAAATAAATCTTTTTGTATGAGTATTTGGTTTTTGTATTCAGAAAATATAGTTCACTTCAACGTGCATTGATCCACATATTTTCCTTTCGGATTCGGTTATCATGGAATATATGTTGGATTTAGGTATATACCTATGTTTGTTAAATGGTGAAGTGATAAATATGGGTAGTTGTTTCTACGAAATTCATATTATGCATTGTAAGAGATGATTTCTATTAAAAAAAAAGTAGTTCATATCATCTAGTGAGAGATAGTTGCTAAGAGATAGTTACCACTGTTATGGGTAGTTTATACTATTAAAAAAATGGACCACTATTGCACTTGATCCTTTGGGGGTACGTTGGAAACTTCTTTGTGGTTTAACACGTCTGAGCATCAAACAATTCTTCTAAGTTGAAAATAAGTAAACTTCTTTTCTAAACGACTTTCTTGGAAAGTCCACTACTTCAACCATTAATAAGCCTTCAACCGGATACTTTGGAATAGTTCTTGAAGCACCGGTTGAACAAAATATTTTAGATGTGGCATTTTAAAGTTGGTGAGTCACTCGCACTAAGAGATGGTTCTTACTCACAATGACAGTTCATACCATCTTTCTAGAGATGATTGTTGCCTCAACTAGGCGATTCATATCATCTAACTCAGTATGGTGTGAGATGATTGCAACTCTTCAAGGGAGTCCATATTATTAAACCAGAAATGAAGACCTGATTTATTACTGCCTGTTCATTTCACTTAGTGATACATGAAGATGGTTATTTTCGTTTGGAGGCAATTCATATCACCTAATGATACGTGGAGATGGTTGTTGTCATTTTGAAGGAAAATGACATCAATTATCGACGGATGTTTTATGCTTGGAAGTTCATACCATCTACAATGCCATAATTAGCACTCCCAAGTGGAATAACCATCTAAAATGGCTATACTTTTCAGGACTTACCCGGGTCTCACAGTTTGGGACGATAGATTGGTTTCCCTAAATAATTCTGGCATTTAATCTGGACCCTCATCCGTCTGGATGATGTGTGTTGTAAGGCCTTGATACCACCTCGCTGTTTGGACAGTGGTTAACTGTGGAAGACTATTCGGGACGATGTCAATTTCCTAAATAACAACCCTGACAAAGAGATGACCCTTAGATCAATGAAATTTTTGTTCAGTCGAGTTCCAATATGTAAAGGGTAGGGTTCGAAAAGATATAACCCTTACATCATTGAAGTTTATTTTCAGCAATATCTTATAGTATTAAAAGTTTAGGGTTCCCAAGAGAGATGACTCTTAGATAATATGGTTTCCGTTCAACGGAATCTCGGTATCTAACATTAAGGTTTCCAAAGAGATGTCCCTTAAATCAATGAGATCTTTGTTAAATAGAATCTCAGTATCTAAAATTGGTGTTTGCTAGGAGATTATTTTTATATATTGAACCCTAGAGAGATGACTCTTAGATAATATGGTTTTCGTTCAACAGAATCTCGGTATCTAACATTAAGGTTCCCAAAGAGATGTCCCTTAAATCAATGAGATTTTTGTTAAATAGAAGCTCAGTATCTAAACTTTGTGTTTGCTAGGAGATTACTTTTATATATTGCGGTAATTCATAGTACCTTTGGTTTCAATAAATATCAATAATAATGTCTGAAACTATAAAGCAATTTGACAGATTTGATAACCCTTGAAATAAGATTAATATTTCCTTACTTACAAAGCAGTTTGGGAAAAACTCGATAAGCAGTAGCTCTGAAAGATATTATTTTAACAAAGTCGTTAATTTTGGTTTATTGAGTGACGTCTCAAAATGTCGAAGCTTATCAAGTGGGTCGGCTCTCAACCCGATGAAAGTCCATATTTTTCAGACGATCACAATAGCCAATGTTGGATCCCAAAGTCAAATTTTGGGCCACAAGGTTTTTTTTTCCCCAACGACAGTAAGAATCTAAACAACTTTTAACCATGGCGTAGGATTTGGATCAAAATGGTTTCAATGAGAGTTTTGGTTTAAATATAAATATTGAGTCACAATAAATGCTAGCTGTAGAGGTCAAGATGCAGATTTTCGGTCATCAAATTTTTTGGCTAAAGATAAATATATTGGGTCGATTCACATGTGGTAGGTTTTTTGTCATAGTTTATCTACATTTTGGGTCATGGGATTGATTTTAACTCATTAGATAGGTTTTGGCCATCCCCTCGATAAAACTAAAGTTGCAACATATTTGAGATTATGTTACACATATCGAATTATGAGACATGTTTTGAGTTATAGTGAAACTTATGAGCTATGAAAACAATAGACTTGTAGATATTAATTATAATGGTAAATCTTGTATTGGGTGCAGATTTTGGGTCACGGGGCAAATTTTGAATCCTGAGTACTTTTTTGGATCATGGAGCTAATTGTAAGTCACGTTGGTGAATCTCATGCCATGTTTATTGGATGGCATGTTAGTTTCTGGATTGAGTTTTAGAATTTCGATCAAGATGCATAATATATAATAGGAAGTTTTTAGTTACGAAAACAAATTGAGCCACAATTATAGGTATGAAGTTTCAATGTAAGTTTTAAATCACGACGGTCATTGAGAAATTTGGGTAAAAAAATGATATTTGAGGTTACGGTTTTAATTTTGGTACTTAGAGGAAAATTTCAATTGAAGCAAGATTTTTGATCAAGATGCATTTTCCAAATTATATTAGTATTTTTAGGTCGCCCAGGAAATTCAAGCTTATATTCAAACTTTGGGTTGCATTAGCAGGTTTGAAGTCACGAAGACAAACCCTTAAATCACTTAAAATATTTAGATTCTAGAAGGTTTGTTCCGCTTCCTGCTTGATCTGTAACCTTCAATAGCATATTCATTTTCTGTGAGGTGTCGGTGCATGCTCAAGCTATGATTTAAGGGCGTCTCTTTTAGAGTTTACAAGGCACTTTCGTGCATGAGATATATTTGGGACCCATCTATAATTATATAGTTTTTAGCTCACGACGCACAAAACAAATATTAGGTTTGAGGTGGATTATGGTTCATGTGGAAAATTTAGAGCTAGAGTGTGAGATTTCGAATTGTGAAACAAATGTCACAATATAATGACAAATTTTGAGTTATTTATGGTGCAAATTAGGGTAACGAGGCAAACTTATGATTGTGGTGGCACATTTGGTTTTTTGAGACTTTTCATTTCATCTATACGATTATTCTTGTAGAAAATTAGTCCTGTTATGAGTAATTTAGGGGATTTGAGTAATGATCAATTTGGTATATTAACCCTGCTGAAAGCACAAACTGTCGAGGTTATTAGTAACCATTAATATAATGAATTATGAGTTATCCAGTCTATAATCCATTATATGGATGTTTTGTTAAAATTTATAATAATCGATTATTTTAAGCATAATTGGAAAAATCCAACTGGATCGTATATGTAACCCATAATCCATAATATTGGTGTTTGTTAAAATTTATAATAACTGATTTTTTCTGATCAACCAATTAAATATTTTTTTATCGTAATCAACAAAATTGAATTGGATTTTCTTCTTCTTATATTCTCTAAAATATTAAGAGAGAAACAAGGAAACAATAGCGGATTGAAAAAGAAATATATAAATAAAAATAAACTAAAATTCCATCCGGATCAACACAAATCCACCAGGATTATTACAACAGACTAAATAAATGCAGACTAAAAAGTATTCCAGTTTGCTGACAAATTAAGCCAAAAACTGGTTTGTGCGCTTCGAACTTTGACTACATTATTTAAGGAAACCCCCCACTCCTCCCTTCCTAATATAACAGGAGTAACCAGAAAAGCCTGCAATTCTTAGTGCACTCAACAAAACAAATACAACTAGTAAACATGTTATGATATCAATGCTACATTTTTCAACTCTTTTGCTCCGAGACGGCTTTGTTTCCCCACCGGCTAAACCGTCGTCTTCCACTTCAGATGGCTCATCAACATCGTAAATTGGAGAATCCAAGATGTTTGTTGATCCAGTACTCTTGTTAGCATTGTCAACACCTTCTAGTTTTTTGCATGATGAAAACAATGAATCAGCATCCGCTTTGCCTGTTCCTACATTCATATCATCCATTAGATTTTTGAGGTTGGAGAGTATTCCTGCATTTATTTCATCCATAAGATTTTCGAGTTTGGTGAGTTTCCGATCAATTTTGTAATACTGGCGTGGTGGTTTACGCGGATGATGAGATTCAATCTCTTTTGACAGAAGATTCCTCAGGAATAAAAGCTTTCGGTTACCATGCCTTGTGATATTGTGAAAAAATTGATAGAATGCTATTACCGTCGCCCTGTCTAGTTCATCTTCTAATTCTTTGATTTTTCTGGTGCACCTTGAATATGTCTTCCTCATTCTGATCTCCTCCATTGGATAGGTCGAAGTGATTTTGAGAGTTTCGTAAAAAGAAGGAAAAAATATTATGAACCACAACCACAGGGGCTTGAAATATATATATAAAACATCACCCATTAGTCGCAACTTTTGGTTATAGCAGTTACTCTGTCTCTCTACCAAAGCGTCTCCCTTGAAACGTTATTGTTCCAGCCGTCTCTAGTCTGTACTAGTTGTGTCCCTTGAAAATATTCTGGAAAGTGGCAACTGGTTGATTGGCTCCGCGAATTTGATAATTTTAACAGAAACAAAAATAGTGTAACACTGAATCTGTAAAAGAAAATATTTTGTACATGTCATACTCACCCAGCAAATCTACCAAAATGCCTTCTTACTATCTTCCAAAACTTGCCAAACCCTGAACCCTGAAGCTTACCAAAGCGTAATGGCTCCATTGGACGGCGACAGCAATACAAGACTAGAAAACCATCATTATGAGCGGCGTCTGTTATTTTGTTTTTGATCCTTCTTAGCCTTTTTCCCTGCCTTGTGAGATCTGTTGTCCACCCTATAAATTATCCGCCCTTTACTTGAATCATAACGATGATCTACTTCAATCTCAACTCTATCTCCCACTAATATCATAATTCTATTATCTCTGATTTTGGCTGAAATATAACCTAAAATCAAATCTGGGATATTCTCTATTCTAACTCGGAACATACCATTAGGAAGTGACTCAGTGATCAAACCTTGATGAATACATTTCCCTTTGTTCATTTTCACTTTCACAACTTCTCCACCAATTCCCTTCTCCTCAGCCCAAGCTTTTACATCGGTCTTTGTCAAACCTGGCAACTCAAATTGCTTTGGCTGTTTAGATTTGTTTGATTTGTGGAGGTAATCGTTGTTGTTGTTGTCTTTTGTTTGTCCGCTTCCTCTTGTGATTGCTCTAATGGTGTTTGAAATCCTTCCAATAGGTCTAAAACTAATAGACCTGGGTGGTGAGTGAAAACTAACATTTGTTTTAGATGATGATGAGAATGGAAGCGATTGACTGATCAGATTTGCTATTGATGAATTAGACATTTCTTTTAATTATAAGTTGGAATTTGAATGATCAAAGATTGGGTCCGTGTATATGAGAGGATTTGATTCTAATGAATCGCATCATAAACTCTCAATCGGAAATTTAGAGGTAGAAGAAAAATTGCTGAACATCAGAAACCCTAGAGAGAGAGGGAGATTCTGGAACCAAAGGGAGCCCTTTTCCTATTCTAGGGTTTTAGAGCAAGAGATTTATTGGATCAATATATTAGTCGGAACTGATACGTACTATAACCGGTTTAACTAGCTGGTTTCTGGCCGTGGATATATCACATAATCTGAAATAGAAGAAAACCGTTGATCTCTTGTCCAAAGGTTTTCCGATGTTCCAATGCGCCACTTATAGTCCTAAACCTAAAAGAACGTAAATTAAGCCTTTAGTCTGGGCAGGTATAACCGGCCAGGCTAGTGTTGCATAATGTTTGCGCATTACAGTGTAGCCGGCCAAGTCAGTGTCCGACAATGATTGCGCGACACTGCATAGACTGTCAAGTGTTGAAATAGCAAGATCCTACAGGGTCAGTGATGCGCAAAAGTGGCGCTACACTGTAAAGACATTTGGCTAAGTAATGAAGCTTATAGGCCAACACAATGAAGCTTCATTGAGGGAAAGGCAAGGCAAGGCCAAAGTGGCAAGATACAACATGCGATGTTGGCATTGATGCATATTCGCGGAATTGAGTTGGCCCAAACTCAAGGATGATGCAAGAGTGTGCCTATGCATTAGTTCAAAGATGTCCAAAGCTTGAATAGTGCAAACAAGCTAGTAATGCAAGAGTAGCATTGCTATTGTCAAGCAAATTGGCTAAGTGAAGCATATGACGCATGAGTAACCAGAATGAGCATAAGGAGTTGGCCTTGATGATTGAAACACAAGGATTGACCGTGCATTGGCTTAGAGCAAGAAGGCTGCAGGGCCAAGATGGTTGTGCATTGGATCAAGGTCAAGTTCAGTAAAGCGCAACAGCGCAATAGTTGTGCAATATGGCTCAAGTGACGGTTACGAGTTGGTTAATGGCGTCACAAACGTGCCAAAGGTGTAAGACAAGATAGAACGGTTATAAAGGGAGTTTATAAGAGTGGGAGAGTGTTCATAGCTGCTTTGGAACAAGTGTTGAGTGTTGGCCCGAGTCTAAAGAGAAACTGGCCAAGTTGGAACTTTATAGGCGGTTATGGAACTGCTCCATGGGACAGACGGCTGTTCCCTGTGTGTGCAATAGTTGTGCACGGTTTTTGGCCAAGGAAGCTGCTATATAAATAGTGCTAAGGCATTGGAAAATCTATAGGATTACATGGGAGATTGTGAGATTCAAATTGAGAGAGTTTTGCAAGGTTAAGGCTTGGTTCAAAAGGAACAAGTCTGCGTAAATCCCTAAGTGGGAAAGTTTTGTATATCTTCCCTTTGATGCAATAAAATGAGTTGATTGTGTCATGTTCTAAGTGTTCTTGGTTGACTGATTGTTGTTGGCAAGGTATGGCAATGTTTAAATGTATTATGGGATACATTTGAGAAGTTAAGAGAAGTGAAAGAAGGCTAAAGACTTCCGTTGTAGAACTGAAGAGTCGGATGTTTGCATTGGTGCAAACTTATAAGGATGAAGTGCAGGTGGGTGAAGCTTGATTCACTGAACCACTGTGCTGCCAGGTTACACTTGCGCAGAAAATTTGCAAAGTGCATTTGTGGGTGTGACAGTTCGGGTATCAGGGTTGTGTTTGGTACACAGTTCAAGTGTATTTGTAGGATAATACGCTGGTACTTCTTTCTCTATTAAGTTATTTTCCTGTGAGCAAGTAGTTGGTGCATTGTATTCAGAAAGTTTGCATTAGAAATGAGTTCTCATGGCACTATGATCGACGAAGAATTACCGGGTACGTTTGATCAGCTAGAGGAGTATGGTGATCTTGGCAGTATGACTATTGACATGAATTGTGATGGCCTAGATATTTCTCTTGGTTCTGAAAATAATGGCAGGCTAGAATTACTTGAAAGAAGAACATCAAATTGGTTCAAAGAATTTGACGAAAGGGTAGGTGCAGTCGAGGACAAGATGTCTGATGCAACCTTGTTGAATTGCGAAACCAATGCTGAAGTGACTGAATTGAAGGGGGAATTCAGTGACATGAAGATCATACTAACAGGCCATGTGAAGCAAATGTCCGAGGAGATAGCAAGTCTTTGCAAGTTAATCAGTGATGGCATGTTTGCAGGGGGAAACGTGAATGGTGAAAGCTCTAATCGACTCTCTGAGCCAAAGATTTATGCTGGTTCCATAAATGCTAGAGAAATTGAGAATTTCTTATATGACGTTGAGACATACTTTGAGGAAAATGGAATTGGGGAAAGACAAAAGATAACTCTTGCAGGCAGTTACCTAGGTGGTGATGCCAAAGTTTGGTGGAGAACTATGCTGCAAGAAGATGAAGTTGCTGGTTATGCCAATCCATGTCTTGGAATGACATGAAAGAAGGACTGAGATGTCAGTTCTGGCCGAGCAATGGTGCTTGGTACGCAAGAAAAAGTTTATGTAGGCTAAAAATGACGGGTACACCACAGGCCTATGCTGAAACTTCATTGCATTTGTGCAAGAAGTGCGTGGCATGAGTGAAGAAGATCAGATGTTCCAATTTCTGAGTGGTGCGAGTTCTTTGGTCATTGCTGAACTAAAGAAGCGCAAAATTCAGAGTATCCAGATGGCTATTCAAGCGGTAAGAGAGCTTACCAATTGCACGCAAACTGAAGATGTGCAAAGCAGTGAAGGAAAGTGTAGCGCCCCCAAAGCTAGTAGCTGACTAATCCAAGAGATTAACTAAATAAAGAGGCACTAAGGTACTAAATCATATACTTAAGCACTCAATTAAGAAATCTGCTACAAAACTTAACCCAAAACTATCCCCGCTCTGAAATATATAAATACAAGAACTTCTCTCAAGTGATACATATACAATAGTCATTTGGTTTACAAATAAAATATACAACATAATAAACATAGCCGAAGTTAACCAACTAACGAACTCAACTCCTCGAAGCTTCCGCTGCGCAACTCTGATCTGTCTCTGAAACTGAAAGTGGGAATGGGTGAGCACATCATCCCTAAAAGGGGTTCCCAGTAGGAATAACATTTAACTTTCAAGTAATCATTGGAATGATTTGGAAAACAATTCATGTTTTCCCAAAAACACTAGAAGACAAGCAATTCACAGAATAAACAATCATGTATATGGAACTAACTCCTTCTTCAAACAGTTTCAATCGTGGATTCAGAGACTTATTTATATTGTCACAATAGTAAACCCATTGATCCTGTAAGTGTGACGGTTTCTTGAGTGAAAGAGTGGGAAAGTAGGAGATCGTGGTGAAACCAGTTCCAGGTCGTGTGGAGACTTGGTTAACCGTCCACCCACTACTTTGCTAACTCCTTCAACCGTTTGCACGACTTACTCACATTTCGTGGATGAACACACGTGCCATAGGCCGCCATACCAAAACCCTAAATAATATCCCCCCATGTGACGTAATTGATGTCTCACGAACGTGGAGTCTGCAAGGCAGACGTATATTTAATTAGTCAGTTGTTGACTGATTAGACAATCAGTCTAAGTTTTGTTGAATCGAGCATGATTGACGAATGCTCAGTGATTCATGGATTGAACATGTCTGCTGAGACGAGTTCTTGAATAAATGTTGATAATTTGATCAATCATGATGAATGTTGATGAATTGGGAAAATATTTCTCGTCTGAACGAGTATTGCACATATGATGAATTGATGAATATTTATAGTTGAACCAATATTGATGGATTGAGCAAATATTGCTCCTCTGAGCGAATATTGCTCGTTTGATGAATTATTGGTAGTATGACCAAATAAGATATTAATTAGAATATTGGTAGTTGGACCGAATATTATACAATTAATTAAGATGTTGATTGCTGGATCAACATAAAATTAAAAGTGTTTGAACTTGCTCAGAATTATGATTTGTAGAGCGTTTGTTCGAAACCCTAATTTTTGATCAATTGTTCGTCAATTGATGAATTACTGAGTGAAGGAAGGACCAACTACATGGGATGATGGACGACTATATGGTGCCCAAGTGCTCGAGTGAGCATGCACCAGAGTCCTTAGTTCACCGGTTGGTGAAAGAATGATCAAATGCCAGTGTTGATCATTTATTAGAATAGATCTCGTGCGGAAGTTTGGTGATAAAACCTAATTATGGAGAAGTAGGGGACCGGCCAAGAGGGGATGATACCGGACCTTGGTGGTCGTGGGACTAGCTGATGGTCGTTTTAGCAAATTCCAAATTGGTTTGAAAGAATTTGGACCCAATATGAGCAATTAAGAAAATTAGGTCAAAATTATAAAGATGTGTGGGACCGGCTCCTTGCAAGGCTTAGGGCCGTCCTTGGTCGATCAAGGAAGCATGCCCGTGTCACCATAATGTCCGTGTCTCAGTCCTAAGAGTTTTGGTATTTTCTGGTGTGCGTGTGGGCAATATCTTGGATTTTCAGAAGAGTTTGATCTTTGACTGAAAACCTTGATTCTGCTCGAATGAGCAAGTAGGACTTTGCTCGTTTGATCAATATTTTGAGAATATTAAAATAGTAATATTCTAATATTTTTCGTGAGTAGCCTAGTCGGTCATGTGATCTTTTTACTTTTTGGCTTTTTCATGGTTTGAGCAATATTTGAGAAAATATGAAGAAACCATGATTTTTGCTCGAACGGAGGAGTTTCATGAGATGAGGGAAATAATAATTATGAAAAAAAGGGATTGCAAGATGTGGGACCGGCCACGGCTAGGGCATGGCCGGCCGGCTAGGTAGCCCGGTCCCGCGACACATTTCCCTATTTTTATTATTTTTCATGAAACCGTGAAAATATGGAGAAACCGTGAGTTTTGCTCAAACAAGGAAAGTTGCTCGAACAAAGAAGTCTTCATGAGTTCATGAAAATAATAAAATAAGAAAAAAATAGAGGAAGAGGCGTGGGGGACCGGCCACGGCGGCATGACCGGCCGTCCGGTGGGCCCGGTCCCTAGGCACCTTTTTTTAATTTTATTATTATTATTTTCTCTCTCCTATTGTGTGTAGGATTCCTCGTTTGTCCATATTTTCAAATGCTCGTTCGTGCATTTGGGTGCTCGTTCGTGCATCATTGTTGAGTACACTTGCACCATTTTATTGGGGCTTACTCGGTGATAGTCCAGATCCCCGATTGTTGAGTAATTATTACTAATTCATGGAATTCAGCGCAGAATGGTTCATGAAACGGAGTAATAACAATGAATTGAGTATCTATTACTAATCCATGAATCCATCCGGAGAATTCAGGGAACGAAGTAATGAGATAAAATGGTTATCTATTACTAATCCATGGAATCAGCCGGGGATAGCCATTGAACGGAGTAATGAGATAAAATAGATTATTTTCTAGGAATTCAGTCGGTGAATGTCGTGGTAGAATTAATCTATTGTAGAATCGAGATATGAGATAGTTGAAGCATCATACTCATTCTGAAGAGTGCATAGTCAAGAAACAACGTGCAGCGTCGATGTCCTGAAGGCGTTTAGCCCTCCTGCAAACAATTATGTCTAGAGAGCCGCCTGAATCTATACACGGTCTCTCTACATAGTCAGGGAACAGCGAGTATCGCCGACGTCCTGAAGGCATTAAGCTCTCCGATAAACAATTATGTCTAGAGAACCGCCCAATCGTTCTTCTATGTAGAGGGGGGTCTCTCTATAGAGTCAGGGAACAGCGAGTATCGCCGACGTCCTGAAGGCATTAAGCCCTCCGACAAACAATTATGTCCAGAGGACCGCCCAATTCTATTATTCTACATAGAGGGCACGATGAAATACGTAGCATCGAACGCTCAGCTAGTGGGAGGCCTTTCGAGAAACATATTCATCATGGCTCTGAGAGGAATGCTCACTCAGTCAGAGATCGTGAAACGGTTCACGGATCGTAAAACACGAATCGTCACATGCGTTCCTGAAGCCTGGTCAGAAACATGCAGTATCATGATTTTACAATTTTAGCCCTTGTTAAAATCCACCATCAACACTTATTTAATATATGGTGTATCTTGAAATTAATTTAGTTGTTATACCTTATTCATTTTCAGTGCTTAGATTATAGTTTAAATTTTCTATAAATTGCATCAAATGCGAGTAACATGCAGCCAATATCCAGTACGTATGTCTTATGCAATGACAACCAACACGTCACGGGATATCTTGTTAAAGTGAGATTGTTGGGCGGAATAACAAAGAAGTAAAGGCTGTGAAAGGCGTTGACAACACCTGAAATCTTGATTTATACAAGACATATAAACGCATGGATGCTCGATGCTTTGTTTTTAAATGGTTAAGAAACTCTAATGTGTTTCTTTGTGAAATCAGAAGGAAAAGGTTTGGTTTCATTAATAGTATCTATTTTGACAACTGTATATTTTTTTGTTTCTTCATGATATTTTTTATTGCAAAATTTTAATTATTTGTGGTAAAAGACGTGTCAGAAGTTGTTGCCTACAAACTAAATCTTGAAAAGTCGCCCATTTCTAAAGTTATGATGCAAAACCGTATTTAGTTCTTTCAGAAACTTTAAATGTAAAAGCCTTAGAAAAGATGCACAGTGTAAGGTTGGTTGGGTTACAAAGCTTAATTATCTTTCATGGATTTCCCATTGTCACTTTCCTTGTGTTCTTGAAAAAAAATCTATTTAGGAAAATTTATACGTTTGCCTCATTGCCTGTTGTTGAGAAGGGATATATCACTGCTAAACTATTAATATCGAAGTGTTTATATGATGCTATTGCAAGTCTTAAAAGGGTAGCTGAGAAGGGAAAAGTTATTGATGCTGCCATGGACAAATTATATTTCGAGATGCACAAATACGAGGATACTGCTAGGGAGCATGAGTTTAGGAATGTTTATCTAGAACTACTAACGTGGTTGGGAGACCCTTTTAAACTCATTCCGCAGAATGTCCAAATGATGATTGTACAGATGTATGTAACCTGGAAGAACAAAATAGAGAAGCTATTTAAAACTACTAACGTGGTTGGGAGCCCCTTTTAAACTCATTCCGCAGAATGTCAAAATGACGACTGTACAGATGTATGTAACCTGGAATAACAAAATGGAAAAGTTATTTTACTCAACCTATGAATTTAAATGTGTTCCAGTTTAAGATTTTACATTTTCAAGTTTGTTGGTTTGATTTTTAACACCTATGAATCAAGGGTATCTCAACTACCAAAAAATTTAAAAATGATTATAGTGCCAATGCCGTGTTCGCTGGTGCTGGGAAATTAATTTCTTCGAGATTTTAGGAGCAAGTCAGTGTAACCAGTATCCTTATGTGAACATCTTAATCATAGTATAGCGGGAAACTTTATTTATTTCCCGTACCCGGATAATGTTAAGCTGAAAATAATATACAACCATCACCAAAACAACCCAAATCCCGTGCAGTAACTAGTACACTATAAAACACAATGACGATGAAAGAGTAGACATTCAAACAAGTAATTCAAAACGACTAGAAAATATGCACCGCCTTGATAGAAGTAACATGGAACACAGGTGAGCCTTTTGATGAAAGCCTCTGCAGTTGCGGTGTCTGAAATTATATGTGTACTGTAACATAACTACTAACATAATCTATAAGAATATACAACGAATGATCAATCACAAGTCGAAAACTTATATGGTATCAGAATAATAAGTTGATGGAAATTTAAAATATATCTCTATAAATTTAATTTTTTTTGTATCTATAAATATGTGTACAAATATAACCCATCAAGATTTCGAACTGAGATAATTTAGACAAGAAAAATGGGGAAAAAAAGACACTTGAAATTATGAAAACAGACCTGAACATCCTTGAGAATAGGCTTTTTTTTTTTTTTTTTTTTTTTATATGTATATATATCTTCTTGTCTTTAGAGATTCTAAATACTATACAACTTAATGAGAAAGATTTATAGTTAATTACATTATGAGTTATTCTCTATAATTTAGCAACAATACACTCTCTAAAAGTATCCGTATCAACATTAGTGAAAACTTTAATTTTTATGCTCATTACTATGAACAAAGAAAGGTTCAGTATTTTTATGGAGAGAAAGATATTCAGAAAGAGAGAGTAGTAGCAACGCATTGTAGTAATGAAGTAACATAAGATATTAATGAGATATTTTGATAACATAATCAAAATCAAGATTAGGTTTATGACATTTGCAAAGAGACAACTTGTTACTTTTTCAGGATCTTATAAAAAGAAGCTCTTATTCCAATATAACTTTCCATTTATTATAGAGGTTGTACAGATGGTGTTCTCGACTATTGCACAAGAGAAGGGTGTTTCCAACATGGTGATTGACATGTTGGTTTTAGGAAAGTGGTAGTGTATGACGTTTAGATGGCTGAACTGTGTTGGTTGTGGTGGTGGTGTCTAAAATATGAATTATGGTGGAACCATGGGTAGGCTTGTTGTAAAGAAAATACAACTAGGTTGTACATGCGTCTCTTTTCAGAATTAGTTGTCTATTCTTCAGAACTAACCTAGCCATGATCTCATCAACCATAAATTCGGATGAGATACTAGCTACCATTAGACCCAAGGTCAACTCAGCCATCTAAATGGCATACACCGCCACTTTCCTAAGCACGACATGTCAGTCACCACGTTGCATACACTCTTCTCTTGTGCAACAATAAAATTCAATAAATTCAATGTCCAAAATAAATCCAAAGTTATATTAAAATAAAGGCTTCTCTTTATCAAAAACTGAAGAAAAGTAACAAGTTGTCTCTCTGGAAAAGTCATAAACCAAACCAAATTCTTATTACATAATTCTTAATCAAATCTTGATTTTGATTATGTTATCAAAACAGTCCCCTCGTTTCTTTTCTTCTTCCTCATTACTAATATGCATTGCTACTATGAATCTATCTCCCATCTCCATAAAAACATCGAACCCTTGTTAATTCACAAGAATTGACATAAAATTTAAATTTTGCATTATCTTATCAAGAAGACTGTAATAGAGTGTATTGCTGCTAAATCAAAGAGATAAACTTATGATGCGATTAACTTTAAATATTTCTCATTAAGTTGTGTAGTATTTGTAATTGTGTTTTTTTTTTTTAGTTTGAGTTTATGGGTTGATGATGAGTTTAAACTCAACTATCGAAAATGGTTGACCAAAAAATTATTGAGAATTTGTTAAATGGATCATATGTTATTAATTAGTCATGCAATACTGTTAAGTTTCCATTGGGTAATTTTCTATAGATGAATTTGGTGTCAACTTTGACTTGATATGATATTTTATATATTAGTGATTTTCGAATTTGTTTTAAGTTTGCTTTAAGCATATGAAACATTAGTTGTTCTATCGTTGTTTTTATAAAAGGAAATTCGAATTTGATGTCGGCTTATGTATTTTATTGTGTGCATATGTAGTTGTTCTAAAAAAGAATGAATACATGAATAAGATTTATTGGAAACATTGGTTGTACAACTATAGATATCTTCAGTTAGTTTCAACTTTAATCTTTTTTTTAGCTCAGCTTTACTTTTAATTGTGTATTGGTGAGTGGGCCGAGATAGAAAAGTCACACTTGATTGGCACAAGCAATAAATATAACAGTAGCAGGATAATTTCGTAGGTTGTTAAAATTATTTGTAGGTGAATTATTTAAAAATTAAGAATCCACCGTGTCTTTTATGCAGTTACAACTAGTTATATCTTAATTATTTATTTTTCGTATACACAGATAATAGGGGTTCATGATTAATCGTTTCTTAATTTATACATATATTATATGTATCGATCCTTAGGGAAAGAGTGGGATGCCAAGTCCATAACAAAAAACAGCTCTAAACTGTCTCGGCCCAAGACACTGATGGAGTCCGCTTATAGGGATCGCTAAACGGTAATCTTGAGCTTGTTTGATCCTGTTGGATAACCACAGAGTAGAGTCTATATCATTCAAGATAAATTGGTTTGGGATTTGCTTCTTCACATCATCAAAATAAACAACTGCTAAGAAAATAACATAGATAAATCAAAGAGTGATGTTGGATGTAGAGTTTCTACGATATTGGGCCTTCTTATTGGCTTCATGATTCCTAATAGAATTAACATTATAAAAAAGAGTATATCAAACTAAACTAGCTAGGAAACCTATTAGATTGATTCCCGATAATAATAAAAAAAAAAAAATACTCAGTGCATATTAACAAAAAGTCAATCAACAAATAAAGAATCAAGGGTTATTGAGCTAGACGAAACTATATGGTTGAACAACAAACAGTAATTACTGATTATTTACCTTTAGAATTCCAGTTACTATGCCAACAATAAGTTTTTGAATGTTTTCTCATGTAACAGAAGAAATAATGATATACATGTTATTGTTAGCTTCAATTTAACCACCCCAATGCATTATCGTTAGACTTGGTCACTTTATTATTAAGGTAGAGAAAGAATATGGCAATGAAATCGATAACTAATCGAAGATCAGAACAACGATTAGTTGGTTTATGAAAAAAATTCATGCCATATGGTGAATTTGATACATGGTTGAAACCAGCTGGTCCATTAGGCCCTAATTTCGTGTTTCTAATATCGGTATAAGAATCTCCAAATACATATATCTTCGAAAGTTCGAAGACCTGTATCAACATTGGAAAATGTTAATAAAAATGAAGGAGAAAATGATGAGACTAACTGCAGCAGATTTCATTGATTACTTGATAAAGAACGGTGATCACTCACTCACTGGTGTTTTGACATATATGATCAAGTTTTCGAGTCATGTCAAAAGACTCACAACTGTCTCTTGGAGTTAAAAAGAAAAAAAAGTCTTGAGTTTCCTTTATCTTCTTGCTCAAAACGTCTTTTGGAACTAGATCTGAGTAAGTATTTCCATAATAATTTCCAAATACGTATAATTTCTAAAATTCGAAGACCTGGATGAATATTGGCACATGTTGATAAAATGAAGAAAAAAATAAAAAAGATAATAAGAATGGTGATCACCGATATACATAGACATAATCATGTTTTCGGGTCATGCCAAGAGATTCACAATGCCATTTGGAGGTGGTTTTATGATACATTAATTGATAAAATAAATGGGTGACCCCCACTCTTCTTAAGGCCTATTCCTATGCACAAGGTTAAAAAAACCTGTTTGACAAACCAGGTGGCATGCAAACGAGTTGGACCATTATGGGAAAACCACTAAGCGATATAGTTTCTAGCGAATGAAATAGATGATATCACCAGTGATAAAGTCTTTATCGCCAGTGCTACCATGAATATCGCTCGATATAAAGTCTAGCGCCAACGGCTAGTTCTTTGTTCAAACTAAAAATTTACACAAAAAAATTCTCTATTTCTCTCTTTCTCAATCTAATTTCCCTATTTCTCTCTTTCTCAATCTAATTTATTTTTTCAAATTTTCCCAAATGGCATAATTTCAAACCCAACTTGATTCGGCAACGCAACTTGATTTTTATGGAGTAGTGCTTGAAGGTGCCATTAAGAAGATATATGATAGTTATAAAGAAATAGGTAAAAAGCAAAGAAGTCTTCAAGTTTTGGATATTAACCAAGTCATAACCGCAACTAAGAAAAGGCAAAGAAAAGTTCAAGGTAAGGAAAATCAAGGAAAAACAAATTTGAAGACAAAGAAGAAGATAAACAAAGGAAACTCCGTTCATGAGCGCATTGATTGGAAGTTTTGTGAAATGAAACAAGATGAAGAACATTGCCCCAAATTTTTATTTTTAAAGTCTGTATTTCAAATTATTATTGTCTAGTTTTATGTCTTGTAAAATGATTAATGATTAATTTGACGTTTAATGAATTTGAAAATTTAACTCGTATTGTTGAAAATTAAGCTTATATTATATTCTTAATTCAATCTTATATTTTAATTAAAACTAATAAAATAAGACGAATATTAAAACTTAATACTTAGACTTAAGTTGACAATAAAGAAATTAAAACATAAATATTAGATTATATTTGGGCAACCCTCTTAAAATCTCAAAACAACTTCCAAATTGGAAGTTTTTTCCATGGATGCGACGATATTCCGCACGACACCTTTGTTCAAGTTCCATCATGGTTTCACCATCCCTCATGTTTTGACCCTCTTGCTGAAGTAAAACAAGATACATACTAATTTCCTTAATCATTACAGTGAAGCGATGAGACAACCCTGGAGCATCACAATTGTTGGAATTCATTGTTTGTTCTTGAAAATTTTCAAATATCCTTTCCCAAAATGTTTGGGGATGGAATGCATCTGCGAATAAAGTCTCAGTAAAATAAACATAATTCCTGCAAATACATTCATCTTCCCCAGTAGTAAATTTTTGTAATCGCCTCCTAATTCGACTTCGCACGTTGGCACGATTAGCAACTCTTTGATTTTCGGCAGCATGTTGGTTTTCTATGAACTCATCCATGTTCATCTTATCAGCCATGCTCTTTGAAGAATTGGAAGAGTGATGAAAAGAATTGGAGATTGAGAAATTCTAGAGTTTGAAATTGGGTATTTATAAAGGGGGGAAATTTTAGCCGTTGGATGAGGAACTGATGAGCGATGATCATCTCAGCGAGCGACAGAGTGACTATCATTGTCGCTGGAATGACCAACGAGCGATGTTTTGATCATATAGCGATGGAGACTATATCGCTCATTAGAGACTCCGTCGTGTATGCCTAAGTGGAATTTCTGGCACTTAGGCAGATATGTTTGGCACTTTGGCATATCCATAGTGGGTGCTAAAGTGGCAAATTGGCTTCTTGACATGTGCATAAGAATAGGTCTAAGGAAAAGAAAAAGAAAAAAAGTCTTGAGTTTCCTTTATCTTCTTGCTCAAAACTAATCCTTTGGAGCTAGATCTGAGTAAGTATTTGTTTGTTATTTTATGAAGTTTGGTTGTTTAGTTTATATTTCTATATTTTGTTTTTGTTGTTTTTGATGTTTATGGACGTATTTCTTTGCTATTTGGGCGATCTTTTCTTCGTCTTTACAATAATTTCCTCTTCGCTCTAATAGTGATTCTTTCAAATCTTTATGGTGTTTCTTGCTTGTTATTCTCGATTCATTAAGAATGTCAACGATTCTACTCGCTTCGCTTTAGATTCATTTTAAATGATAGAAATTTAGGCATCCAGGTTTGTCTGAGTCTACAAGATTTTGGGCAAAATACTTATTTCTCTATGGAGCATCTTTTAATCAAGAAGAAGACAATCAGTTTAAATGGTCAGAGTTGATTCTGGATTATACCATCATTCATCACGAGATTCACGATTACTTATACAAATATTGCATATCTTTGCGGTTCATGGCGTTTTCTCTTTGCAATTTACTTGAAATTAATATCGTCATTTGTATCTTGGGTTTTGATTATCTTGTATTTCGGTGTTTTTGATAATATTGCAAGTGAATATGTAATCAATTTTTTTGTTTGAATGAATCGAAATGTAATTCACATAAAAAAAAAATGCAGTGCATAACTGATTTTTCCAATGCCTACTTTTACATTTTACATGATAAAATCATATATAAGTACATGAGTGAGAGATTAAATAGTATTCATACCACATAGAGGGTGGATAATGAAAATACTTAAATATTAAATTTACCATTTATGGTGAACCCAAATGATATATATACCATATACGATTTAGTATATGCTAAATATATATAGCTACACGCAGTTTCAAACTCCGCAAGATAAATATCTAGAGTTCGAATGGAGCACGGAGTTCAGAACCCATCATAAGAAAATCATTTTTTTTAGGTAAAGTTTGAAACCCATCTTGAAGTTAGGAGATGTTTCAAACGCGACTAACAGTATGAGCTTGAAAATCCCGCTATCATAAGTAGCATTCTTCCTAATGTGGATTCATGGCTCGTACGCTAAACCGGTACCCATTCTTCCGGCCGTGTTCCCATTTTAGTATACATCATTGTGGACATTAACAAAGGTATCTAACATTTTGTTTTTGAGGCCTAACAAAATCCTAAAATTCCAGATTAAATATTATCACGTAAACCTTTAGTTTGTGTTTGATAACTATCAAAGTAACCAATAAAATTTATGTATGAAAATGATTTCTAGCATGTTAGTCAATTCATCGAGGATCACTATTTTTTTCTTTTTTTTGATAAGGTAGAATAGTGGTCCCTAAAACTACACCTAGATACATAACTATCAAAGTAACCAACAAAAATTGTGGATGATAATAATTTCTAGACTGCTGGCCAATTCATCAAGGATCACTATTATCTCTAGAACTACACCTAGATAAATTAGTCTGGGATTTATGCTACTATAGTGGTTCGACCCCAACCTCCCTTGTAGGAGGAAGCTTGAGAACCATCATACCACTTGATGGTTCTACTATCAGATCATTTGATGGTTCTATTTTATTATAGGGATTCAATCCCTGACTTTCCCTATGGAATTCAATCCCCAACTGTTCCTATGGGAGGAAGCTTGAGAACCATCAAACCACTTGATGGTTCTTAATCAAGGGTCATCATTAATACAAAGAAAAACAAAGTCTTGGAGCCAATGAATAAGTTGATATATGTCTCACTAAATATAAATAGTTGGACTCGGGATTGAGAGGTGAAGAAAGTGGGAAATGAGATCTTCTTAAATGGGAATAAATAAGCTTTCAATTGGTTGAAAAAGTAGTTGGTGAAGCGAAGAAAGTCGATATGCAATACCGGTGGTAAAAAGAGCATAACTTCTCCCTCTCTCCTAAAGAAAAAGAAGCCTGAAAACCCTAGCCACCAGAACTCAAATATGCTCAGATCGGCTCCTTTGGATCAGAGCTGAGCATATCAATCTTCAATCCTAGCTTGCTTTGATCTTTCTCATTACTTCATGCTTTCTCTACTCTTTTTTCAGTTTTGATTTAGGATTTTCGGCCTTGAATCGTTGCATTTTTCGCTTTGTATTTGCCATTTCTTTAGTTGATTTGTGTTGATTTGGTCTTTCTATTGAAGATCAAGGTGCTCAATTCCTCCTACAAATGATCTCTATTAATCTCACAACAATTTTTTCATCTCCGACATCTGCTTTTGGCTTTGTTATGATCTACTTTTATTAATATATATTTTACTTAATTATGTATTGTGTGTATCTCCCTCTAGTTGGTTTGAGTATTTGGTTACTTCAGTTGAACTAATGATATATAGTCTGCAGCTGCCTAAATCTTCAAGGCATCGTTCTTTGGAATGAAGATTCTCAAGATCTTGTTCTTTCAACCAGGGAAACTTGTTGTCCTGTAACTTATGTTGTGGCTAGCAATGATTCTTATAAAACTTTGTTGGAAGGATTCGATCTTCAGAAAATATTTAAAACCATTTCTAGAGTTGTAGATCATGTTCTAATATTGTATCATTTATTTCCTATAACTCCTATGTGTTTCTGTTTTAGTTTCAGTCTTAGTCTAGCTTTAGTTTTAGATTTAATTGTTCTAGGTTTAGAAATGAAAATAAAGATAACTGTAACTCTTTCAAGATCTTCTTCAAGTTCATAAGTTATCACATCTCCAACGCCGAGTCATCCCGGCGATTCGTTCCGCTACAGACACCTAAAGACCGATTCAGATTGACACTTTGGATTCTATGGTTACTTTTTGGCTACTGTTATTTCTAGTTGGGTCAGTGCTACCTTGATTTAATTAGGCAATCTAAACTTAAAAAAACTCAAGTTTATGTTATTTACATTTTCTAATGAACATTAGGTTGGATTTGATCCAATTCATGTTCTGATGAACCTTATGCTTTGACACATATTGGTTTTGTTTTCAAAATTAGTTTGTCCCTAGATGTTTGTTCATCTTCTTTGCAAGAGAGAAGAATGTTCTCTGAAACTGTTTTAAGATCTGTAGGGTTAGAATTGATATGCAAGAATTTGTGGAGATACTGTGACTTGTATGAATGTTTTGTGATCATGATTTTTTTTTTTTGTAGGTTTTCCAATTTCCTAAATTGGTTTTCTGTATATTCCACCGAGGTTAGCTCTTTTTCCGAAAAATTAAAATAATGTGGGTGTCAAAGCTGATATTTTTTATTTTATTTTTTGGACCAAAGATCAAAGCTGATTTAGTAAAGCACGGGGACAGCAGATCCGAAAAAAGTTTACATGTGCTATGACCAGGGACAAGGATAATGCATGAAATCCTACGGTGTAAGGGTCTAAATTGGTGTAATGTACTAATCAAAGTTAAACCAACAAAATCAAACTCAGAGACTGAAGTTTAAAACCCTAAATTCAACAAGTCCCATTTCACCATTTTTTCAGTGTCAAAATCAAAATAATCAAGGGGTTGGTCTTTCGATACGGAGAAGTAGAAATCAGTGCTCGGTAAAATATAAGAAGGGTAAGATAGATAGCAAATATTCTTGACAAATATATTCGCAGTAAACCAAATTTATAAAACTAAAAGAGCTGGTTAAGGTCTCTATTTATACATATGCAGTCGATATATAACTGTACCCAATGAAATTATAATATACATACTACTACCGAATGGTTTCATAAAAAAATAAAAAAGCATGCAAGAGGAATCCTATGATCTAAGCAAAATAAGCTAAAAAAGGAGGTCTGTTTTAAGCAGATATATATGCTGGAGTATCATAGGCAAAAAATAAATCATAATATAGCACACCCGCCCTTGTTAGACTGAAACTCATTTGCTTGCTTTTCTGCTTTCTCCAATTTCTTCCTAAGTTCGTCGATTTCAGATCTGGCATTTTCCTCGGCCTTCATTCGAGCCGTCCTAAGTTCATCGATTTCAGATCTGGCAATTTCCTCAGCCTTAATTCGAGCCGCCCTTTCTTTTGCCAAGCTCTCTTCAAGCCTTTTAACAGTCTCATTAAGTCTTAGCTCGACCTATAAAAACAACATGATCAAAATTCAGGCGGATCGACAAAATATAATCGAAACCAAGTATATGTTTCAAGCACGTTGTACAATCATCGAATTGGTCGTGCTGTTTTCTTCACAGTATTCATGGGTGAATTTCAGTCAAATCTTTCATCAGTGCACAAGTTATAATTACAGAATCAATAAAAAGAAGACGTAGCCATTAGATAGAACAGACTAGTTAACTTATGAGCATCAATCTTGGATTGTCTTTTTTCTTAATGCACAAAACTAAATAACTTAACTAGAACTAGTCCAGTTCAAAGACTGAAGGTTTCAACTTTAAAAGCCTACAGTTGATATCTTCATATTGTTCTTCAATTAGTAGACAAACTCAATATTGAAAATGCTATTTAAGCTGTATAAGCACTCCCATTTTACAAATTAAATATTTGAATATGCCATTTATAAGGTCTCTCCTACAGGAGTCAAAACAGAATTAAAGCAATTGTATGAAGATAACCATCCTGTAACAAGATCTTAGCTTAATAAGCTTGCCTTTGGGACTAATTTATGTGAACGGAAGCAGCAAGTCGTACCAAACGAAAATGACATCATTAGTCAACAAATATAAAGAGATTCATCATTTGTACGACGATGACATCGAAAAACAAATACAACGTTACTAATATATGACAACAGCCTTCATGGGGGATTGTTATGAGCTGGCTTTGTTTACCAAGTAACGGAACAAATAAATTCCTAGTAAGTAATAGTTACACTAGGCATCACGTTTCCACAATTTATGCACATATAGAAAATAAAAGGGTGAATAGTGAATACCATCTCAGTTATTCTATCAAGCACTCCAGAATACTCCTTCTCCGAGGTAGAGGGCCCCTCGGAATGTTCTGTCTCAGGTACCTTCGTGTTTCCTTTCTGTTATGCAAATGACATAATTAGAATGAAGTGCATACAACAAAATTATATGCATTGATAAAACAACTCCTTTAGTTTACATTTTCTAGGATCAAATGTTGAAAAAGCAACATATCTCTGGCATATTTCACACTTATAAAAAGTGGGGAAAAAAAAGAATGACAAGGACAACATATTTACAAATAGTCACCTTAATCTCGTCGAATATCTCATTTGTATAGGGTTGTCCTCCATTCTCTTTTGTGACCAAATGTACAAGTGAAATCAGTCGCTGGACTTGTTTGGCCCGCTTACTCCTATCTGCAGTCAAATTATCAAAAAGAACCAATCGGTTTTTGCACAAACGGGTCAATTCCTGGATCACAGAAATAGAACAATGCGTCAGAAACCATCATAAGTTCATAAGATAAAAATCATTCGAAGCTTAAAACCAATTTTTTAACGAGCTTCTACACAGTCAAATTACATACACATTCATCAAATTCAAACTATCTAAAAGACAGACCAACAACATGAAATAGAGTAACAACTACCTTTAAGGGTTCAGGGGCCTTGCGATCCACAAACTCAATCAATGCGTTGTTGTCATCTCCTTTGAAGAGATCACCATGAGTAAACACAACAATCATGTAATTAAGAATTTTTTCTCCGAATAGAATCTGTAAATTTCTAACAGCTTCTTCTTCTTCTTTCGAGAAACGATTCTTAATCGACAAAACAAAAAGAATAGCGTGGATTCCATTCTTAGCAAAATTGATACATCTACTGATCTCTTCAATCGTCTCTTTTGTCCCTGGTGAAAATCCAAATAACCCTGCGCCGGAAAGGTTTACAAGAGTTAGATTAATTTATCTATTAGCACGATCTTTACAAATATAGTACAGTATATCCTAATTATGGGAAACAAACCAATTACCTGGTGTATCAATCACATTAAGAATGAGTCCATCTTGACATCTGGTTGACTGCAGCTCGCACTTAGTTGTAACACCATCAAGACTACACTCAGAATTGAAAGCTTCTTTGTAAAGGATGCTATTCCCTGTTGCACTTTTTCCGTTGCCGGTTTTTCCAAGCAAAACTAGGGTTCGGGAATGGTTAGGTGTAGGTGTTGGGAACTCCCCTAACTCCCAATCTTCATCGATTGAACTACCACCCATGTTATGCAACTTAACACAAAAGAAAACCCTAAGATCAGAGAAGACTGGGGAGTTTTTTTTTTTTTTTTTTTTTGTGTCTCTCTCTCTCTCACTCGGAAAGGAGACTGATGAGAGATAATTGTGTGCGTTCTCGCTCTATATAATTTTTGTTATAGGGAAAGTTGCTTTGTATAGGGGAAAGCTAAAAATGTTTGACTAAGGTATATTTTTTTTGACTCTAAGTTATTAAATGGGAGGAGTAAAAAATTGTTTTCCCCCTAACAGAACACATAAGTTTACTGTCATGTCCTCCATTTAACCGTATATCTAAACCATTATATAAATATGATTAACCCTAAACCATTTTTAAGATTAACTCAAATCGGTCTTCTCTCAAAAATAAGTACTAATCGTTTTTCACATTCTTTCATTTGATTTGTAGTCTAGATACGCATATTGATTCATGGTTGTTTCATTGATTGTGTGTTCTTCATCTTTAAAATTCCGATGATCATCGATGATTAAGATGGAGACGAGAAACTAAATTCTTGGTCGATGTCATCATCACATCATCACCATAGCATAAGGAGTCGCTACCATCAACAACACTACACTAAATCAAGAGGAGTCGGGAGAGTGTTGGTTGTGATATCGTGAATTCAGAATAGAAACACATTAATTTGTCTTATTCTTTTGTTTACGTATAAATTTTAAGCCTACAAATTTCCACTGAATGATCGAATTAGAATAAGTGGATTTAGACAAGTAATGGCTTTGTATGTGAATTTAGACGAGACCAACCATTAGCCTCTTAATCCGGTGGAGTTATGGAACCACAATCATCATCATTATCTGTGGGTCGCAGCATTATGCCATTTCTTCCCAAAACAAAACAAAGATTCATTATGTTATAGTGAAACTCATAAAATGGATTTGGTTAGAGGGTAATCTGATAATACAAAATAATTGCTAAAAGTCAATTTCAGTTAATAGTTCCCTCTATACACATTTCAATAATATTAGTTTTCCCCATAAAATGCTTTCCCTATAACAAAAATCTAAAAAATCTCTCGATTATAGATGAAATATCAGGCTACAAGCAAGGAGTACACCGAAATGTAAATACTCCGGCGTGCAGTAGGGCCCATGATCTACTGACCCTCGGATTAGGTATTCACCCTTCAAGGGTTCATCTATCCGGTTTGTCCAGAGCTTCTACATAGGAGTGCGTATGCTCCAAGAATGCAGCGAATCAGGACTCCGGTGGAACGATGCTACAAGCCCGGAGCCAACAAACTATAATTTCGCGCAATTTGTAGGGCAATTACGCGATGGCTTGACGGCCAATCCATACTTATGTCTCCGATGGTTTACGGCCGGGTCAATTATAGCTGGAGGATCAAAGAATTTCCGGGGATATACGAACTTTTTGTCGGTTCAACCATTAAAAGCTTATTGAAAATACAAATCCATGTACAACAGATAGAAGGTTAGAGGCAAAAGCCCAAAATTGGGAAAAAAATAAACAAAGAAAGAAATGCAGTAGACTGCAACTCATGTAAGTTTAAACTGTCAAAAGTTACTGAAACCAGTAACCAACATGTTCGATCACATTACAGTACAGTACCAAACTAGACTAAATTGGAGAGGCGGCATGAATAAACCTAGTAAGAATTTACAAACTGTTATTTACTCTGGAAAGACACCAATCCCTGACTATTATAAAACAATGTTACCATTTGTTTGTGCTTGGGAATCAACAGCGAGCATCACCGTTGAGTAGATGACAGAAGGTTCTGCCATGGCACCATTTCCGTAATCTCCACAAGCCAATCTCTTTGTAATGGGAGGGACCAAAGATATACCTAATTCACTGATTGCATCAAGATGTTGTTGTGTAAAAGGGTTGTTCCACATGTAGGTATTCATTGCAGGTGCAACAAACAATGGCTTATTGAAATCCCAAGCTCGTACAACACAGGTCAGCAGGTTATCACATAAACCCCCAGCAATCTATGACAGAAACGTAAAAGGCTATCAGGAAAGTATCATTTTAACGATGTAAGGAATGGAATCGCATGGTGATCATCTCAAAAGTTACAACTAATCTTTATTAGGTCATCTCAAACGGACAACTTTTTGGCTCAGTTAATGCAAGTTGTCTCTCATGTAGAATTTCCATCACCCAAAGATGATGTTTTAAATCGCGCCTTTGCCAGTTCAATTCAACAACATTACAATTTACAACCTGAAAAACTTCAACACAGTTTTATCTGAGATTGACTCCATTCTACAAGCATTTGCACTAACAATATAATGGAGGGATTATTAAACTCCACAAACAAGATACTGCAGAGAGGAGATATTACCTTTCCAAGTGTATTCGCTGACAAGGGAGCAATAACCATTACATCAGCCCATTTGCGAAGCTCAATGTGCAGTACATTATCCCCAATTTTCTTCCAACTTGACCATTCTTCCTCATCGGTATAGATAACAACACCCTTTGGAATTGATGCTTTATCAATGAAGTGTAAAGATGACTTGGTAACAACTGCTTTAATTTCAGCCCAGTCAGAGAAGCTATGCAAGAGATGGCCAAATTTTATAGCAGCTACACTTCCACTAGCAGCTAGAAGAAGTCGGGGTTTCCTTGGCCCTAAATTGTCTTTTACCACTTCCTGTTCTAATATCATGGGCACAGCAAATCCATGACTTGATCAATCAGCACAATAAATCTTCTGAGACCTGCCGAAAAGCAATAGTAAGGTATCCAAATTACCTGCACGGGTGCATCACAGAATCTTCAAAATAACAAATACAATTGTTTAGCATATCGAATTCAGAACCACCATGAAATATACAAAACAACTATGCATATTTGAGAGGAACGTGTTACGTGATTTTCTACACACATATACAAACACGCAATTTATTCAGTTGATCAACCAAATTCTTTGATTTAGTTTATGATTCCTCCGATTCAAAAAAAAAAAAAAAGTTTGCTTCTCTGAGATCAAGTTAATGGTAACTCCGAAAGGTTTGGTTGAGAATTTTGATCAACCTTGATCCCAATAAAACAACAAATTCGACAAGTAAAACACAATAAAATCTCATATATGAAAGCAGCAGTATAACAGTATGAGATGGATATAGAAAAGATAAAACAAATGAGGGTGACAAATTTGTACACACTCAGATTTTCAATATCCAAAGCATTCTAGGATTAGCAACGAATTAGCTTCTACGTGTCTTCTCCTACCAAGAAGACCACGCAAAGAAAGCAGGTTAAGAACCTGGCTCCGCGGAAGTGTGTGTAACAGAAAAGCAAAGTGTATTGAAGATATAAATCACAGAAAAATCTAAGCAAAAACATCTTTAACCTACACCTAATTACAAATCAATACAGCTTCATTTTGCACTATCTACACTTTTAGAGGGGCCTGAAGATCTTATAGGCACCCTGGAACGCACCAGTTAAAACAACAGCAAGCTTGCCCACACTAAACCCCATACTAAGTAAACGAAACGTCATACCATCAAACTCAATGGCTTTTCTGGTTATAGATAGAGAAGATCCAAAAGAACTCTGGGTCAGTACAAAGCAATGCACAATAATCCAAGTCACAGCAACAAAATCCAATGGACATCTCAATATGATATATGAATGGCTAACATTGTTCAATGTGCAGTGTACCTATAAGGCAAGATTGATAAAAATCATGCATGATTTAACTGAATTTGCTTGAGCACAATTTAAGGTATATTAAATTCAATCCAACTGTCGGTCATTAAACTGTTGGTGGCGGATACTGAAGAATTCAACTTCAATTAAGAAAATGTTCATAATCTGTAACAAAATATCTAGTTGGTTTCGAATAAGAACATTACACTTACAGATCAAAATTAAGATGTATACAGATCACCAAGATCGAAAACTAACAACTGTTTCTCTCCTTTTGTGTTTTGTATAATAACTTTAATGGCGTGTTTGTAATGGTGGGAAGGGAATCTTATTTCCTGAAGAGGGGAAATCGTAAACCCATCACCCCCATGGGTTTTGAATTCCCTTACTTTTTGGGCATCCTATTACTGTTCCCCCTCTACTCCTAGTTACCAAACATGGGAATGGGATTGAATTCTCAGGAAACTGATTCCATTCCCTCCAACCGAACACGCAACAAAAGGAACCTACAAGCTACAGATGATACTCCGTCATTTACATAATTAATCAGATTACACAATTGATTAAGTGCTAACAGATTTTTCTATTTTGTTAGGCTAAGATTCTACAGAAGTGATTACCTGAAGAAGAAAAAAAACTCAATTCTCAAGAGTCAACACTGATCAACTTTGACCCCAGCACGAGAACAAACAAAAACACAAGTTCAGACTGCCAATGATGTTCACTTGATTAGAGAAAGATCTTTACAGCTTTATGTTTCAGAGGTTAGTTTATCCTAGGTGTTGCGCCTTTCTAAAACTTAATCCCCTATAAGTTTTCCTCTAGCAGAATTTTTTCCCCTTTCCATACCAACTATCACACTTTTATAGACTAGAAGATCATTCCTACATATACTGCATACTTGAATACTCAGACTTTTACTAGTCCTCTTTGCATCCAACTTCTTCTTTTGTCTGGTTTCCATCAATAAACTTTATTTCTCGATTTTCACCATCAACGAAAAAATTCCAAGAAAACAACTTGTTTCCAAAGAACACGAAACTAAGAGAAAATCATAGAAAACAAATAATCTAACCAATCATTTACATATACTAGTATAACACGCACGCGTGATGCGCCTGCCTTTCTCTTTCAGGGAAAAAAAAGAAGAAGCGGTCCATAATGTTTTTCCTAGCAACACCCAAATTTCCCAAATTGACATTAAAACATAATATATGAAGAAGTTGTATAAAACAGTTAGTATCCAAAACTTATAAAGAAGAAGAAATAATAATACTGCACCATAGATGCTTTTGTATATTGCAATGCTCGCTAACACTACAGAAATAAAGAGTTATTTAGAACTTGAAGCAGCAGAGTCAAGAACAACTTAAAGAAACTTAGAAAGATAAAAAATGAGACATTTTATAGGTACTCACTACCAAGCTGCATTGTTGCACAAAAACTAACCAACAACACATCAACGTTTAAATTAACACCTCATGTCTAAACACATCTAGATACAAATCTGCAAAACAAAAAGAAACAAAATTGGGCATTTTAGATTACATTCTAAGGTCATGAACTTTGAATCAACCCAAAATTTTCTAGTGACATTCGCAGTTGGATGCATTCATAGAAAATAGGACTGTAAGCACACACTATTGGAAACACAATACCAATGTTGCATCCATGCAATCTACAACATTTTGCATAGCCTGAGATGAATTTTGACAATGAGAAGTCATCTGATTGTGTTCTGCATGAATTTAATAAACGATTGACACTATCTAAAGTTCCACACTTTGGATGTTAGCAAGGGAACTCAACATCCAAAATTCACATTATTAGTAAGTGTATCAGAACTCACATTGTTGATAAACAATTTGTTTGTCAAA
The DNA here is from genome assembly GCA_023531105.1 of Papaver atlanticum. Classification (NCBI taxonomy): domain Eukaryota; kingdom Viridiplantae; phylum Streptophyta; class Magnoliopsida; order Ranunculales; family Papaveraceae; genus Papaver; species Papaver atlanticum. The sequence continues at coordinate 1,070,310 of JAJJMB010012161.1, forward strand.
GTCCACATCTGTCAAACTCCTGACAAAAATGCAGAACTCAGTTACAACTTAGTAGATTAAAGTACCATGGATAACTAATATCGTGAAGTTAAAAACATAAAGAAACATAATTAATTCTTAAGCATATCTACTTTTCTCTTCTCTAAGAAATTTTGTCAACTAACTAAAAGGCATACACCTAAAAGAAAAATTTGAACAACTAAAAGGCACACACCTAAAATCTAAAATCACAACCAAGAAGGTAAAAAATCAAGATCAATCCTTAGCAAGTAAAATACATACATTTAAAATTTACAAACCCACTAAACTTTAACAATCCATTTGCTGAGAGAAGAAGTAAGAAAATTCGTGTGGGCAAGCTTGAAACTAACCAACATCTACTGTTCCCAAAAATGCGTAATGCAAAATCGAAAATCAGCGAAGCCTATAACAATACAACATGTGACACTTTAATCTCTAAAACAATAAAATGCAATAACATGTATAGTAAGGCAAATATCATTCATTATGTTTAAGTAAGTACTTCAATTTTACTAAGATGGATCACCAAAATAGTCTTACTATGCAATTATTAAGAACATGTTATGGTGAAATTCGATTTACTTCAATAATTTACTTCAAATCCTTTGTCCATGGACCGATGGTCATCAATAATTTACAATACCTAGTGGGGAACTTTTGGCCAGATTTTGGAGCCCCTGAAATGGACGATAATCATCATCAGGCAAGACATATATATCACTATCTGGCAATTTCCAGGAACTTCTATCCTACCAACTTAGGACATTCTACACTATCGATACCAATCTCAGATTGTGGTTCTACTTTAATGTAATAATCATCACCAAACTACTACTACCTTTCAATTCAGTCCAACATGAGCATATATGCAATTTGCAGTCAGCTAAATTGAGAAATTGTCATATTCACTATTTGGTAAGTTCCAGGAATTATATTCAACCAAGTTGGTACAATCTATGCTAAGGAACCTTTTTGCTAGTACACTGATCTATTGATGATGTTCCAAGCACATTACACTTCCTACTCATTGAATTTGAATTTTGGTTTGTAATAAGAGTGGAGAAATACTGGTTCCTCAAAGTCAAATTAAAAAGGATATCAGCAGCTGTAAACTTATCACTGAAATTGAACTTTAAACTTGTGTTTTCTATTAGGAAAATTAACAAACAGTTGAAGTTCACAAATTAAGTTGATAGGCGTTTCTTGAAAAATTGTCATTCTAATTAAAGTGGCGTATTAAAATTAGTAGGATCATCATTTCATGAAAATCCATTCAAAGATTAAAGGTTGCATTTCATGAAAACCCAATTCAAAAATTCACTCCATCAAAACCCATTCAAACTAAAGTCACTCACCTGTACCTCCGCTTATTTTCTCCTGTCTTAGATTTCTTTGATGCCGGTCTATGTGTGAAAAGTCATTACTAAAGGATACCTAACGATTGAATATGGATGAATTGAGTTTCTGCCCCAAGCTTGGTGGTTCAATCAAGTAAATTTTGAGAACCCTAAATCAGGTGAAGTAACTTGAAAAAGAGGATTTAAAGAGATCAAATATGGAAGGAGCGTACGAAGAAGAAATAGAGTAAAAGGAATTGAAAAGGAAAGAATATGAGCGAGTTGTTCTGCAAATATGCAGTCACGTTAGGATATATTAGTAATTAAGGGTGGCCACGGTACAAAAAACCCTATTTTCTTTATATTAGTACTAGGTGATCAACCTTTCACATTGTTAGTGTTGTTTGGTGTTTTTGTTTTGCCTACATTATTGGTGTGCGTTATTTCTACCCAATTCCATTTCCATCTATCTACCCATCAATGTTTTTCTTTGAGCTTTCACTCTTCTTGTAAGATAATGTCTCATCCCATATGAAAATTAAGGCTCTAACAGTTTTACATGCAACAGTTGATACAGTTCCAACTTTTTGGGATTTAGGTGCTATCTCCTCGAAGCTCCGCCTCCATGTCCGGCTAATCCTCTCGTTTACCGGCCATGTAGCCCGTTAGGGGTTATCGATTCTTTGCAGTATCTAATTTCTCCTTCTTTATAGGCGATTTGTCTCTTACCTGCTGGTTTTCCTGATTGATGGTTGAGTTTTAGGTGCTATCTCCTTTACGAGAAGAGGTCGGTGATTAACGAGATTTGGCAATTTTGATTAAATTTCTTCCTGGCGAGCTCCCATAAGAGTAATCTCTACCTCTATTTGTCAAATCTTAATTCAAAGAACCATTTGTTCAGCCCAGATTGGATTAATTTTGGTCTCACCTTTTTTATATTATTTGGGTATTCTGGTATCTCTGTAATTGTTAAAATCAATAATCTTTGTCTCGCTGATTCTCTATGTATCCTTAATTAATTCATTTGTTGGTTTTTCTTTTCTTTAATCCTTACTTGAATCTGATTTTATGGGTCCAAGTTTTTCGAATTTATCCAGCATTATGAGTTATTGAGTATGTTCTTCATCTTCCTTTGCACCTCAAATGTTTGTTTTAATTCCTACTAGCAAACATCTATTACTTGTGTTCACCTCCTGGTTTACCGCTGCGTCTGAGCTATTTGGATTTCGTTGTCAGCCTTTGGTCTGGTATTCCAATTTCCCACTTCTCCTCCTCCTCTTATGTTTACTGTCGAATAGTTTCAAGGAGTGCTTACATAGTTTCTAGGAGTGCGCATGAGCTATTTGGGTTTCTTTGTCAGCCTTTGGTCTGGTATTCCAAATTCCTTCACTTCCTTATTCTATGTTTTTTCTTGTCGAATAGTTTCAACCAGCGGCACTTAATCTATCAATTTGTTAAGGGGAAGAAAAAAAACAACAAAAAATCCTGAAGAGCAGTTTCTTTGTATATGCAGTTTTGGCAAATTTGTCAAGCTTTCCCATGTTTCTCGTGTTTTTTGTTTTTGCTGTTTCAGCAAATTGTCATTCTTCCTCATGTTTCTCTCCTTCTGTCTCTTTCTTTCTTGTTCTCCTTCTCCTAAAGTGATCTAGCTTTATTGTAGACTTAGTTGTTGATTGGCGAGCAAAGGTCTTTTTAGAGGTTCCTTGGGGCGTTCATTTATTATTTCCAGCAGATGCATCTAGTTCTCACCCTTTTTTCAACCAGCATACCCTTTCTATCGCCACCCCCATTTCAGATACTGCAAGAATCGTTTGGTTCTCTTAATGGTGTTACAGGGTCGGTAAGCAGTCTGTCTTATTTATTCTATATAACTAATCTGGATCCATCTTTTCCGAGTACTGCATTTCTTATAGTCTTATCTACTTCCCTGTCTTCCTTAATCTGTTGTTGTTTTTATTCATCCTACTTCCCTGTCTTCCTTTTAATTTTTGCTGGACTGTCTCTCTATCTGTTCTTAGATAGTTAGCTTCTATGTTTCTTTCTTTAGTTTGAATCTGTTCCCTACTCATTTAGCTGTCTTTTCATTCCCTCTTTGATCTATAGAAATCTCCCTTCCCTTCTCATGTTCTTTTCTGGCTATGGTTCTTTCTGTGAACTCGAAACCATGAAATTGTTATCTTGGAACGTTCAGGGTATTGGCACCCCGCTTACTAAAGATCATTTCAATTACATTTGCCAATATTACAACCCTGACATTGTATTCCTAGCTGAGACAAAAGCTCCCTTGTCTCAGATGAACCTTTTCTTTAAAAACTCTAGTTTCCATGACTGGTTCATCGTACCTTCCGTGGGAATAGCAAAAGGATTAGCAATAGCCTGGCACAACAATATTAATATGAAGTTAATATCGTCAAGATTTAATGTCTGCCATTTTGAATCAAAAGTAAATGACATTGAGATTCTAATCACGTGTGTCTACAAAGCAAATGATGGCGATGACAAAATTGAACAATGGACTTATATCTCCGACATAGCACAGCAAGTGAACAAACCGTGGATACTGATCGGAGACTTAAATGTCATTCTAGACCCAGATTAAAAGCAAGGGGGGAATAAAGCAAGCTCGAGCAGTAAATCATTCATCATTCAGACAATTGACTCTCTGGGACTACAAGATGTGGGTTACGATGGTTCTCCATTCACATGGTCAAACAACAGAAAAGGCGAAGCGAATATCTGCGAAAGAATTGATAGAGCGCTGATCTCTTATCTCTGGTCCCAGCATTTCCCGGGTTTGACCATACCCCAATTTTACTCGATTCTAATCCCGAAAAATTCAAGGCTCATAAACCATTTAGATGTATTAGGTCTTGGCTCTCTCATCCAACACTCTCTACAGTTGTAAAATCTGCCTGGGACCTACACTCCAACAGCTCGACAGACATGAACCTACCCTTAAAGCTTCAACTTCTATCCTCAGACCTAGCCCACTGGAATTCAGAAATATTTGGGAACATTCATAAAAACATAAAAAAAATTAAACAACAAAATAGATAATATCCAAAGACGTGGAAACATATCAAAGGATATAGAGATGTTGAAAAATCTCCAATCAGAATTAGAGAAGTGGTACGCGATAAAAAATGATTTTTATCATCAACTTTCTAGAGACAAATTCTTCAGAGAATATGATCAGAACACGGAGTACTTCCATGCTACTGCATCCAATAGAAAAAGAATAAATTCCATCAACTCTCTTAGAGAACCATCTGATCTTTGACTTTCGGATAGGGATCAAATCAACTCTCTATTAGTCAATCATTTTACTCATATTGGTACCTCTCAAATCAGCAATAACAACTTTGATATTTCCAGCATCATTGAGCCTTGTATTTCCGAAGCAGAAAATCCTTCCCTTCTACAGATTCCCACAAGAGGTGAAATTTGGATTACTTTATCGAAAATGAACCAATGGGGCGCTCCAGGTCCCGATGGTTTCCAACCTGGATTCTTCAAATCGAACTGGGAAATTTTTGGACCTGACATCACCAACACAGTCCAGGAGTTTTTTAAATCCAGCACTCTCAACCCGGATCTTAATTATTCTTTCATCACCCTTATACCGAAATTATCCACCCCACAAACTCCAAGCGATTTTAGGCCCATTAGCTTAAGCAATACGGTCTACAAATTAATCTCAAAAATAACGGCGAATAGAATAAAGCCCATCCTCAATAAAATAATCTCTCCAAATCAATCTGCCTTTCTGCCGGGAAGACAAATTATAAATAATATCATCATCGCTCATGAACTTATCCACTCTATGAAAATTTCTAAAGCGAAAAAAAAGGGTTATCTCGCTCTTAAATTAGACCTATCTAAGGCCTTTGATAGGGTGGAGTGGACATTCATCTCAAAAGCCCTTCTTAGTTTTGGATTTAGTGAAAATTGGGTACATCTCATATTGCAATGCATTTCTACAACTTCCTTCTCTATTCTTCTAAATGGATCTCCCGGCCCAAAATTCCATACTTCGATAGGTTTAAGACAGGGCGACCCCCTATCTCCTTACCCTTTTCTTATCTGCATGGAAATCTTATCCAGACTTTTGTACAAAGCAATTGTTGATAGGAAAATTTCCGGGCTCAAAATCAATAAAAACGCGCCAAACATCTCACATCTATTCTTTGTCGATGATTGCTTTCTATTCACAAAAGCCAATTTAGTTGAGGCAAAAAATCTGCTAGATATTCTATCCTTATTTGGAGATATCACTGGGCAAATTGTCAATCTCCAAAAATCTAGTGTTTATTTTAGTCCTCGGTTACATCCCAAACACGGGAAAATCATAGCTAAAATTCTTAAAGTCCCCTTGATGACTAAACACGATAGATATCTTGGAACCCCACTGTTTTTTGACAAAAATAGAAAAGCTAACTTTGAACCGCTTCTTCAAAAATACTACTCCACTCTGCAAGGTTGGAAATTGAAACTCCTATCCCAAGCAGGTAGAACAGTATTAATTAAATCATTTCTGCAAGCTTTTCCAACGTATCAAATGCAAGTGATCGCCCTTCCAAAAGAGACCCTTGATCAAATGGACTGAATCCAGATAAACTTCTGGTGGAAAAAAGAAGGGCAGAAAAGACAAGGGGGATTTATCAGAGCTTGGGCCAGCATATGTAAGCCTATCTCGCAAGGAGGACTAGGAATAAAAAATCCTCATAGCTTCAACATAGCTCTCCTCACAAAACTTTCCAGTCGCCTTATTTCAGATCAAGATCAGTTATGGGTTAAACTCCTCCGAGCAAAATACTTTCCAAATTCTCATCCTTTAGAAGCCACTAGATCCTCTAATTTATCGTGGATCTAGACAAGCATACAAAAAGGCTTAGACCTAATTAGAGGTATTTTTGTCTGGCAAGTTAGAGATGGTAAATCAGCAAAAATATGGGAAGACAGATGGATTCCAAACGAAGAAATTATCACTCAACCTACCAACCTTCAAGAACAGGCCCCAAAAATGGTTCAAGAGTTATTAACGGAAGACAATAAATGGGATCAGGAAAAACTGAACAAAATTTTCAACCCAGAAGACAGAAGAAAAATACAACTCCAAGGATTCAGGAACATGACAAAATGAGATGAAAACACCATCATTCTGGAAATTTCTCTGCAAAAAACATCTATAATTACTTAATAGATCAAGTTCAAGATAACAATACCCCAGTTGATTTCCCTTGGGATTTTTTTTGGAAAATTCGGGCGATTCCAAGAATCAAACTATTCATTTGGAAATTAATTCAGAAAGCTCTCCCTACTTCAGCGCGGCTTGGAGCCTATAACACAGATATTGACCCTAATTGCCAGTTGTGTGATGCACAAGTTCACGAAACGGACAATCATCTCTTCAGATCCTTCCCACTCGCTAGAGCTATCTGGTTTGGTTTTTCGCTTGACAAGCTCATTTCGATAGGAGATACTGACGCGATGGATAGTTGGATTAAAGGGTGGATATCGGGAAAAGATCCAATTAACTTAGTGGAAAAAATAGCCACCATTCTTTGGTTCATTTGGAAATACAGATGCTCGGTAGTTTTTGATAAAATATCCCCTAACCCAATTGAACTGATCAACCAGATAAACAGATTCCTGCAATCTATTCCATAAAAAACAATTCAACAAGGAATTAATTACCAAAAGGTGAATCCGGTGAATTATAAATGGTCTGGCTTAAACTCAGATTGGATAATATTCATAGATGCCTCTTTCACAAAAGATGACATGTCTATGGGTTATGCTTTCATTCTTTACTTCGTAGATCACGAGTCCTTTATGCACGTTTCAGCGGGTTCAGAGAAGGCGTCTTCGGCTCTACATGCGGAATCAATAGCCTTGTTAAAGGCTGTTACTTGGCTGAAAGCAAACTTATTGTCAAGCGTCTCAATAGTCTCTGATTGCAAAACTCTAGTTGACACTATAAATTTGATGAGCGCAAGCTTCTCTTGGTCAGCCGAAAACACTTTACAGGAGATCAAGGTAATTTTGAAAGACCTTCCTCAAGCACAGGTAAAATTTATACAAAGGAAACACAACTCAGCAGCGGACTACATGGCTAAAGAAGCAAGGATAAAAAATATTCAGCACATGTCCTCCAAATTGCAACAAAAGGTTCCGAAGACTAGCATTCTCTCTAATGTTTTTGATAACAATGAAATTATAAATCTCTTGTATTATATTTGCTAGTTAATAAAATTACCTTTCTCATCAAAAAAAAAAAAAAAAGTCAAGCAAAACCTTGGTCTTGCATCCATACAATTGGGATATCTCGCATAACTTAAGTTGGGCCGTAAAAATACATTTTATCTTCTGAATGATTTTATTTGTGACAAAAATTGTTAATTTTTCATAGTTGCTTATGATTCACATGCAACAAAAGACCTAATCCAGCCTACCCATTCTGATCAGCTAATACTTTCTATGTGTGTAGTTGTCGAAGCTACATATCCAAGCTCTCTACCCTTTGACTTCAAATTTTCTGGCGTATGATAACCGTGGGTATCCAGAAGAAGTGAATTATCCATGTTAATGTATCACAGAACTTTCATTGTTGTCCTTTTCATTTGATTATGTTGGTTCACCAGGTATAGCTAGGCTCAAGTTCAGCTTGTCGTCCATCGTCATGATGTTCCGTTTGGTTTACTTCCATCGAATTTCACATTTTTGGACCACGACAAAGTCACTAAGCTTCTCACGACTCCTATGAAGGATACCTGTGGATACTAATAAGGTATAATGATTAGTAGAAAAATCATAATGGGGATTCACAACATCATATGTATAAGACTTACATGGTTTGATGGCCTAAAATGATATACATTAACTCCGGAAAACGAAATAGAGGAAAATTAACAGAAAAGGATAAGTCCACAAAATTTGAAAGTCCATATACATTTCAAGAAAAAGATGTGGACGTAAAGTTTATAGAACTTCCAAGTCAGTGCCAACACTGCCAAGGTCATAGAGAACATCAGCTGCGTAAGAGAGACAACCCTTGGAGAAAGAAGAGATCTACTATAACTGATTAAATTTTGTTTACCATTAAAATTAAGCAACTACTGGCGAATAGACAGAGCAGAAATAACTGCTGCCTTTAAAGTCGTTAGACGAAATTCTAAGAGAGTTTTCTCGTTGTTTTGTTGGCACATTGATCCTTGTGTGGGAACAGTTAACTTAATTTTCTTAGCAAGTAACTCAATGAAATTAGATAAACTATATATGAATCCCAACTAAATAAGGATTATTTACCTTAAACTGTTTACAATTTAAGAATCAAACTATAGTGATGAGGAGCCACCATGAATTTAAGAAGTGTTGCGATTTTTGTTTTTCCCAAGATTTATTGGTCGTACCCGCGTGCTGTGTCAAAAAAAATTTTTTAAAAAAGATTTATTGGTCGTTGGCTTATTTGCAAACAGGCAACAACCTAGCTTATCTTTTCTTTCTTCTTTCTTTTAGCCTGGGCGTGCCGTGCTAGGTTAGGTAACTCAGGTTAAGAGTTTGGATACAATCAGGATTAGGCTAAGTCCTATGGGCTAGATTGAGTTGCTAGATTGGCAGTTAAGTGTTGCAATTCAAAAAAAAAGGTGTGGCCTAAAAATTAACACTACTTCTCTCTCCTAGCAAGTGCCCGCAGTTCAACTAGCAGCGAGATTGAAACGCTGAATGGTTCAGCGTTCAAAAAGTGACCTTAGCGCTGAACCGTTCAGCGCTCACAAAAATCACACGGATCACAAAAATCACAAAATTTGATCTGACGTCTGAAATTTAAAGCGCTGGGCTGACGTGGACTGCTAATCTAGCTGCTAGATTAGCACTCCCATAGGACTTAGGAGGTTGCCCTAGCTGACGTGGACTGCTAATCTAGCTGCTAGATTAGAAGACCATAGGACTTAGCCTTAGGAAATCTCGTCGAATTACTAATTCTTTTTTTTGTTAAGTCAAAATATATATAGATGAAAAGGATAATTACAAAAAGGTTAAAACGGATGCACCAGCCGGGGAAAAGGTGTGAGTGAAGAGAGAATCGATCCCATGACCTAGAACTCCTTAATTAACTAAACCCTGAACCACTAGACGAACCATGCATTGGTGTCGAATTACTAAGGTCAGCCGGTAATTAAGTTTGGTAAATATTAGGAAATAATTGAATGTGAAAAATACTATAACCCCCATACTATATGGGTTCAATATATAGAAGCCCCACAAAATGGATCCTTCACTATCAACTTCATTCTTTCACATTTTGATATTTCTAGGCCCAGAACTTTAGAATTCAGGGCTTAACAATAAGAATATTATCCATAATAATTCTAATAATACCAAGATTGCCCTTTAGTATTTATACATAATAAAACTAGGTCTAGTTTAGTTTTCAGTTTCATTTTGGTTTTCACTTTCTCTCTCTTCCTCTCTCTCATTTTCTTTTGCTCTCTCCTGGAAGAAAAATCCAGCCGAGAAGAAACAAATTCTCATCGAAATTTTCAGAGAAAAATGGTTTCAAAACCTAGATCTAATCTTTACAAACACAAATCCTGATTATCTAAACCTAATTCAACATCATCATCACTTGTTCTTGGAAGATTCGGTGAAAATCAACGGAAAACGAAGTCATAATCATTATCAGCAACAAATGAATCTGAAGATTCGCCTACAAAATCAAATTGAACAGATAAGCATACTCATCTTTAACATTTCAATTGAATTGGTTGATTTAATTTTCAGATTTCGAATTTTTATTTTCTGAAAAATCATTTGGGAAACTTTAATAGTTTCATTTCAGTTCAAATATGTTACAGAAATCATAAATAGAGTTAGATCTGTTATATTCTTACCTCAATTTTACTTTTGAGAGAAAATTTCCAAAGAAAAATTTCTAGAGTTCTTGAAAAAAATTGGATCTATCTTTTAATCTCTCACCTCGATCAAAAATCGGTTTTCAGATTCGAAATATGTGAATCATTATTCGTTTTACCCATCTATTTGATATGAATTTCGTTTACTTTAATTTTCGAACTGATTTGAGCTCATCTTTAATGGATTTTGTTCTTGGATGATTGTTTTAGGTTCAATCTATATTTGTTACATTCAGTACCTTGTCTTGAAGATGAAATCTTAATCGATGAAGATAACTGGAAGCATACAGTTGAATCTAAGCAACTTCAACAACTATTTCAATAGAAAATCAGTGAAATAAGATAAGTTTATTTGAGTTTTTTTATGGTTTGAATGTATCATATTGAAATTGTATATACTTTATGATTTGAGTTTACTGTTCTTTTGTTCAGAATTTGATTAATATTTCAATGTGATTGAGTTTCTCATTTTGATGATTAAGCACAACATGTGTAACTTTCGTCTACACATCCAAATTGCATGTGTAACTTGCGTCTACACATCCGAATTGCATGTGTAACTCTCAGTTACACTATTCAGATGCTCTGTAACTCCTAGTTACACTAGTCATATACATGTGTAAATCCTATTTACATAAGTCAAGTGCATGTAAAACTGGTTAAACATTGTTGTGTATATTGTTCTTTTTAATCTCATAAAAGCTTATTGCTTTTTGTTTTCTTCAGGTTGCCAATAACTCAATAAAATTGACTGCTTATTTGTGGTATTTTTGTAAGATGGTCTTCCTGGAATTGGAGTTGGCGCTGAAATGATGAAATGAGGACTAGGAAGTGGAATTCATAATTGAGTAATTGTGGAATTTCAGAATGGAACTGAGGACCAAGTGAAGAAGATTGTTGACACACTAACTGTGCTGAAATTGCATCCATAGATGTTGTTGGTGAGTGGATGCGCTGATAAATGTTGTGAATACGCTATTACATTTGATATTTCTATGGATTAGAAGTATTTAAATGTAGTTGGGAATGTTTTTTGTACAAAGGTTATGGTCAGTCCTCCATTTGTGTTCCTTACCTCAGCTAAAAGGTCATTGTATCATGAGATTCAAGTGGCTTCTTGTTGGGTGAAGAAAGGAGGTGCTTTCACTGGTGAAGTTAGGTATGCCTGTGTTCAGCCTTTGTGCATTTGATTGAATTTATCCATCACTACTAGCCATATGCATGTGTAACTTCTAGTTACACTAGTCATATGCATGTGTTACACAAGTCAGATGCATGTGTATCTCCTAATTACACATGTTATATGCATGTGTAACTCTCAGTTACACAAGTCAGCTGGTGTAAGCTTACACGATGACATGTCTCTATATGATTCTTGGTTCATTTATGGTCAATGTATGCTGAAAAATATTGAATAGTGCTGGCAATAATTTTGATTGCTTTATTTGGTTTTGAATTATTTTTTTGTAGTGGATTGGCTACCTCAAACTACACAGAGCTTACTCAATAGTATCAGAAGTACAAGGATCAAGGTTTGTGTTTCGATTTTTAAATGCCAGTACCTTTGGTTTATTTTGTCTGAAACTTATATAAGTAATTCATTGGACTTGACTAATAGACTAGCTTTGGCAATTGATATCATGAGATATATTGACATATTTAAACTGAACCAAGAATGTTGTTCATGTGAAACCAATCCATTGAATCTGCAGTTTAAAATACTGTTTGCTTGTATTATAATTTTCGGCATTTTTGGTTGAATTAGATGCTTTGAATTGCATTGGATATAAGAATGATTTAACATATTATTACTGTCCATCTGTTTTGGTTATTAATGATGTTAAGGTAACTTAGGATGTATACTAGTTGAAACATATTTCATTTGTTTTACATTTAAAGCTTTTGGTGACTACTTGTTGAATATGACCTTCAGTGCTTGTGTCTGTATAGTTATTGAAGAAGCTGATGGTGGTAGTTATGCTAATTTCAGAGAGGATGTGTTGGTCTGGACCTAGTGGTGGTATTAGCAGGGTACTATAAGATGGGGAGAAAGCTGGTGTTAATGATTCGGTTATTTATGGTGCAATTTATGCCCCCTGAAGCTTATAGAGCTGCCTAAGGGCAGCAATTCTGCGTCAACTAAGCCTGGTCGTGCATGTATTTCTTCTTCGCCGTTTGGGTTAGCTCTGTAAGTAATTATATTTCTTTTTTGAGTGGCATGCTTTTTGTTATTAACTTGCCGCCATGAATATCCCCTCGCTTAAATAAGCATTGTTCTTTGATTTTAGATGTTTACTAGTAGACATTCTGATGTACACATGCTATATGCATGTGTAACTCCTAGTTACACAAGTCGTACGGATGTGTAACTTCTAGTTACACATGCTATATGCATATGTAACTCTTAGTTACACTGGTCACATGCATGTGTAACTACTAATTACACATGCTAAAATGAACAAGCATTACAACCAAAAAATTACATATGGCAGGTACACAAGCCATATGGATGTGTAACTTCCTAGTACACATCCATTTTTGTAGTCCTATTTTTCTGATTGCTTTTATAGTTTATTCCTATTTTTAATGTGTTCCATAATTTCTGTTGTTTAAGAAGCTCGCATCGGGATTTTTTTTTGTCAAGGTGACACAGTCCCATGAAATAGTGTTTATGTAGTGTTTCAATACATATTTTTATTGTTCTTTTTCAGATTCGACACTAATTGAGAGTTACACTAGTCATTTCATGTATATTTCAGCTTTTCCACATGTCATTTCATGTATAACGGCTAGTTACACTAGCCGGATGCATCTTCAATTTTTCTTCTCTTTTATTTTTGTTGTTCTCTTAAATACTGAATAATATTTGTTTGCATTATGGTTTTGGCATTGGTTCATATGTCTGTTTATTGTAACTGTTATCAACATTAAGCACTCTTATGGACTATTTTTTGTTGTTCTCCTAAATATTGAACAATATTCTTTTACATTTTTCTTTTGACACTGGTTCATGTTTGTTTGTTGTTATATTTAAGGTTTCCGATAAATTCATAAAAGCTAATTGCTTATTTGTGGTATTGGTCTCGCTGGAATTGGAGTTGACGCTGAATACACAAGTCAGATGCATGTGTAACTCTCAATTGCACTAGATAGATGCATATGTAACTCTCAATTACACTAGACAGATGTGTGTGTAACTTCTAGTTACTCATGCTAAGAAATTATTATAAATGAATATTAAAGTAATACATGTATTTTTTGTATGCGTTCTTTTTGATGTCTATTTTTTTGATGTGTAACTTTGCATTACACATGTCATAAGGATGTGTAACTTCTGGATACACATGCCATATGCATGTGTAACTTCTGTTTACACATTCACACTATACTTTAATAATTTTGGACCTAGATTTAATAATTTTGGGATTAAATTTAAATTTTATTTAATTTGGGGCTTGACAATATATAAAAGGGCTGGATGTCTTTTAATAACTCGGGGCCTAGATTTAAACTTCTTTTAATTAAGAGCCTCATATTATGGGTTACCCATGGTCGGGCCTTAACCTAAAAACCCCGAATTGAATTATGGTCGGGCCAGGGTATAATCTCATCCGTCCGAACGCACCCGACTAATCTCACCCGTCCTTTAGAATTGTCAGTTAGTCGACTGCGTGTTTCTGTAGGATTCTATATAATCTATTGCAGCCTATACTGGCTGCCTAATTAGGCATGGTTAGCTTAAACGAATAGGTTCATATTTTTCTTAAAATTTAAAATCCTGATTTAATGGACGCCTAAACTTCTCGACCTGGTACCTGATTGATTTTTTCTTAAAAATTAGGTTCGGGTCGGGATAAATAAATTGCTATGTGTTTTTGGCTATATTATGAATTAAAATCTCACTTTTATTTATACATTCATTAAATTTGAAACTGGGAACTATTTGAGTTGAACCTACTTATGAGTTTTTGGAAATTAAAGTCAATTATGTTACTACATGTCAATAATTGACTATCAAAACTAATACTAGCTAGTATGTAGTCCCGCTCTGGATCAGTGCATATGTGTTTACCTTATTCTATAGTGACCCGCCTACAGCTGGGACAACAGGGGATGGTCCAAATTTTGGACATGAGGTGGCACAATCTTAATGGTTAAGAGGGAAATGATTCTAGCACTGGGGTTAGTAGTGGGGTGAAGAGGGAAATGATTAAAAGTCCAGATTCATTGTCCCATATCTGGACAATAACAGTTGTTCCGGTTCTAGAGTTTTCCCTACTATAGTATGCCTTCAAAAAAAAAAACAAAAAAAAAAATCCCTTTTTCTATAGTATGGGTCCCACATTGATGTCATCAACACCTTTAAAATCCTAACTCATATAGGCCCCCACGTTGCGCGGTGAGAATACCCACTGTTGGGTGAGCGTCACCGCCCCCTTGAAATTGCTCTATCCCACTTTTCCTCAAATTATATGAATGTAACAGTGAATACCGGTTTTATATTGAAAAAACGACATCGTCACGGAAATAACAGTCTTTCCCAGAACAAACAAACAAACAAACAAACAAACAAAAAACAAAAAAAAAGGAAAGAAAAAAACCCTGCGAGATAACGAAAGGAGAGAAAACCTAGAATAACACCATCCTTATTCCGTCTCTCTTCAGGTCAAGGTATTATAAGGGATTTCTTTTTCTCACAAAGTAATTGTGATTTTATGCTTATTAACAACTTATGATGCTTTCTTACTTATTTTTAGGGTTTGCTTCTTCTTCGTCATAAACTGATGATCAAGTAAAATAGAATCATCATCTCTCTTATATCATGTTCAAAGACGATGCAGAGGAAGACGATGTAGAGAAAGGGAAGAACAAGGTAATCATGTGGAAACCCTGGATTTTTATAGAAATTTGATTGGTTAATTTGGCGTAGGCCCTTGACGCATGTCATTTTCAGCATTCAGTGGCTTACAAATTTGCAGGACAATTTTTGTTTGTTGTTTGCTTAGTAGATGTGCTCAAAAGTATTTTTTTTAATTGTTTGATGAAGGTTGCTTCTGATAACGAAGAACGGGATTATGATGTAGCTATTTGTGATTGTTTTTAGAATCATTATTCGTGAAATCCGGGTTTTACGTCAGTTTAGCTTTTTATACTGGAAGAAAGCTAACCTGACGAGCTTATATCAGGTCCGTATCCGTGTTTTGGTGAGTGGCGAGCTTCTCTTTTGGAAGGTGAATCGATGTTGACATTAAACGTTTAATACGATGGCTATTTAATTTCAAAGCACACAGAGGTTTGTCTGATAACATTTTTAGGCCTTCAATTACTGGCACAAAATGTTGACATATTATAGTCAGAAAATTTATATACTTATATACTTATTTTTACATATAGGTTTTTTTTTTTTTTGGGTAAGTCCAAAATGTATTAATAGATAACAAAATTTACAAGTAGTTTATAAGAAAAGAGGTCAGAAGACCCCAAAAGCTTACAAACTATTTAAATCTATAGTAAGAGACATTTGGATATTCAATTGAATTAAGAAAAATAGGTCTCTCATTATAATTCATGCCTACACCATTATCTAACAAACAACCCCTTTTCGCCATAACATCAGCTGCAAAGTTGGCTTCTCTATAAGTATGTTGGAAACGAATGTTCCCATAGCTGTCAGAAATATCACGCCACCTTTGTCTAAGAAATCAAGGAACATTGGAAGAAGAAGATAAAGCACTTATAGCACCAACTGAGTCTGATCGAATTAGCACATTAAGAACACCAAATTTAGAAGCCCATTCTAGTCCAACAATAATACCCATGATTTCCGCTAGGTAGTTGTTAGTGATACCAAGACCAATGCTCATAGCTCCTAGCACCAAACAATTTGCATCCCTCACTACCACTCCAACACCACCTCTCCCTGGATTCCCTTTTGCTACACCGTCGCAACACAAAAGAATCTCATCACTATTGGGAGGATACCAAAAGCATTCTAGCGGATCAACATGCTTGACTTGTCTATGCTTAATTTGGAAAAAAATCCATAATTTCCAAATCTTGCACTGTATTGTACATAAAGCCCTTCAAACGTGCTGAATACTCATAAATCAAATGGAAAACACGTTTCTTTAAAAAATCTAAGCTTGCACTCTTTTTCTCAAAGACACATTTGTTGCGCATATTCCATAAATCAGATCTTATAACAAGGTTCGCCAGCAACCAAAGATCCTTCACCATGCGGCTTCTTCCTTTTGCATTAAGAAGAGGTTGTGTATGAAAGATACCTAATATCCACGTCCAAATTGTTGTTGAAAAAGTGCAGTTCCAAACAATATGATCAAGAGATTCCTACACATATATGTTTTGCTGTTGTTTAACATTGTAAATGCGTGGATTTGATGTAGTTTACCTAGAAAATTAAATCGTTGCGTCACACTATGTATCTTTGATTGCTAAAAAATGATTGGTTCCTAATACAAGTTCCGTTATTTTATTCTTCTCAGTGTTTTCCTCGGCTCCATCCGTGTCGATAGCATATTGTTTTTACAAGGAGCTTGATAGGATTCTAGCTGAAGGTAGCATTAGGAATTGTCCAGCTGCATTCTGCAACGAGTCTGCTAGACTAATTGTCACTTTTAAAAGGGTTATTGACGGTAAGATACTGCGAAGGCTTTTTAGTTTTTTGGTAATTGTATTTTTTGTTGTTGGTGATATGTGATGTGATATTTGCATTTCTATGCTAAAAGTTAGATACCCATGTGAGTGAAGCTTTCAAATTCTGGTGGTATGATGCGGGATGTCATCTCCAAGGATAACCTAATAAATCTTCTCAGGGTAAGGTACTCTCATTACTGTTGTTTCCCTTGACTGTCGTTATATGAGCTTGGGAGCCTTCATTCCTCGAGATAGATTTCTATTTCTATGAACATATTTTTTCATCTTTCTTAGACTGTCACCTCTTCATCTCATAATCCATCAGCCAACAAATAAAAAAAAGAAGCATTGCTTTAGTGAATGTCAGTTGGTTTCGCTCATTAAAGCCTAAGTTGGTTGTATTATTGTTTTTCAAGAATTAAGTGAGAACATCCAAGCGGAAGCATTCTATGTCTTCAGGGTATGATGGTCACATTTGCAGTGTAGTTTACAGTTGTGAATTAAGGCATATAACCAAGAAATTCCATTAAAAATTTGTCCAATTTATAGTTATAAATTACAACAGGAAAACACTTGGCCAATAAAAGCTTCAAAATGGACCGACTTTTTTTACTTTACATTTTGTTTACTGAATCTAATTTTTTGTAGGAAGATAATTGATGCTCGGTTTTATTACGAAGTAAGTAAGGAAGTTGTAGGATGGTCAAGTCTGAAAATGGAACAGTTGGTGGGTCAGTTGCCAATAATGAACAGTTGGTCGCCTCGCCCGAGTTGGTTTGCTTGGGTGCTGGATGAAGAATCCCTGATTTTTTTTTTTTTTGAATAAGCTGTTGGTTCATTTTGTGTTTTTCTGGAGCATGCTTTAATGAGCAGATGCCTAATGATAATGGGGATTCATAAAATACATCATGCAAGTACCCATCATCAGGTAGAAAGTATCATCTTATCATGTTTAAAGAGCAAGGATAATACCATTGTTGATCGTCTTCTTTAAGATTGTGACGTAGTTATGAAAATCCTACAAGCCAACCAAAGTTCCATTCTCTCTGGTGGTGCAGATTAGGTACTCCAAAATTCATTGAAAAATAGATTTGATTCTACATTATATGTATTTCATTCTATGAAGTCAATTAGCCGGGCTACCTCAAGCCGGTAATCTTGGGCACATTACACGAATTTCGAATAAGCTTTTTCAGCTGGGAATTGGGAACACCTCACAATCAGGCATACTTACGGCTGGGAAACGGGGGTCCTTTCCCAAAGATCTTGGTACCTCCCTTGCTCTTTGGTTGTTATTTGAATTTTCTTTTGTATTTAGCTAGCAGGCATATGCTGATGGCTACCTTCTTTTGCATTGCATTTGCACTACTCATCCTCCCTTTCTCTATACAAACTAATTCAAAATTTGTGTACAAGGTTTGTTGATTTTATTTCATTGAACATTCGATAAGCCCTAACAGTATGTTATCTGTTCTAATTTCAGGGGTTTTCCTTTTTTACGAGTAATCTAAATTAAGGTAACTCCAATTTTTTTAAAATGAATGTATGAACTGGTGTTAGATAATGTAATGGTAATGTTTTTGGAGTTGTAGTTCATGGAATAGGTGGATGTTGAATTGGTATTACAGGTAGTTGTGGTGTTATGATGAGTGGCGGCTGTAACCAATGGAATTGGTACATTAAATGGTTTCCGCTTAGGTTGAGTTGCAGTTGACAGTGTTGAACTAATTGGGTTGAACTTGGTTGTAATGTTGCAATGGCAATAGTTTTTATTGAAAGCTTGCAACTGCAGATCAAGGTAAGCTGAATTTGTAAGTATGAAAGTTTATTTGAAGTGAATGAATTATTGAAATGATGAAAGTTATAGCTATAGTTTTGTAGAGTTCAAGTGATAGATAAATTAATGTTGAACTGGTAGTGAAGAAGATTTTTTTTTTTTTTTTTTGAGGAAGGTTAACCATTTTATTAAAAGGAGAAGCTTGAGGTTACAGTTCTAGGATAGGTTGCTCCAATCCTGTCATTAAAGACAATGTCTTGGATGAAGGATGGGCATGTGAACTCCCAATTGTTTGTTGTTGTATCCGCTGCACTCTGAGTTTTGTTTGTGACTGCCTTATTTGCCATTCCATCGGCTGCCTGGTTCGCTTCTCTCCAAGTGTGCGTGATTTTATAGGTTGGAATTTCACTTAGGAGTGAATTGATTTCTGCTAGCATATTCTTTATGTACCACGGTATTGAGTCCCATTTCTGTATTAGATTGAGTAGTGCTTGTGAATCAATTTCAAACCAGATCCTTTGCCACTGTTGTTGAGTAGCTATCCTTGCTTCTAGTAGTAAACCCCATGTTTCTGCTTGAATTGATGTGGTTATCCCAAGTGGTGCCGCCACTGCCTTCAGTAAATTCCCTCCACTGTCTCTGCATATGATTCTCTCCCCTGCCGATCCCAGATTTCCTTTGGATGCGCCGTCTGTATTTATCTTGATCCAGTTTGGTTCCGGTGGAGTCCATCCTATGTAGATTGTTGAAGTAGTAGTTCTTTTCCGATGTAGTCTTGTGATTATTGGTCCATCCGCCATGATCGGTGCCATGTATTCCTGTGCTCGTTGATACTCGTCATACATCACCATTATGAGTTGGAATGTTTGCATTGGGCGTTATCGCTGTTGTTTGTACAGTATCGCATTCCTGGCCAGCCATATGTGCCATGCTGTGAACCCTAGTAACACTCTTGTTGGTTCTGAGTGTGTTTTGTTGAGTATGTCGTGTATGTTTGTTGGGCATGTGTGGTTGTTGTTGTCTGCTGGCTACGGTTATTGTTGTTGCTGCTGCTAGTGCAAATCCTGATTTCCTGCTGCTTGTTGGTGTTGTTGTCGATGAGTGTTGTTTGGATCCGGAATTCTTGCTAGATGGTTGATTATGTGTTGCCATATTTTTTTTGAGTTGTTACATTCAAAAAGTAGGTGTTGTACCGATTCTTCTTGGTTGTTGCAATTTGGGCATATGTTTGTTGCTGTTATGTGTAGCCGATGAAGTCGTTGGAATGTTGGTAATCCATGATGAGTGACCTTCCACAAGAAAAGTCTTATTTTTGGTGGACATCTTAGGTTCCAAATTGATTTGTAGTCCATAGGGTGTTGAGTTGGTGTTTGGTTTATTGGGGAATTGGTTGTTTAGGAGATGAGCTTGTTGTAACCAGTTTTGGATGTGTAACTGCCTGTTTTTGAGTATGGCCATACCAGTTGATCATCCTTTGGTTGTTTGGGTAGGTGAAGACTTATGATATTTTGGGCTATGTGCAGAGGGAAGGTTGAAAATATTAGGTTGTGGTTCCAAGTGTTTGATGATGGTTCAATGAAGTGGCAAACTGGTGTGTCTGGTGGAAGGTTGTGGTTTAAATTTTGAAGTGAAGGAGGTTGTGAGTTTGGGATCCAGTTTTGGTTTATCATTGTATTATTGCCATCTTCAATCTGTGAAACAACTAAACCCTACAAAACAGTAGAAATGTTAGCTAGACTTTTCCATAGCGGACTGGATGATGATTGAGGCTTTGGGAATGGTAGTGAGTTTGTGTTGGTTTTGAAGTATTTTTGAGAGCAAATCGAAGTCCAGATCGATGACTTTGATTGTTGTAATTTCCAAACTCGTTTCAGAAGTAGCGCTTGATTCTGTTCTTTTCTTTTTTTAATACCAAGACCTCCTTCAGATAATGGTTTTGTGACCGTGTCCCATCTAATTGGGTGCATCTTTTTGGTTTGGTTGTCATTTCCCCAAAGAAAGTTTCTGGTGATTCTGTCTATCTTGTTGTGCACCTCATTTAGTAATTGTTGTACTTGCATGACATGGTTCACAGTTGGAGTCAGTGCTGTTTTGATCAAAATTAGTCTTCCAGCTTGATTGACACATTTAGCTATCCAACCTTTTGCTTTCCGTTCCAACCTGTTTAATAATTCAACAAACTGATTTGAGTGGTTTCTACCTTTCTTGAATTGGATACCTAGATAGGTTGGCGGAGTTGTAGTTGTGTTGATGTTGAAACAGAGTTGGAGTTGTTGCACCAAAGTTGGAGTTGCTGCACCAAAGTTGGTGCAAGTTTTGGGTGGTGGATGATAGAAGATTTATCCCGATTGATTGCTTGCCCAGAAGATGTGGAGTACCGGATTAGCAGTTGTTTTAGGGTTTCGCAGGACTTCGTATCCGCCGAGCACGTGATCAGCAGGTCATCTGCGTACATCAAGTGCAAGATTGGTGGTGATTTCCCAGCAATTTTGAGCCCTTTCAGTTCTCCATTTTGCTCCAAGATACCTAAGTTGGTGGATAATACTTCTGCACATAAGATGAAGATGTAGGGTGAAATAGGATCCCCTTGGCGTAATCCTCTTGTTGGTTTAATGTTTCCTTGTGCCGAGCCATTGAAATTGACAGAATATGACACTGATGTGATGCAGTTCATGATGTATTGTATGAAGATAGTTGGAAAGCCCATTTTTTCAAGAGTAAGACGGATGAAGCCCCAGTAGTGAAGAAGATGATGTTATGATGCACCATTCTGATATGTTAAAGCCATGGCTTGAGCATTGGTTTCTGGCCTTCTGGTGTTGACCCGTGATGGCGCAACAGAAACATTGGTCTAATAAACTCGCTGTCTGACTCAGCATTTCTGTCTGAGTCGGCTCGGTCTGACTCATATTTGACTCAATGATTTACCAGACTTGACTCATTGACTTTTACCACTTGACCATTGACTTTGACTGGACCTTAACCTGGCGCTGACCGACTACTTTTTCCTTCCCCACAAACTGCCACATGAAACCAAAAATCCTAAGCATGCATTGGGATGGGGCGAGGCAAAGCCAAGCGACACCAAATCAAAAATTCTAAGCATGCATCGAGGCGAAGCCGAGCCACACCAAGTCAAAAATCCTAAGCAACAGGGCGAGGCGAAGCCGAGACACACCAAATTAAAAATACATCAGGGCGGGGCGGGGCGATGCCCCACGACACCAAACAAAAAATGCATGGGTGAGGCGAAACCACATCACACCAAACCAAAATTATGGCTAAAAGAAAAAAATGGTGGATAGTTTTCGGGTATGCCCGGTGCGTAGCACGGGCACAAAATCTAGTATGTACATCAGAATTGAAGGTCCACAGGCAGAAACGAAGCACACTGATCAAACACCAGCATAAAAAAAAGAGACTTACGTTATCGAGGACGATTAGGCATGACATTAGAGGATGCACTGAGTTAACATACTTAAGTGAGGATGATCCGGAGAGAGAGAGGGGATGGTCCATAGAGTTGGGACGTTCAAATTGGCACCTGGCCGAGTAATTTATTGTGTTCACCTTGACCATCAAAATTTGCAGAGGTTAATTCGGGTGAGGCAAGAATGATTAGTTAGAGTCGAGCTAAAATAGAGTTAGAAGTTAGCTCGGTCGTGATAAGAGTAAAATTAAGTAGTCGGGTTTAAGATTCGGGCCAAGGCGTAATCTAAGCTGTCGGAAGTTACCCTGCTAATCTCATCCGTCCTTTGGCTTATCATAAGCCACGGCCAATCTCATCCGTCGTTTGACTTAACCGGCCAATCTTATCCGTCCTTTGGCTTATCATAAGACAAAGAGAACGTTTTTTTATACTATTGATAATATATATAACTCTGATGTGGTTAAAAGTTGTATCAAGCTCGAATTCTAGAGCTTCTGGTCCCACCGAAAATATTTAGACCAATAGGATACAAGGGTTTCATCTCATTTTCGTTGAGTCAGAAAAATATGTGGGCCGCTATGTGAGGCTTCGGATCACCTGTCCCCTTTTCCCCTATCCCTCCATGTCCCACCAACTAGAGATCGCCATGTGTCCTAAAAAAATCATCTAATTGACTCTGTTGCCTATTAAAAACGGAAAGGTTATCCTAACAAATCCTGAACCCTAAAAAATTTCATCTAATTAACACCGTGAGAGTATTTTGATGTTATTTTCCATTCTGATTGATTTTGATTTTGAATAACAACAAAAAAAAAAAAAAAAAAAAAAAGTCTTTATAAAGCTTAATCTCCACTAATTTTTCATAATAAAAGAAAAAAAAATCAAATTTATTCCGTGTCTTCACATTGATCAATCAATCTAGCTAAATAAATTCATTCTTGAAATAAAAGTGAAATGCAGTTCATGTATATGATTAATTGTTATTTTTTGCTCTTTGGTTCTAAAATGGAAAATCCCCATCAATGATCAAACTACAATGAGTTCGACACACCTCATCTTTTCTACTGTGTTATGATTTAACCTATGTCTTTAAGTTTAAACTCTAGGATAAATTAGGGAGAGACCACAGTGCAAAGCCATGTCTATCTACTAAGATTTGTAGTTTAACCTATGATTATTTGATAAATGGTGTTCCTTTTTTCAGTAATATAAGATTTAAGAGATCGAACCTTGTAAAAAAAAAACCAAGTCAGGAAGATGAGAAAAAGAATTAACGCTGCTGTTTTCCAAAGATAACGGCATAGAGTTAGAAATGCCTGGCACGTGTTTTATTATGGTTCGTGGGACAGGGAGGGATAGGAGAAAAGGGGACAGGTGATCCGAAGCCGCGACGTGAACACCCATTAACTGACGTATAAAACCTTCTATCAGAATTTTCAAACCCTAAAATATTTTCTCTTTTTCTCATTCACCGCTTCCTCTGCTCTCATCTCCTCTCCTCTCACTTTTACATACCTGTTGGAAGCGTTCTTTCAAAGTGTTGGTATGCGTAAAGGTAAATCTTTTTGGCCACCAATTTCATCCATTTTGGTTCTTAGTCATTCGATATTTGTTCTTTTTATTTTTCAATCTGTTTATCTAGGTGAAATCATTAGGATTTTTTTTATACGAGTATTTTTGAAAAACCCTAACTTTTATATAATTAGAAGGATTATTTATAATGCAGTTCTAGATTATTTTATTTTTTGGTTTTTCGGTTACAGCTTGCAAGCGCATGTGTAATGAAAAATGATCTTTGTGCTCTATTCCCCTTCATTCAGTTTTCCCTTCTTCTGACTTTCAGCTGTAACGGTCCTGTAATTATTGTGGTGTTGATTAAGGGTAAGCTGGATGAATCGGCAGAGGAGATAAGTACATTTTCACTTGACATTGTTAGTGGTGATAAGTGATAACATTGTTAGTGGTGATAACATGGACGGTTTTATGGCTCTACATGAGGTGTTGATTAAGGGTAAGCTGGATGAATCGGCAGAGGAGATGAGTACATTTTCACTTGACATTGTTAGTGGTGATAAGTGATAACATTGTTGGTGGTGATAACATGGACGGTTTTATGGCTCTACATGAGGGTACACAGTCCCAAGTAAAGATAAGAAGGGATAGGAACCACTCTCTTCCTTGATTTTTCCTCCATAGTTAGGATCAAGGAGTTTATTGGCTTACAGTAACGACTGTCTATTGTGTACAATATGACAAACATAGGCATTCTACAAATTAATAACAGTGAATGTGTAAAAGTAATGATTGTTTGCTTAATTTTTCTTTTAGTTGCAGAACAGGCTAAGATAGTTTTTTCTTTACTAACGTCCTGCTATTTACTTAGCAATTGGATCATCCACAAGTACTTCACTGGATAACATCTTTTGACATTGATATGTGCACTCACTTTTATTAACTACTGCGGTTTGAGATGCTTTCTTATATTATATTTTTGATGCAGAGATATGATTTAGCCTTGGAAGCCTGTGATGTTGTACTAATGGTGGAAAATTTCATTCGCAGTATTTGCTTAACTTCTTTTGGTGTATAGCTTTCTATGTAGGGCTTTGTCTCTTCTAACGGCACCTTCTTGACAACGATTAAGAAATAAATTTGTTCATATTCCATCAGCATTGTTCTCATGATCTACTACTATTTGAATGTCACTGTCCAGTTATATGGCTTCCAAAAGTGAGTACAGTTCCAGTTAGGTTAATTTAGCTTACTGACAAGTTGTGGGTTGTTTACCTTTAATTGTAAATTGATTTGTTCGTTCCATTTCAATTATTAGACTTTAATTCTGTTGTTCTTCGTTCAAGCCATCAAATTGAGTTTACAAGGAAATATATATTCAAACTCAACTCAATTTCATGCAGGTTGGGATGAAAAAAGTTAACTTGGAATCAGAACTTATTATTGGCTTGCAGTTAGTTACATTTGTGGCCTTCTGTTATTTCTTAGATTATATACATATGAATAGAATTGAACTTATTGTATTTTCAAATTAATGGGTTTGATAGTGTCAAACTATCATTACAGTGTTTCATTTTGTTGAAGTAAAATGCTCATTGTGTTTGCGTCACTGGATATCTTCTGATCTATCTGAGCTTGGAAGGTCTCGGGTTGCCGATCTTATCTTTAATGTCATTGCTATAACGTAAAAGTATACATAGAGATACCAATGCTTCTCAAGTAGAACCTCTGCGTATAGGAAACACAAGGAGTTACTGTCTGAACTTTATATTTGTTTCTATATTTTCATCCTAACTAAAATTTGCAGAGCTCTATATTTCTTCTGTTAGTTTTGTACTTTATAACGAGTGTCGTTATTACTTTAGTGTTATGCATTGAACTTTTTCCATACCTTGGGAATTCAAGTCTCAATTGAATTTGTTTGATTCATGTCCAGGGTTGTTAACTTTCTTGGGCCAGTACAGTTGGTGGTTGAGATTTAGATTTATTGACAGAATATACGTGACCGAGCATTAGTTACTTTATATTGTTCATTATTTCCTGCCTTCGACAGAATGCGGATAGGACGATGGGGTTTCAAGTTGTGGCAACAGTCAGCAATTTTCTTAGTTCCTGCCTTTGTCACAGAAAGGATCATTATAAAATCCTATGGTGGATGAGGTTCAAAACCAATTAGGAGACTTGGGAAAACCTTTAAGCAGCATGAACGAAGATGAGCCACTAAAGAAAGTGTGGATGACCGAAGCTAATCGATCATGGTATAGATATATGGACGCGGAGAATACATCTCTAAGAGAAGAATTTGCTTCAGCTTCTGCGCTTTTCAGTGTTAGTTTTTGGTTGTTCTGTTGTTATAACGGATTGAATTTTGCGATTGTAAATTTGAATTGGTGGTAAAAGTTTGTCTACAGTGATGTCTATTTATGTCACACAAACCATTGCATGTTTACAAGTATTTTGGTGAAATAGTGCACGCAATGTTTATTTATTTAGTTGGTGCTGAATATTTAAGAATGATTTATACGGAAAATAAAAATAAAAATTGGGTACAAACCAACAATATTACAAGTACTTAGATTTGGGACAATCAGTCTAAGCCCGTGCAACGCACGTGCTGAACACTAGTATATATAGTAAGAATAAAAAAATCTTCTTCTGGAGGCAGGAGAAAGTATGGCTATTCTGAAAGCTTTAAAATGGATTAAAAGTCAGAAGTTGGACAACTTTCACCCGATTGCAAATGCTGAAGTAGTTGTTAATTCTATCACCACTGATAGTGTGTATGCCAGATGGGAAAATAATAAGATCTTGCAAGAGAGAGATCAAACACATTTTATCTGTTTTTAGTACTTGGAAAATCTCTCATGTTAGAAGAGATGGTAATAGTTTGGCAGATAGCATTTCAAAGAAGGTTAGAATAGATAAACTCATAGTAGAAGAGTATAAGGATTGCTCTCCTTGGATTGAGTCTGTTTTATCAAGGCACGTTATGCCAGAACCTCATTGAGATTAATAAAATTTTACTTTATCAAAAAAAAAAGAAAAAAGTCTTCTTCTACTTCGACTTATAATACATACTCCAGATTTCATATATCGATATCAACAATCTTTCAATTCCAATTAATCCCTAAACCATGACATTAAGACTACAACAGTAAATATACATAAGTGCACTAACTCTGCAATCAACCTCGTCATGGTTTCATTTTTACAAGAGAATGAAACTAGGTTTAAGTACTTACTTAAGAATGAAACTTCAGGTTTTACGCCTGAATCCAAGCTCCCACGGAGACACTTGTAGAAATTTGAGAACTAAGGTATGATAGAATCACAGAGGAAAAGTTGGTTTCTAGGGTTTTTCTATCTGATAATCCCCAAAGTTACCAGTTACAAGTACTCACCGCTGAAGAGAAGTAGTAATTTTAACTTAGACCGTTCCTATGGAAAAGAAAAGAAATGCCCAGGTGGATGGGCAAAGGTGGATTTCTGCCGTGGGAAAAGTAACGGGGGTGGATGAAGAAGCACGCGGGTGGACAAAATCCGCGGTGGTTGGAGAAGATTCGCTGGCGGGCAGACAGGATCCGCTGGCGGTTGTACAAGATTTGCGGGCGGACCGTCAACGGTAAAAGCCAACGGCTCTTTCCCCAATGGTTACAATTTCAAAACCTCATAAATTTCTTTATTTTCAATCACTTTCACTCACACCACTCCACTCTCTTGTTCGTAATTTCTCTACACAAAATTTTATATTTATTTATAATTTTTAGTCGTTGTCATAAACAGTTTTAGGAAAAAAGAGATCGTAAAGTGAAAGAATACCGGTGTCTGCTATAAATGTCGATCCCAAAATCGTGATGCAGAGTTTGTTTCGCCGAGTGTAGTTCCTGCTCCAGAGTTAATTTCAGATTATGTGTCGGGGCATCAAGAGCGGTCCGCATATTATAAAATGAGAGGTGGCTAGAAAGATTTAAATGATGTTAATTTAGGTATACCCTCTCCAGTCCGAGAAAGAGTGCATAAACATTCCTGACGTCGGTTTTATCATGTAAATAATAGAAAACGCAATTGCGTGCTTACGAGACGATTGGGAGAAAGGTGACGTCCTGCGAAGCACACGCTACATTTCATGGACTTTGAAACTGGTAAGTTTGTTTAACTAAAATTAAAATTCAATTTTAAACAATTGTTGATTAATGCAAAACAATTAATTAGATGATACCATTCTTGTCATTAGGAATTACCCCCATTGATTTGTATTTCATTTGGAATTCCAAGTAGTGTGCGAGCCCATGTACCATTCAACCAAAGCGAATAGGTGTCAAACAATAAATGGAAGAAGCTTCTTCCTTATTTTTAGAAATCACATGTACGAGAAGATCATAAAGAGTTGAAAGGAGATGGAATACATTGTTCAGCGTTGAAGTGTTTCCTAGGGCTCAAAGTAGGCTCAAGAAATGTAGTTGAGTATGTAGAACTCGAAAGAGTGTTAGTGTTATGATTATTGGGTCAAACGTTCTTTCCTAACTCAACCAATGTTTCTCACGTTGGCTAGCTTGAAGCGTTGCAAGATCTTGATAGTGCACCAAATCATGATTGGGGGTTTACAATTTTAGCAGAAATGTACAACGCCTCGATGCAGTATTGGTGGTATACCTACTTCCGTGTTGGTAAATCAATTTTTAAAGACAATGCCCGTAGAGTTCCAATAATTGACATGTACTGCAAGGGTAACCGGGAAAGGGACTCTGGTAACGAGGCTTTCCGGTTTTGTTCAAAGGTATCAACAAATGACACAGAGTCTCACAAATGTTGTTTTTCATCATTACAGTGATTTTCCTGAATTCGACAATCACCAGGTACAAGCTATTCTTGATTATTCACTTCGAGTAGTTGTTCTTTACACCGCGGAAATGAAGGTCAAACAACAAACGGTTATGTCCAACGTGTTTAACTTTGAACTTAGTAAATATTAAACGAGGTTCGACAACAAACACACCTTTTTTTTCTTCAAGGACAATACTCTTTTTTTATTGTATTGCTGCCTTCTGCCCGTGGAACTAAAAAAAAAATATGCTAGTATTTCTTTTCGAAAAAGAGGATGAACGTCAATGCATTATGCTAGAGCAATGCTCGGTTGAACCCACACGTTTTGCTATCTCAAGATTGTTGTCAATGTTAGATGATCAAAACTATATCTTGATTTCTAGTCTACTAAGTCAAGTCTCGGACTAGGTTAGAATTTGGTAGTTGAGTATCAGACATCACCCTCGAAGACTGAAGATCAACGAAGACATTTGGAGAATATCTGCATCAGGTATGTGAAGACTGAAACCATTGTATTCTACTCACTATCTTACCATTCTATCGGTTGAGTTTGATTCTAGCAAAGATGTTCAACGTTTCTTAACAATATTAGTTCAAAACAATTTATTGTATGAGAATTAATCTGTGGATCAATTGGAATCGCCCATGTAGTGATTTTATCATTCGGGAATGTTTCAAACATTATAAGGGAGAAATTCAGAACGTCTAATATTTTTGCTCAAGGTAGGTTGGCGAACTAGTTCGCAAAACGTAAACTCAGTTGGGGAGAATTCGCGAACCGTGGAAAACTGAATTTATGTGTTGGTAATAAAAGGCTAGCAGTTGGCGAACCCGGTTCATGAACCATAGCCATATGAGTTCGAGAGTCTTGTAGGGTTGGCGAACCCGGTTCACGAACCCTAGCACCCTGACTCATGAACAAGCCTTACGGTTCACTAACCGCTTCACTAATGGTCCCAGTAGAATTTAACAGATGCTCAAAGACTTATTTTTTAAATATGTTTAGCATTGCTATGACTCTCTTAAAAACATCCAAGACTTTATTGATCACTTAAACACTTATGTGTGTGCATCATGATTAAATTCTTAAGTGTTTTAATGAACATCAATTTTCTTATTGTTCACATGGCATATTGGCCAAACCGAACAGTTATTATACACGGTTCCGTAACCGGACCATATTGTATATTCTTCTATTGTATTTTCAAGACTATTTCTCACATGTTTAATGGAAACCCTAACTAATGTCTCATCTAAACAGAGAAAGTGTTTGCTTGATTCTCTAGTTATCTTAGCTTGAATTCTAGGCAACACTCATTCTTGAAAAAAATATAAATAGATATGCTCTTTCAGCTGGGAAATTCAATCCCTGACACTTTTTGTCCTAATTGATTGCTAGAGTCGTCCTCTATTGATCTAGGTTTCTTCTGAGAAACATAATTAGGTCTATGACTAAAATATTTCGCTTTGGGGATTCATGAAGCCAGGTTCGACTATCTTTAACTTTATAGTTCGTCTATCATGATCTTGTTTTTTTGTTATCAAGGTTCTCGTAATCTCTTTCAGGCAAGATAGACGGAAATCGCAAAGTTCTCTTCGTCTCGGAATTTGTCCTCAAGGTAGATATTTGAAAATTGATCTTAACTGATTTTTTAAGGATTGTTCTTGAGAGGTTGTTGATGGTGGATTTTTGACAAAGGTCAAAATCGTAAAATCATGATACTGCATGTTTCTGACCCGGCTTCAGGAACGCATGTGACGATTCATATTTTACGATCCGTGAACCGCTTCACGATCTCTAATCGAGTTCCTCTCAGAGCCATGATGAATATGTTTCTCGAAAGGCCTACAGCTGAGCATTCGATGCTGCGCATTTCATCGTGCCCTCTATGTAGAATAATAGAATTGGGAGGTCCTCTGGACATAATTGTTTGTCGGAGGGCTTAACGCCTTCAGGACGTCGGCGATACTCGTTGTTCCCTGACTACATAGAGAGACCCCTCTCTACATAGAAGAACGATTGGGCGGTTCTCTGGACATAATTGTTTGTCGGAGGACTTAACTCCTTCAGGACGTCGGCGATACTCGCTGTTCCCTGACTATGTAGAGAGACCGTGTATAGATTCAGGCGGTTCTCTAGACATAATTGTTTGTTAGAGGGCTAAACGCCTTCAGGACGTCGACGCTGCACGTTGTTCCCTGACTATACACCCTTAAGAACGAGTATGATGCTTCAACTATCTCATATCTCGATTCTACAATAAATTAAATCTACCGTGACATTCGTCCACCGAATTCCTAGAAAATAATCTATTATATCTCATTACTCCGTTCCCTGAATCCCCCGGCTGGATTCATGGATTAGTAATAGATGCACAATTCATAATTATTGCTTCGTTTCATGAATCATTCTTCGCTGAATTTCATGAACTAGTAATAATTACTCGACAATCGGGCGTCTAGACTATCACCGAGTAAGCCCCAAGAAAATGGTGCAAGTGTACTCAACAATGATGCACGAACGAGCACCCAAATGCACGAACGAGCATTCGAAAGTATGGACAAACGAGGAATCCTACACAAAATAGGAGAGAGAAAATAATAATAAAAAATATAAAAGAGGCGCCTAGGGACCAGGCCCACCGGCCGGCCGGTCACGCCGCCGTCGCCGGTCCCCCATGCCTCTTCCTTTATTTTTCTTTTTTTCTTATTTTCATGAACTCATGAAGACTCCTTCATTCGAGCAACTTTCCTTGTTTGAGCAAAACTCACGGTTTCTCCATATTTTCACGTTTCATGAAAAATAATAAAAAATAGGGAAAGTATCGTGGGACCGGGCTACCTAGCCGGCCGTCCATGCCCTAGCCGTGGCCGGTCCCACACCTTGCAATCCCTTGTTTTCATAGTTATTATTTCCCTTATCTCATGAAACTCCTCCGTTTGAGCAAAAAATCATGGTTTCTTCATATTTTCTCAAATATTATTCAAACCATAAAAAAGCAAAAAAGTCAAATGGTCACGTGCCCGACTAGGCTACTCAGTCAAATATTAAAATATTATTATTTTAATATTCTCAAAATTTTGATCAAACGAGCAAAGTTCTACTTGCTCATTCGAGCAAAAATCGAGAATTTCAGTCAAAGATCAAACTCTTCTGAAAATCCAAAATATTGCTCAAACGCACATCAGAAAATACCAAAACTCTTAGGATTGAGACTCGGATATTATGCTGACACGGGCATGCTCCTTGACCGACCAAGTCCGTCCCTAAGGCTCGCAAGGATCCGGTCCCACACATCTTCCTGATTTTTACCTAATTTGCTCAATTGCTCATATTGGGTCCAAACTCTTTTCAACCAACTTGGAATTTGCTCAAACGACCAACAGCTGGTCCCACGACCACCAAGGGCCGGTCTCATGCCCTCTTGGTCGGTCCCTCATTTCTCCATAATTAGGTTTTATCACCTAATGCTCAGACAAGCACTATTCTAATAAATGATCAACACCAGTTTTTGATCATTCTTTCACCAACCGGTCAACTAAGGACTCTGGTGCACGCTCACTCGAGCACTTGGGAACCACATGGTCTTCCATCATCCCATGTGGTCGGTCCCTCACCTATTTTCAGCAATTCATCAATTGACGAACAATTGATCAAAAATTAGGGTTTCGAACAAACGCTCCACAAATCATAATTTTGAGCAAATTCAAACACTAATAATTTTATGTTGATCCAGTACTCAACATCCAGATTAATTATATAATATTTTGTAGGCTACCAATATTCTAATTAATATTTTATTGGGTCATGTTACCAATAATTTATCGAATTGAGCAATACTTGCTCAGTTGTTCGAATATTGATCAAACTATCAATATTAAGTAATTCATGGAATTGAGCAATACTTGTTCAATTGCTCGAATATTGATCCAACCATTAATATTCAATAATTCGTCGAATTGAGCAATACTTGTTCAGTTGCTCGAATATTGATCTAACTCAATATTCAACAATTCGTCGAATTTGTAATATTTGCTCAAACGAGCAATGTCAACATACATCTGATATGTTCAATCCATGAATCACTGAGCATTCGTCAATCATGCTCAATTCAACAAAACTTAGACTCACTGTCTGATCAAGTCAAGACTGACTAATCAAATACACGTCTGCTTTGCAGACTCCACGTTTGTGAGACATCAATCACGTAACATGGGGGGATATT
The DNA here is from genome assembly GCA_023531105.1 of Papaver atlanticum. Taxonomy (NCBI): domain Eukaryota; kingdom Viridiplantae; phylum Streptophyta; class Magnoliopsida; order Ranunculales; family Papaveraceae; genus Papaver; species Papaver atlanticum. The sequence continues at coordinate 1,103,006 of JAJJMB010012161.1, forward strand.
ACTTAGGGTTTTGGTCTGGCGGCCTACGACACGTGTGTTCATCCATGATGAGAAACATGAGTAAGTCGTGCAAGCGGTTGAGGGAGTTTGCAAAGTAGTGGGTGGATGATCAACCAAGTGTCCGCACGACATGGAACTGATTTTACCACGATCTTCCACTTTCCCACTCTTTCACTCAAGAAACCGTCACACTTACTGGGATCAAGGTGTTTGTTATTCTGACAATATAAATAAATTCTGAATCGATGACTGAAAAAACCATTCATCTATTCATCTAAACAACGATTCTCACGAAACTTATTTACACAGTTCACATACTTGCAGAAACCTTCAACACATCAACAATCCTTGATCATCATTGATCCTACAATTCTCAACTTCCCTCCTACAGATCAACCCTCTTCCCTCTTTGTGACCGAATTGAATCTGGAACGGCAATTGACTTGGTTTAGGACGGAGTCCTACAGATTGATCTCTCGAACTAAAAGCACTCCCGTGCAGTGCATCTGTGTGAGGTTAAGCAGTTTGCTCGGTTTAAGAGTCTCGTCCGAACCGTCGTCTCTTCACTTCCCTAAAAAACCAGCAAATCGTTTTTCCCCATCTACAGATTGGCGACCACAGTGGGAGATTAATCTCTCGGTTACAATCTCACATTTTCACAAAATGGTTGGTTTTAGGTCTAACTCAACTACTCCAAATTCCAGTCAGAACCCTTCAAACGGAAATGTTCCTCATTCCAACACTTCATCCAATGGCACAGTCGATGGAGAGATCCCGACCTTGATCGAGTTGGCAAGGGTACAAGAGATTCATACAAGGAACATGGACCTGATGAAAGAGACGCTAAACAACATACTGAATTTCCTTGTCAGGTTGACATCGGATTTGGGTAGCGCTCCTGCTCAAGGAATTCTGGATAATTCCCCAACTGATGATTATCCCCAAGCCAGCAGTTTCACTACTTATGAGAAGCCGGTGTATCATGAAATTACATATTTAATTTAGAATCTATGTGAACTCCTGCACTTCTCCAGAGATCAGCGTACGAACACGTTTGCCGTACTCAACCAAATATCATCTGATGCACGAATAGTTCCATCATCTCTAGTAGTTGAAGAAGTGTCCATGGTATCTGAACATTCAATCAATAACATCACCTTCACTAAGGAAGACCGGATGGCGGAAGAAGGACACAACCGAGCCCTGTTCGTAACTGCTTCTATCAAGGATTCCGAATTCAGGAGAGTTCTCATCGATACAGGTGCTTCTACAAATCTCATCACTATGAAGACTCTCAAGGAAGCCAAAGTTCCACAAAGAAAGATTGTCCATCATCCCATATTAATGACGTGTTTTGAAGGAAGCCAGAGTCACACATACGGGTACGTCTATGTGGACCTGAAAGTAGGGTCGATTCAATCCACTGTCAAATTTCATGCGATCGAGAAAGACCCTGATTATCACATGATACTCGGACGACCATGTCTCCATAACAATAAAGTTGTTCCTTCGACATACCATAAATGTATGAAAGCTTTGCTCAACAACAAAATCGTCTGCATTGCAGCTTCAGTGTCTCCTTATGCTCCGATTTATGATGCTGAGTTCCTGGAACCGCCAAAAAGTATCCCCGAACCTTCAAGCAAGATCTACGGTACTCCACTCCCAGGTTGGAAATCTATTGAGAAAACTGACAAACCATCATCGTCATGTGTTAAATCGATCAAACTATCTGCCACGCCGCTTAAGCGTCGTCAGGGTCAAGGTACGACTCATAAAAAATCCAACTTTATTACTAGTTATGATGCAGAAGGGAGAGTCATTTATCTCTGATGTAAAGATTAGCAATTAGCAAGGGAGGTCGATGAAAAGTCTCCCCTCCCTGAAGAATCATGTTAGAGCGAGCAATTGCCTGATGAAGAAATTCAAGATGCACCACGACAGCTGCAAGATGGCACAGATTCCACCACTGACGATCTCGAGACTATCAACATCGGAACAGATGAAAACCCAAGGCCGATTTTAATCAGTTCTGCTCTCTCATCATAGGAACGAGAAGGATTGATAGGTATGTTGAAAGAGTATCAAGATATCTTTGCCTGGACGTATGAAGAGATGCCTGTCCTAGATGACAAGTTAGTCACTCATCATCTGCACATTAATCCCGGCTCCAAACCTGTCAAGCAACCGCCCAGGCAGTTCATACATGATGTCGAGGAACAAATCAAAGTCGAGATCCAGAAGCTACTAACAGCAGGGTTCGTCCGACCTATTCAACATCCAACATGGCTGGCGAACATTGTTCCAGTCAAGAAGAAAAATGGCCAAATCCGATGTTGTGTGGACTTCAGGAACCTGAACAAATGTTGCCCGAAGGATGACTTTCCCTTGCCCAACATTGATATGCTCGTCGATGCAACCAGTGGTCACGACATGTTCTCATTCATGGATGGTTATAACAGATAAAACCAAATCAAGATGTATGAACATGATGCTAGCAAGACCGCGTTCCGAACTCCCATTAGAAACTTTCATTACACGGTGATGTCTTTCGGCCTGAAGAACGCGGGAGCCACTTATCAACGAGCCATGACTGCGATATTCCACGACATGATGCACAAGCAAGTGGAAGACTATATCGACGATGTGGTGGTGAAATCGAAAACTCGAGCATCCCACCTGGAAATTCTGAGGCAAGTTTTCGAAAGATGCAGAGAATATAAATTAAAGATGAATCCTCTGAAGTGTGCTTTTGGTGTCTCTTCCGGAAAGTTTCTAGGATTCCTGGTCACTGCCGAAGGAATCAAGGTCGATCCATACAAGACAAAATCCATCACTACCGTGCCTCCTCCACGCACTGTGAAAGAGCTCCAGAGTTTTATGGGTAAGGTAAACTATATTCGGCATTTCATTCCTGGGTTGGCTCAACTCATTGCTTCGTTCACTCCTCTACTGAAGAAAGGAGCAAGTTTTACATGGACAACCGTTCAACAGGAGGCATTCCAGAAAATACAACAGATACTATTATCGCATGTTGTCATGAAATATCTGATGCAAGGATGACCATTAATACTTTACACGGCCTCCAGTGATGTTGCTATTGGAGAGCTTCTCGCTCAAGAAGACGAGGAAGGCATCGAACGTCCGATTTATTACTTTAGTCGTACGATGAGAGACACTCAACTCCGATACCCAAAAGCCGAAAGAGCATGTCTAGCATTGGTTCACGCAATCCATAAGTTTAGGCATTATCTGCTATCAAACAGAGTTGTGCTGGTGGCCAAAGATGATCCCATAAAATTCTTACTGTCGAAACCTGCGCTGATTGGAAGACCGACAAAATGGCTACTTCAGATGTCAGAATTTGACATAGCATGTGTCCCGCCAAGAGCAATCAAATAACAAGCAGTGGAAGACTTACTTGCTGCTTTCCCTGGAGAAGACATCACAATGCCGCATTAAGAAGTGCCTGGTGAGTTTCCAGAGATCTCAATCATGCAGGAGAAACATGGTTCCTATATTTTGATGGATCCTCCACTCCGAGCAATGATACTGGTGGAGCAGGCGTTGTACTAGTATCTCCATCTGGTGAAGTCTTTTCATATTCATTCAAGCTGGATTTCCACTGCACCAACAATTCGGCAGAATATGAAGCTTTCCTCCTAGGGTTGTCCTTGGCCAAGCAAGCAGGAGCAATGCACCCGGAGATAAGAGGAGGCTCAAAGTTGCTGGTCAATCAAATGAATGGTGTGTACTTTCTCAAAGAAGTAACACTCGCTCCATTCAGGGACGAAGCACAAAGACTATTAACTCATTTTATTGATGCAAAAATTGTTCATACTGGCCGTACCAACAACAGACATGCTGACTGTCTAGCGACTCTTGTGTCCAAACTGCAGTTTGAGGGGTCAGAGAAATCCATCACTGTGCAAAAACTTTCTGTATCATCTACCTGGCTTACTCAAGTTGAAGATGCTCAAGCGAGCGACTGGCGGGCACCCATCATTCACGAATTGAGAAGTTCTCTTACAGAAGGGAAAATCAGTCTCAAGGAGTTGAAGAACTTTTTCCTGCTACATGGAGCATTGTATTATCGCAATCCTGACGGATCCTTGTCACGATGCCTTGGAGACGAGGAAGCGAGCGAGAAACTCAAACGTGTACATGAGGAAATATGCAGACAAACCCTAGTGGTCACACTTTACATAAGACTTCAAAGACTCGGGTACTATTGGCCTTCCATGGAGGCTCAGTCGAGAATGTTACAAGGGTCTTGTCTCGATTGTCAGATACTACCTCATCATTTGGAAGTTCTAACAATCCACCACACTGGGGACTGGAGATAACCTTAAATAAAATATTTTCGTGACAACGATCTACCATCAGAAAAGAAAGGGGCGATCAAACTCACCCAGAGGGCTAAACGGTTTGTCTACCTAGAAGGAATTTTGTATCGCAAAATCTTTGGTGGGAACCTTCTGAGATGCTTTGCCGGGCATGAAATTCCCACAATCTTGAAAGAGATGCACGAAGGTGAACACCAAGGAAACAAGAAATTATTTCTCCAAATTCATGAGAAATATTATTGGCCGACCATGAAAGACGATGCGGCTGCCTATGTTCGGAGATGTAATCAATGCCAAGTTCATGGTAACCTCATTCACACTCCTTGTCTTCCATTACATTCCGTGAGCATTCCATGGCCCTTCTACAGTTGGGGACTGGATATCATCGGAAAAATCAATCCAACGTCTTCGAAGCAGCATGAATACATCATCACAGCAACTGAGTATTTCACCAAATGGGTTGAAGCTATTCCTATTTGAAGCACCACTGGAGTCACGATTACAGCCTTCATCAAGGAATACATCATATGTAGATTCGGCATTCCTAAACATATCATCACGGATAATGGAACTCCTTTCGCCAACAAATATGTTGCAAAATTGCTCGAGGAATATGGAATCAAACAGATTTTTTCCACACCATACTATCCCCAAAGAAACGGACAAGCGGAGAGCACCAACAAAACCTTGATCCGTATTATTAGTCGGACAGTTCATGACAATCCACAAACGTGGCATGAAGAATTGCCCATGGCTTTATGGGCCTACCGCACCGCACCAAGAAGCTCAATTGGGACTTCACCGTATTCTCTCATCTATGGCGCTGATGCTATTCTCCCAGCCAAGATCAAGATTCCCTCTGCAAGAATCGCAACGGCCAGTGGAGTGCAGTGGGATGAAGCTGAAGTGTCTAATTCAAGAATTGCTGAATTGGACATGCTCGATTCAAGAAGGGCCAAAGTAAAAAAATATGTGGAAACTTACAAACAAAGGATTTCCAAGGCATACAACAAAATGGTAAGACCTCGAACATTTCAAGTAGGAGATTTGGTTTTGAAAATAGCAAAGCATATTCAACAAGACATGTCCGCTCCCAAGTTCTCTCCGAAATGGGAAGGGCCTTATGTAATCATCAAGGAAGTATCCAGCGGATATTACAAAATCTTAGATGTTAATAGAGGAGTGGAAGGAAACATCATCAATGACAAATATCCCAAGGCATATTATGCTTGAACGATCAGTAAACAATTATGTGTTAAATTTCAAAATGTAATTTCTATTCATTCAAAGAGTATGCAATATGCTCATTCGTTCGAAATTAAAAAAAAATCATGAATCTCATAAAATTCTTCCAATCATCTACTTTATTCAAAAACAAGTCTCAATCTTACAAAAAAAATAATCTCTCAAACGCTCACTCAGAGCAAATCATCCAACAACAAATAATTTTTACTGAAAGCCATTTTAAGCCTTTTTTGAAAATTTTCAGTCTTCACTTTCAAGTCCTGGACAGCTTTCTCAACTCTTGCTGATTCCAGCGCGAGGGCTTTCTCCTCTTCCATGACAGCGGTTGCAGCAGAAATCACATTAGCAACAGTTGTCGCTCTATCAATCTTGATGACCTCGAGACGACGATGGAGCCATCCTATGTTGAACCGCAAGGTATCACAGTTTGAGATCATATCATCCCATCTATGCAACTCTTGGTTTTTGACATCTCGCAGATTTGTCCTGTTCATCTCATCAATAATAGGCAGCAAACCGGCGATAGTAGTCAACAAGGTTGGCAGAAAACCTCTCCATACTTCAGTAGTAGCAATGTGCCCATACCTCCTCCAGATCTTGGTGTAAAGGGATGCATAACACTTGGGAACGATGAAACCACCGACTAGCTGATTGTCTGGGCAGGCGTAGACCGTGGGAGTATCGAATGGAAGCCGGACCGCTGGGTACTCACGAAAAAAAACCCCTGGAATCATCATCTACAGAGTTGTTTGAGTTTTCGTCAGCACGGTTGTCAGCATCATCATCGGCCACAACCATAGACTTTCCATTCTTTCTCTTCCTAGCATCGACAATGACATGAACATCAACCTGCGACGACAGAATGTTCAATTTCAGTAAAATTGGATAAACGCTTGATTTAAGGAAATCTTCAAGACTCACGGATGTTCCAGCTGCAACACGAGCATACCTATAACGAGCAGGAGCCTTAACAGTCCGCTTAGGCCTTAAACTGTAAGAGGAAGAAGAAAGTCGATTCCCCTAATTGCCCTGCAACAAATCATTTTCTTCGATCAGTCATTATGACTACATGAAAATAAAATTAAGTGTGTAACCTACCGAGATGGACGCCCCAACCTCATGCTTTGCCAGAGATCTATTTTGAGAAGAAGCACTGCTACCAGACATGGTGATAATGAGAGGTATGATCGTGATCAAAATTTCTTTTTATAATATACAGAAGAAGAAGAAGATGTGTCATATAAATAGAAAACCCTAAGTTTTGAAAGTCAAAATACAAGACGGTGGATACTTATCTTTTACAAATGGTCAAATCAGTTGCGATTTCTACTGAGACTCTAGATCTCAAATTAGATTGCGTTGGTGATGTGGAAGAAGAGCGACAATACTGGAAACTGGGGACTGACGGTTCAACCAAGCGCAGTCAATATTTTGACAGGAATTGATGATCTATGCAAATCATGATTCCTTAGTTTGCTCGTGCAATCATACTTCAGAAGACTGTGGTTAATTTTCACACGCGGGCATGGGTCCATTGAAAGTGTGAGAAGGATTGGGCAAGGTAATAAGGGATTATTATTCGAAAAGTAATTTTTAATCCAACGTCTCTACAGTCAAATTACTCAAATAATCAGAATAATACCTACTTCAACAAAAATAAATGGTCTTAGAAAGATTTGCAAGCAAGCTTAATCATCGGATTCAGATGTGTCGGACTCATCGCTGTCTCCGCAATCGTCATCTTCTATAGAGTCTCCATCGGACTCCTCTTCAGAGCTATTTTCAGAATCAAGGACTTCTTTATCATCTACAGGGTCATTGTACATTGCATCCAAGTAGTCATCTTCTTCACATTCAGCTCTAGCCAACCGCTCAACCCTTATACTAGGCGGGTGTGGCTTAAATTTGCGTCTGATAGGCTCCCGAGTAGATTCAATTTCCTCAGCATCTGAATCCGAGGCTACACCATCGACACGAGATCGAGTTTCATCCTCAGCTGCTAGCCTCTTTTGTTGAAGTCGATGCCTTTTTTGATGATAAAAGTGGATGACTTCTCATCCTCGACTTCTCTCTTCAGAAATCCATCATGAACAACTTTCAGATGATCGAGAGGCATGCTATTTATTATCTCCTTAGCATCCTTCAGTGATCGATTCATTTTGGCACGTGTTTCTGCTACAAAAATCTTCATCTCTGGCCTAGGAATCTTGGAATCCTCCTCAGAAGAGCTAGAAGAATTATCACTACTGCTGGGAGTCACCATTATCTGGAGCCAGAAACATAAAGTCACGGATGTGCCAATATTAAATTTGCAACAAAATGGTAATTCTAAACTCTTACCTATTTACGGTTTCACTAGTTGTAGTGATAATAACGTAAAACTTCGAAAATTTTGCTCACTCCTTCAAACCCGCAAAGACGAGCAACATCCGTTATTTATAGTCAACACTTGGCTTTTCACGAAACTTTGAATAATTCTCATAATTTTCATCGTGTGAGCAATTTACATAATCTCACCGTGGGAACAATCACTGATTTTCTACCGTGTGTACACACTATAAAATCAGGAATTCATAGAAACATTGTTTGCTTTCCAATCACTCAAACTCAAAATCCGATTTTTTACAAAATCTTAACTCACGTAAATTTGAAAAAAAATGAAAATAAAAATTAATTATCCTTACGTGAGTTGTTAAAATTTTTGTTTTGCTCAAATGAGCATTTATATATGAAACGAGGGTCTTTTCTATCTTTGTAAAGGTCCACATATTCTAAATAAATTTTGAAATTTCACAAATAAAATTTTATCATAAGGTGCAAGTCTATTTCAAAAATATCTCTAATACTAGAGATTATTGTTTATTACTTTAACTACGAACGAATGTACGTTCCTAAAAAGTATTTGTGTGAAAGTTCATGCTTTGAAAGTAAAATTTTGATTTTCATGAAACCTCATAAACAAAATTTTCTCTACTGTAACTAAATCATGTCTATTCAAGGATTTATGTATCTCTTTCATATTAGGGATTATTGCTCGTTTCTTAAACTAACGAACAAACGGGGGTATGTTTGCTAAAAATAAATTTTTCATAAAACCTACATATGCATATATACTTGTGAAATTTTGTTTTCGAACAAATCATGAATAACACGCAGCAAAAGAAAAAGAAAAAAACTCACCTTTGATCGGCCGGGGTTGGCCGGAAGTTCGCCAACGGCGACCGGCGAAGACAGCTCCGGCGGAAAGCTACCTCCTCTTCTCTGCTCGGACGTGAAAGGGTGGAGGGGAGAATGGTTGGTCCTTGTTACAATTTTTTTTTAGGGCTTCTTCCCTTTTATATTAATTTTATTTCCAAAAACCTAATAAAACAAGGATTTCCTTTTTGGGCCTGGACCCGTAAACTCTAAACCGACCAAAACTGGACCGGTCGTCCAAATCAGCAGTGCCTCATCTCTCCGTGCTCACGGGATGACGCTCTATTATACTATCAGGGTCCTTATGTAAGCATTTGCTCGTACATGACGTCATTGGAGCAAATCGAGGATTCTGAAAATACCTTCGTACAATCGAGTTCAACTGCTTATCTCGTCGACTGGAAAATCACCATCTAATGCTTACTGCGGAACATGACTGTCCCTCACTAAGCAGGGGACTTAATGTTGATGGTGGATTTTCGACAAAGGTCAAAATCGTAAAATCATGATACTGCATGTTTCTGACCCGGCTTCAGGAACGCATGTGACGATTCATATTTTACGATACGTGAACCGTTTCACGATCTCTGATCGAGTTCCTCTCAGAGCCATGATGAATATGTTTCTCGAAAGGCCTCCCACCAGCTGAGCGTTCGATGCTGCGCATTTCATCGTGCCCTCTATGTAGAATAATAGAATTGGGAAGTCCTCTGGATATAATTATTTGTCGGAGGCCTTAACGCCTTCAGGACGTCGGATATACTCGATGTTCCCTGACTACAAATAGATACCCCCCTCTACATAGAAGAACGATTGGGCGGTTCTCTGGACATAATTGTTTGTCGGAGGGCTTAACGCCTTCAGGACATCGGCGATACTCGCTGTTCCCTGACTATGTAGAGAAACCGTGTATAGATTCAGGCGGCTCTCTAGACATGATTGTTTGTTAGAGGGATAAACGCCTTCAGGACGTCGACGCTGCACGTTGTTCCCTGACTATACACCCTTCAGAACGAGTATGATGCTTGAACTATCTCATATCTCGATTCTACAATAGATTAATTCTACCATGACATTCGTCTACTGAATTCCTAGAAAATAATCTATTATATCTCATTACTCCGTTCCCTGAATCCCCCGGCGTGATTCATGGATTAGTAATAGATGCACAATTCATAATTATTGCTCCGTTTCATGAATCATTTTTCGCTGAATTTCATGAATTACTAATAATTACTCGACAATCGGGCGTCTGGACTATCACCGAGTAAGCCCAAGAATATGATGCAAGTGTACTCAACAATAATGCACGAACGAGCACCCAAATGCACGAACGAGCATTCGAAAGTATGGACAAACGAGGAATCCTACACAAAATAGGAGAGAGAAAATAATAAAAAATATAAAAGAGGCACCTAGGGACCGGGCCCACCGGCCGTCCGGTCACGCCACCGTGGCTGGTCACCCACGCCTCTTCCTTTATTTTTCCTTATTTTATTATTTTCATGAACTCATGAAGACTCCTTCATTCGAGCAACTTTCCTTGTTTGAGCAAAACTCACGGTTTCCCCAAATTTTCACGGTTTTATGAAAAATAATAAAAAATAGGGAAAGTGTCGTGGGACCGGGCTACCTAGCCGGCCGTCCATGCCCTAGCCGTGGACGGTCCCACACCTTGCAATCCCTTGTTTTCATAATTATTATTTCCCTCATCTCATGAAACTCCTCCGTTTGAGCAAAAAATCATGGTTTCTTCATATTTTCTCAAATATTTCTCAAACCATGAAAAAGCCAAAAAGTCAAATGGTCACGTGCCCGACTAGGCTACTCACATCATATATTAAAATATTATTATTTTAATATTCTCAAAATTTTGATCAAACGAGCAAAGTTCTACTTGCTCATTCGAGCAAAAATCGAGAAATCCAGTCAAAGATCAAACTCTTATGAAAATCCAAAATATTTCTCAAACGCGGCCCTAAGGCTCGCAAGGAGCCGGTCCCACACATCTTCATGATTTTGACCTAATTTGCTCAATTGCTCATATTGGGTCCAAACTCTTTTCAACCAACTTGGAATTTGCTCAAACGACCAACAGCTGGTCCCACGACCATCGAGGGATGGTCTCATGCCCTCTTTGTCGGTCCCTCATTTCCCCATAATTAGGTTTTATCACCTAATGCTCAGACGAGAACTATTCTAATAAATGATCAACACCGGCATTTGATCATTCTTTCACCAACCGGTCAACTAAGGACTCTGGTGCACGCTCATTCGAGCACTTGGGCACCACATGGTCGTCCATCATCCCATGTGGTCGGTCCCTCACCTATTTTCAGCAATTCATCAATTGACGAACAATTGATCAAAAATTAGGGTTTCGAACAAACGCTCCACAAATCATAATTTTGAGCAAATTCAAACACTAATAATTTTATGTTGATCCAGTACTCAACATCCAGATTAATTATATAATATTTGGTAGGCTACCAATCATCTAATTAATATTTTATTGGGTCCCGTTACCAATAATTTATCGAATTGAGCAATACTTGCTCAGTTGCTCGAATATTGATCCAACTATCGATATTCAGTAATTCATCGAATTGAGCAATACTTGTTCAATTGCTCGAATATTGATCCAACCATCAATATTCAGTAATTCGTCGAATTGAGCAATACTTGCTCAGTTGCTCGAATATTGATCTAACTCAATATTCAACGATTGGTCGAATTTACAATATTTGCTCAAACGAGCAATGTCAACATACATCTGATATATTCAATCCATGAATCACTGAGCATTCTTCAATCTTGCTCAATTCAACAAAACTTAGACTCACTGTCTGGTCAAGTCAAGAGGTACTAATCAAATACACGTCTGCTTTGCAGACTCCACGTTCGTGAGACATCAATCACGTCACATGGGGGGATATTACTTAGGGTTTTGGTCTGGCGGCCTACAACACATGTGTTCATCCACGATGAGAAACATGAGTAAGTCGTGCAAGCGGTTGAGGGAGTTAGCAAAGTAGTGGGTGGATGATCAACCAAGTGTCCGCACGACATGGAACTGATTTTACCACGATCTCCCACTTTCCCACTCTTTCACTCAAGAAACCGTCCACTCACTGGGATCAAGGTGTTTGTTATTCTGACAAAATAAATAAGTTCTGAATCGATGACTGAAAACAACATTCGTCTATTCATCTAAACAACGATTCTCTCAAAACTTATTTCCACAGTTCACATACTTGCAGAAACCTTCAACACATCAACAATCCTTGATCATCATTGATCCTACAATTCTCAGCTTCCCTCCTACAGATCAACCCTCTTCCCTCTTTGTGATCGAATTGAATCTGGAATGGCCATTGACTTGGTTTAGGACGGAGTCCTACAGATTGATTTCTCGAACTCAAAGCACTCCCGTGCAGTGCATCTGTGTGAGGTTAAGCAGTTTACTCGGTTGAGGAGTCTCGTCCGAAACGTCGTCTCTTCACTTCCCTAAAAAACCAGCAAATCATTTTTCCCCATCTACAGATGTGGTAAAAGATCCAGGATTCTCATCTAAGTGCGTGTAAGTGTTCCGGATTGTGAGGTTTGCTAGCTTTGTCTATTGCATACAGATTTCCAATCCTCGTTCTAAAGGAAAACCAAATATGCTTATCTGTTAGAGATAGATTGGTATGAAAAGTCTTCACTTAGGTTGAAGAAACTCTTAGGCTGTAAAGGACGTCAACTATGGGAATCAATTGAATTTTTCCTCAAGGTAGATATCTTAAAATTGATCTTAACAGATTTTTTAAAGATTGTTCTTGAGAGGTGGTAAAAGATCCAGGATTCTCATCAAAGTGAGTGTAAGTGTTCCGGGTTATGAGGTTTGTTAGCTTTGTTAGCTTTGTCTATTGCATACAGATTTCTAATCCTCATTCTAAAGGGAAACCAAATAGGATTAGCTGTTAGAGGAGGATTGGTATGAAAAGTCTTCACTTAGGTTGAAGCAACTCTTAGGCTGTAAAGGACGTCAACTAAGGGAATAAGTTGAGTAGAGCCTTGCGAGGTTCAAGAGACGTTTGAAGCGCGACTATAACTGAATTGCTTGGAGGGTGGATTCGGTCTCAACTACATTCCAGTCCGAAGTTTTATAGTAGGCTAGTGTCTGTAGCGGATTAGTATGGTTTAGTGTTCAAATCTGGACGAGGTCCCGAGGTTTTTCTGCAGTTGCAGTTTCCTCGTTAACAAAACTTCTGGTGTCTTGTATTTTTCCATTTCCACATTATATTGTTTATCTTTATAATTTGATTTATGCAAGTAGTATGTATTCAATCTTAGTTGATACGTCCATCTAATTGTGATTGATTACGAGACTCGTTTCTTGCTTGAAAGATAGATAACAAGTTTTATAACTTGGCAAAATTCCAATCGGGTTATTTGGATACAACAAGATTGATCTTGTATATTGATTTTTGAAATCGTCCAACTACTCTTCTTAACAATCAGGTTCACAGGCTCCTTGTCTATATACATACTGATTGAGAAGAGATAGAGATATAATCTCTATATACATATTGTCAAGGATCATTAAATTGGTCTACTTGAAATTGTATTATGTTTTGTCCACACAGGTTGCCGAACGAAAAAGTTGGTGGTGTAATTGGTACCTCCGGGTTTTCACATTAAATCACTCAGATTTTTTATAGGTCCATACGATTTTACATCATAATTTAAGCTGCAATCATCAATACTACTTCCAATTTTACACTATGATTTCTCCACAAACAGAAGACATGGGATTCTTGAGTTTCCACCAGAATAGCCTTTTTTTTGTCACGAACACGTAAGCAAATCTGGGTTAACTGGCCATGTTTGGACTTTTAGAAACAATACCAAATAATTTACATAACTACGCAAGGTAGAGATGTTATGATCAACAAATGACTTATTCATTTCTCGAGTTCTTTTTTAAGTAAGTTAAACGACCATGTTTGGGTTGTTAAAAAAATCACTAAACAATTTAACAACACTGCAGTAGGAAGAGGTATTGGGATCAGCAAATGATTCATCCATAATTAAATGACTAAAGTAACAAACTAAAACTAAATTAAATTAACATCGGGTAACTGGCACGATTTGAATTGGTCAGAAGAAGTCTAAACCTGTGTCTTAGTGATTTTTGTTGTTGCTATTGTTTCTCCTGTTATTTTTGTTATTATTATTGATGTTCCGGTTAGAGTACTGCTCGTTCGAACTCGCAAGATTCTTAACAACCTTGGTTAAGAATAATTTATTGTCCATGAACTATTTTTGATTCAAGTTGATCACCTGAAAATTGCAAAAGCGATGATATTAACTATCTATGGAGATTGGGAATGTTACGAATTGTTTAAAGAGAGTTTTGAAAACTTACTAAAATTCTAGACACAGGGTTGGTATGCATACCCAGCACGTGTATCTAAGTGATCTGAGTTCCGAAATATGTGTACCCTAAGGTTCTGAGTTCGTGAATGACGGGGAGGTATGCATACGTAGTATGTGAACCCAAGGATCCGAGTTCGTGAATGACTAAGGATACATGTACACATACTCAGTACATGTACCCCAATAGCTTGAGTTCAAGGACTGCTCCATAGGTATGCGTACCCCTACATATATCGAACCAGTGCGGAACTAAGCAGATGCTCATAAACTATTTTCACAAATATGTTTGGCATTGTTACAACTCTAATAAAACTTTGTTCACTAAACCACTTTGTGTTTGCGAATCATGGTTTAAGTCTTGCGTGTTAATGAACACGACTTTTGCTTGAAAGTTCATTAGGCATATATGCCAATATGAACTATCATTGTACACGGTTTTAGAATTCTGAACCATAGTGTATATTCTTCTGTGTAATTTCAAGGAGAGCTTCTCACATGCTTACATGAATTCCTAATAAGAATTTCATCAAAACTAAGAAAGTGTTTGCTTGAATCTCAAGTTATCTTAGCTTGAATTTAAATCTACCTAAAGCCTTAAAAAATGTATAAATAGAGAGACTCATACAATAACACTTATCAATCCTTGAAACTTCTGTGTCCTAATTGTTTGTTAGAGTCGTCCTCTAAAAACCTAGGTTTCCTCTGAGAAACATAATTAGGTTACGACTTAAAGACTTCACTTAAGGATCCGTGAAGCCAAAACTGATTATCTTTTACTTGATAGTTTGTGTATCCTAATCTTATTATTATTCATCGTTCAGGTTCTCATAAATCTCCGATCAGGAACAAGATAAATAGAAATCGCAAAGTTATCTTCGTCTTAGACTTTATGATTCCTAAATATATATATCTATAACTCTTCTTCATTGATTTTTTCTTTTAGATTTTTCTTAAGAGGTGGTCAGTAATCCAGGCTTCTCAACTAACTGAGTGTAAGTGTTCTGGATTCGTGAGGCTTGCTGGGCTTTGTCTATTGCAAACAGATTTCCAAACCTGGATCGAAAAATCAAAAGGGAAATCAAATAGGTGTTTCTGTTACAGGATGATTGGTATCAAAATTCTTTACTTAGGTTGAAGCATCTTTTAGGTTGTAGAGGATGTCATTTAAGGGAATTCATTGCATAGAGCCTTGCGAGGTTCAACATACATAAGAAGAACGACTGCAACTGAATTTCTTGGAGGATTAATTCGGTCTCAACTACATTTCGGTCCAAAGTATGATAGTAGGATAATGTCTGTAGCGGCTTAATACAGTTTGGTGTTCAAAGCTGGAAGAGGTTCCAGGGTTTTTCTGCTGGTGTAGTTTTCCTAGTTTTCCTCGGTAGTAGTCTTTGTATAACAACCTAATTCTGAGAGCATTCAAAATTGGAATAGGTCCTGGGGTTTTTCTGCATTTGCGGTTTCCTCGTTAACAAAATCTTGTTGTGTACTTATACTTTACTTTCTGCACTATAATTATTGTTTTAGATTGAATAAAGTAATTGCACTTGTACATTAATTAAAACATTAGGGTTTGATCCTTATAGTTAGGTCGGTAAGATATCTATTCTATATACCAAGTGTACATGTTGTGGTTGTTATCTTCTTGATAGTTTCTTTTTATATTAGATCTAAAAAAGCAGGGGTACAACAACCACACCCAATAATTCGTTTGGAAATCTGAATAGACAAACTCCAATATACTTTCAAGAGAATCAACTAGACAGTCAGACTCAATCTAGAGAAAAGTATATCAAAGAGTTTTATATCTCTATCTCTTAATTCAATCCGCAATCAGCAAATAGGAATTTGCGAGCCCGATTGAATATAAGAGGAATAACTTGAATGGTACCAAAGACCAATGTTCAAGGATCAATCAATTTCAATCAACAACCAAAGGTTGGATTTCCCAATTGATCGATTCAACGCACAACCTGTGATATTTCAATTATATAACAAAATATAATGCGGAAAAGAAATAACACAGACACCAGAAGTTTTGTTGACAAGGAAACAGCAAATGCATAAAAACCCCGAAACCTAGTCCAGATTTGAACACCACACTGTATTAAGCCGCTACAGAAACTATCCAACTACCAATGAACTTCATACTGGACTGTAGTTGAACTCTAATCAATCTCACACTGATTCAAGGTACAGTTGCGCTCCTTATGTCTCTGATCCCAATAGGATACTACGCACTTGATTCCCTTAGATGATCTCAACCACAACTAAGAGTTGCTACGACCCAAAATCGAAGACTTGATAAACAAATCTGTCTCACACAGAAAGTCTATTGGAATAGATAAATCTGTCTCCCACAGAAATACCTACGAGTTTTGTTCCGTCTTTTGATAAATCAAAGTGCACAGGAACCAATTGATAAACCGGACTTATATTCCCGAAGAACAGCCTAGTATTATCAATCACCTCACAATAATCTTAATCGTATGGTAGCGAAACAAGATATTGTGGAATCGCAAATGATGAGACGAAGATGTTTGTGACTACTTTTTATCTTGCCTATCGAAGAATAAATCTCGAGCCAATCTTAAAGAAGATAGTACTCAAATACGATAGAAACAGCAAGATCAGATTACGCAACTACAGAGAAAATAGTTGGGTCTAACTTCATAATCCCAATGAAGTCTTTAATTCGTTAACCTATAGGGTTTCGTGAAAAACCTAAGGTTAAAGGAGAATCAACTCTAGCTTATACAACTAGTATCACACAAGAGGTGTGGGGATTAGGTTTCCCAGTTGCTAGAGTTCTCCTTTATATAGTTTTCAAATCAGGGTTTGCAATCTAAGTTACCTTGGTAACAAAGCATTCAATATTCACCGTTAGATGAAAACCTGATCATATTCTATCTAATATCTTTCAACAGTTAGATCGAACTTAGCTTGTTATACACAAATGAAATGTACTCTCATTTAGGTTTATGTAACCGTACCTAAACGTGTACACCATGTTGGCTCAACCATAGTTAACCGAGGTTAGCTATATGAACACTCTCATATCAACCATATTCATCTTAACCATAACTAGTTCAAATGACTCAAATGAAACTAGTTAAAGAGTTGTTCAATTGCTATATTCTCATAGAAGTATACAAGAACACAATCGAAGCAAAATTGGTTTGATTCACTCGAATCAATTCATGAACATTATAGCCACGGTTTGCAAAGAATGCATTCCTTAATATATAAATGTATTAGTTTATGAACAAACAAATTCTAGAACTTTAACCACTCAAGTAGTTAAATGGGTACGCATACTTAAGTAGTCGGTCTAAGTTTGGGTTCGCCAGTATGCGAACAGGTACGCATACTTAAGTACACTTCCAAAACCCAACAGAAATTCCCGAACCTATACCTTACGTAAGTATGCATACCGGTATGTGTACTTGGTACACGGAATTTCACAACTACAAGTACGCATACGAGTCTTCATACTTTAGTTCCGGTCTTGGATCACATACATGCAAGAATGCACACTATGTTTATAATCCAATAGTTCTAAACTCTATTTCAATCATTGAAACTTTCTTAGAGGATGACAATAGCCGTTTTCACACACTATTAGCATCAAAGCAATTTTCAAGATATTGAAATAATCACAACGAAACATTCCAAGCCTACATCAAATGATTGTATCACACAAACCATGTAAGATGTTACTCGGCAATTTTCACATGATCATCTTTTGACTTTCGTCAAGAATATAAGATGAACTTGGTTGAAGTGAAAGCTTATCAACACATATTTCGAGAAATATGTAAGCGAGTTAAACTCAGCTCGAAATCTCAAATGTGTATAATCGAAAACCATAAACGACCTTTGTCTCAATATATGAGATAGAGTAGAAATAGACTTTCCAAGTGATAGATGAGTTTTAGTCTCCACATACCTTTTGTTGATGAAGTTCCACAAGATCGCCTTAGTAGTTCTTCGTTTTTAATTGATGAACGCCGTGAAGTCTAATGCTCAACTACACAATCTATCCTAGTCCGAGAAATCACTATAAGTAGACTAGAAATCAAGACTTATAGTTGATGTGATTTTTTAGTTGTAGTGAAAGTGGTGAGTAAAGTTCGTTCAACTCGGGCTTGTGAAGGATTTTTGAGAATTAAATAAAATTGTTTCAATAATAATAAGAAAATACCGAGACTCTGGATTCCACCATTGACCAATTAATTGATAAACTCTAATCAATATTCATGCAATATTCTTCTTTAAAGTGATTCTAATATTTGCCTCTAATAGATTTTTGAAGTAGTAGTTGTAATCACAAAGCATGAAACATCAAAAGTTTTAAAACCTAGCATGTTCCATCAAAACAACTCACAACTACTCAATAAAAATCAATTTTTCTTTCAAGTTCTATGCAAATAATCATGTAAAATAATTGCAATAAATAATTAAAATAGAACTATACCACTTTTCATGGAACAATGGCTTCCTCCGTCGCCTCGGCTAAGGGGTTTAGCTCCTCATATTAATCGTGTTCTCAAAATACATGTTTATGGCTCAAAAATTGATTATAAGGGAGAAAAGGGTATACTGTAGTCGCTGAAAGTCTAATACAGCGGACGGAATCGTTGCTAAAGAGCTTCGGTGACTGCAGGATGATGCGACCGTAACTCGTTGTCACTGAAAATAAGTCTGCCTCTGCAACTTACTTTTTCCGCTGTTCTGTGTTCTTCGTCTTCTCCGGCAACAGCAGCAGCAGCAGAACCCGATCCTCTTCTAATAATTTTTCTGGCTCCTTTAAGGCTCTAAACTTTCCCCTAAGGTCTTGGTTACCTTCCTAGGACTTGAACCAACCCTTTTATACATAGTAGAGCAAAGAAAATTCGAGAATAACTTTGGTTTTTTCCTCCACAGCAAGTTGCGATATTTCTTTTTTTTCTTCTGTTTCACGTGTTCTCAGCTGTCCAAACTCCTCCCGTGATAGAAACAAATCTCTAAGAAGAGTTTCCTTCCTCTTCTTCACGTAAGTTTCCAAAAATAAACCAAGAAACTTGCCCAAAATAAACCGTGATATTTTTAACCTTTTTTTCACCTCCAATTCGAGTTCTAGCCACTTTGGATCCATTCCAACACCCTTACCTCGCCTGTTAGGTCCAGAGGAACGAACCCAATCAAATTCAGCCCTTTAATCTCCCTAAAAATCGATCAACAATCCATCCACAATATCGTCTGTTTTCTGAAAATTTTCCCGCCAATTTTCTGTTTTTGAAAATGTGAAGAAATGTGACCTCCCCCTATCCAGTCCCGGTCTGTACTTAGCAGCTGCCTGGAAATGGGTTACCCCTTATCCAAAGTGAGAGTCCGAATAGCAAATGTCCTCCCTGGAGCCTTTAACAACTTTTCGAGCCAATTTTGCCGCTTAAGCCTATTTCTCCATAAACACCTACAAAGGGATAAAATACCAAAATTAGTACAGAAATGGGTACTAACAGTATACACAAAAGAGATGAAAATAGACACATAAATACGTCTATCAATAGTTTTGATCACTAACATTGACAAACAAGCTTGAGATAGCAACGCTTGCGAGTTCGACCGAGAAGTGCTCTAACAAGATCATGCGAGTTGTGTGTCATATAGGTTGATATCGAAAAAGGTTGTAGTGTACTTGCTGCCCTCGTTATAGTAATAATCATTTTCGATTTGGGTATAAAAATCCAAGTATAAATCATGCTCATTCTCAATTCGGGTATAAATTCCAGTAATACTCATTTTCAGTTCCACTATACATCATTATGAGTATGAAATCATACTCAATCCATGATCGAGATGATCATAAAGGGTTCTTAAATTCAATTTGTCAATTACACTACACAAACACAATCATGTCAAGTGAAATTCTTATTCTTTATTTATGGTTATAGAAAGAAAATAATACAACGAGGAAAAAAAATCAATAAAATTGGTGGATGAGGGAATCTATATGAACCGATTCTAAAGAAAAAATCAACAATTTTTTTTTATTTTTCTTCTAACCATAAACGGTTTATGTCAGTGTCCACATCGACCGGTTCTGGGTTTGTGTTTTTCGACCACGAAGAACATTAACAAAAAACGGTCAAGCGTATATGATCATCGACCGATTATGATGGAATCAGTCAATGTAGACATGAACATCAACCGATTCTGGTTAAATACAGGAAATATGGAAATCTAAATCTTGAAAGGTTAAATCAATCAAAACCTAATTAAGAGAACAAGTTAATAAGGTTACATCGTCATATTGCTGCAATCGATGATTTTTAGTTTAAGAAAAAAGAATTAAAATCAAACAAGAGAAAAACTTAATTTGATAAGTGTAGTCAATTATAGGTTTGATTGTTGAGAGAGATATGATTTTAATGAAGTGTTAGTTGAATAGATTTCATTGTTAGAAGTAGGGATGCACAACGGGTCGGGTGGGTTGGGTTTGGCCTCACCAGCCACCCTACCTGTTGTCACATGCACCTTGCCCTCCTTATAGCGAATCGGTTTTGACCCGACCCAACATTATGACAGGTTGGGTCGGATATATGGTGGGTATACCTGTCTAATCCGATGTAAACTCTTGGAACCTTTTTGAATATTCACCATTTGTCTTAGGAAGAGGATTTCAAACTAATAAATTTTCATATGGTAATTGAGATCAACATCAATTACACAAATTTAGGTTAATTTTGCAAAATGAGTACAAAGAAAAATGAAGAGATAACTAATGAAACAAATTTTCCATATCCTATGAATGATTAAATCCCTAAAATCTAGAGCTTCACAAGAAGTAGTATTCAATATTCACAATCTGAGACTAAATTAATCAATAAAGCAAAAAAAGAATCATAATGATTCAACCATGCAAACAAAAACAACAAATTACTAACATTGAATCAACAAAAGTATTGCCTCCCAGTTATGGATAAAATCTCTGAAATTATAACCCCACATTAAATCATCTTATTTGCAAAAACAATTAATCAAAATGTTAGAGCATTGCTCAGTTGGACCCACCAAGCGTTGGTATGTCAAGGTTGGTTGTCATATTTTAGTATCCAAAACTCATAAGTCGCTTGATTAGATTACTAGAGTCAACTTCGTTAGGTTATACAAGGAAGTCTAGAAATGTTGAGACATACAAGTGTTACTCTGAAGACCTGAAGAATTCGAAGGTGTACCGACATCAATGATGACATCATGCTTCCATTTGAGGTTAGTAATAAATGACTTGACTTGTTTTTGTTTCTATATCGTAAGCTTTCAAGTCGTTTCTGATTGAAAACATTACATGCGAAGTTATTTACATGAAACTCTAGTATATTAGACTTGATTATCATATTGTGATTAAAGTGTCAAGGAACAATATATCAATAGTGGATAAGTGCTTTATATTGGTATATTGAATTACGAAGTATAATGCTTATCTTTTGAACTTCGTAATTCGACATCGACATTATCTTTGTGAATCGTTACTAGATTATGTAGTGAACATAGATTTGATTTCATACCTAGAAAACTATGTTTAATTATGTGAGTTTAAGGAAGTAGACATACGAACTTATTTCGTAGTCGAAAAGAAATCAAAAGGATTGAAGGTCCGATTTTCATTGAAGATCTTAAGGCTGGGCCGATCCTAACTTATAGGGAATAAAGGTAGAACCATTCCTAGCTTATATTGGAATTCAAGGTGGAACCAATCCCTACCTATACTGGGAGTCAAGGTAGAACCGATCCTAACTTGTTTAGGAATCATGGTAGAACTGGTCCCAATAGGCAAAATCGATTTCTTTAAGTCACGTACGCTTTAGGTTTTATGTGATTTAGAAATTGGGTTTACAAAATAGGAAAGTTCAAGATGTCGAGATATTCCTTGATACTTAAGGTGAGATCTCAAACCGAAATAGTAGAGAATCTTTATGATATTTTCAAAATTAATATGTTTTGTTTACCAGCAATCATAACATATATCTGGAAAGATATATTAGTCAAGTGATAGCTAATATTGAGCTGTCCATGAAGATTTCAGTTATATAGTTGGATATTAGACAAAACCGAATTTAGGTGCTTTATTTCATATCTTAAGAATATTTTCGTTTATGGAAATTCCTTGGTGTCCGAACTACCTTGGTCTATAAATAATGAAGTTTGTTCTTTTAACAAACTTATCATGATCCAGACAAACTTCATCTTTGTTGTTTCTGGTGTAGCCGACTAATAGTATTCTCGTAATACTATCTTGGAGAGGAGAGTAACCTAATTAGGTGAAATCTCTTACGTCCGCTAGTTTAAAGACTTCATTGGGTTCAAGAAGCGTCTACTAGTACCGTTGGTGGGAAACTAGAATTGCATTATTATTTTAGTTTTAAATTTATTTATCTGATTGACAAACTGATGTTAATTAACTCTTGAATGCACTTAGTTTGATTCTTGAGAGACTTCTCTTCTGATATGAGGTCACTCAAACTAGATCAAGATATTAATGTTGTTTTGTGATCATCCATTGTTAACAGACTCGATTCTATGTGTGATCGACCATAAGTCAGGAATCAAGTTTGTTATTGTGAAAGTACAGAAGACTATTGAAGATTTGAAGACAAGAAGATTTTTCTTATTGGTTTCGTATCATTGTGAATTGCTTCGTGCACAAACTTGATCGGCGGGATCCGACTAGATCTAGTTTATCTTTCGACAGACTTGTTATTGATAGTCATATTTAGATCAACAAGCTATAATCTGGTGGTACTCTTCAGTATCTGAATCTAGTAGTTCTGTTTGACTTGATCTGGTTAACTTGTTTAATCCAGATCTTGGAAGATCTAAACTCGACAAAGTAATTTTATTGATTTTAAACAGAAAAGCCTTTGTCACACTCAACGTAATTATATATGATTTATTTACTGAGATAAGAGAGTTGTTACCAAACATGTTGGTCCTTTAATGTTTGAAATACAATTGAAAGGGTTGAGTGCTTAAAGTCTTCAGAGAGGCGGAAGCAACTTAATCTTAGGATTTACGTGTGTTAGCCAGATTGGTTTTAGGCGCAGGGATACTGAGGAAACTAGGTAACTAGGGGTAGTTTACTTGGTCTCAATTGTACGAAGTTGTTAGTGTCTTTGTATAACGGCTTAATTTTGAGAGTATTCAAAACTGGTCTAGGTCCCGGGGTTTTTCTGCATTTGCGGTTTCCTCGTTAACAAAATCTTATTGTGTGTTTTTACTTTAATTTCTGCATTATAATTTGTCTAATTTATAATTAAAGTAATTGCACTTGTATGTTAATCCAAACAGTTGGATTGATCCATATAGTTTAAGGTTCGTTTTCAAACTAGAAACTATATACCAAGTGTATACCTTGTAGTTGTATTTTCTTGATAGTTTTTGTCTATATTAGATCACGCAAGGAATCAGACTTATAGGTTTGCATCGAAAAGATTTTGGTGTACTTGGTACCCTCGTCATTTCAATTGGTATCAGGGAAGGAAAATACAAAAATAAATAAATCAAACAATCTATGTTTGGTACGATCCAACCTATAAGATATGAGTCTAAAGAAAGGTAAAGAAAGATCTAAATACTCAGGTATCGTATCACAAGATTTGGTATACTATGTCCATAGTATACTCAAATAAGAGCATGTTTATTTTTCATCCCCGTTCAACAGTTCAATACGGTTAGTTCATTTCAAGTAACATCCTATTGGGGTATAAAAATCAAGTGTTAACAAGGAAACAAACACCTGCAATGCACGTTTCATATTCGGAAGCAAAAGACACGATTGGTTTTTTCATTAATCTTTCTGAAAAATACAATCAAAGAGATAAAGTTTACCATTCTGTAGCTAAGGATATTATCAAAGACTCATTGATAAAAACCATGTCTCATGGAAAAACCTTGCGTCAAGAAGTTCTTGAATATCACGCACCAAATGATAAGATGACATCTACTTGTATCTCTGGTTGTCAAAATCAATAAGAGTCTCTACTCCAACTTATTAAATATGAATCTAAGTTATCTGATGCTCACTTAAGGAAGTGTTAGTCAAGACAACTAGATCTAAGACAATGTAATTCTAGTGTCAAGGATCTCTTGACTAATGATCGAGATCTAGATTCAAACAGCCTTATCACCTATAAAAATCGGAAGAAAATTGTTTCAGAACCTAATCCACTGAATGATGTTCAGTTGTTTGAATCAGTTCTCAAAAACTGTAGCAAAAAGGATTATTGTTCCAGAAGATACAAAAATCGGCGTAAAGATAAACAAACTAGTGACTTCAACTCATATAGTTTTGTCATTGATCATGTATCAAATCCGACCGATTTTGTGAAATAATTTCCTCAAATGTTATCTTCAAAAGAATGCAAGGTCAACTAAAGAGTCATACTCTACTTAATGATCATGAGCTTACAAATCACACATACGACTTTGTTCCTTTTCGAACAGACTTGTCAGTTGAACCAGATCCTTTAAGTCATGACTTGCAATGTTGAGGAACAACCACAAGGAGTCGATCCAGAAAAGGGATGTAAGAAAACATTAATCAACCCTTGTAGAGTCTATTGATAGATGCGAAAGATCATGTTCCTTTTATAATGATGAGCGATTAAAAGATCATTCCAACAACTAGCATTGTTGTATGAAACTTCCTCTTTTGGTGCTCGATTCGAATAAAAGAGAAAGCTTTCAAAGAGCACAAAAGGAATATATTAAGATTTTCTGTAAAATTCTTGAAGGATTAGACTATATCATGAATATGATGAGTTATTTCCTGATTTCCTAATGTTGGTATCCTGTATTATTCAAAAAACTCCTAATGTTGGTATCCTGTATTATTCAAAAAACTCCTAATGTTTGTATCCTAATGTTGGTATCCTGTATTATTCAAAAAACTCCTTGATAATATCGATCCAAGTTGTAAGAGAGTAAGAAAGTTCATGATATATATATATATATATATATATATTAAATAGATAGATATCTTTTATTTTCAGACTTTCTGGGAATACAAGTTTCAGAAAATCTTTACTGATTTTTATTTCTGAACTTAACTCCACCTTACCCAATTTAAGTATCAAGTAAATACTGATCTATTCTGGTATTTTGAAAAAACTGATACCCAATTTGTTCACTTGAACAAAGTTTCTTTCTCCACAATAAGATAGTTTTTCAAGATGGGTGATGATACTATTGATATTGATTCTCAACTACAGAGACTTGAGACATATTTCCTGAAAAAGAGGGGGTCTAACAACCACACCCAATATTTCGTTTAGGCAATATGTATGGACTAACTCCAATATATTTCCAAGAGAATCAACTTGACAGTCAGACTCAATCAAGGAAAATACATCCAAGAGTTATATCTCTGTTTCTCAATGTAATAAGCAAACCAAACAGATAGAAATCCGTGAGCCTGATTATTATGAGAAACAACTTGAATGGTACCAAAGACCAATGTTCAAGTGTCAATCAATTTATATCAACAACCAAAGGTTGGGTTATCTAATTGATTGAACTACGCACAACCTGTGATATTTCAATTATATAGAAAATATAATGTGGAAAAGAAATAACACAGACACCATAAATTTTGTTAATGAGAAAACCGCAAATGCAGAAAACCCCCTGGACCTAGTCCAGATTTGAACACCACATTATATTAAGCCTCTACAGACTCTAGCATACTACAAGTTAACTTCGGACTGGAATGTAGTTGAGCCCTAACCAATTTCACACTGATTAAGGTACAGTCGCGTTCCTTACGCCTCTGAATCCCAGCAGGACTCTACGCACTTGATTCCCTTAGTTGATCTCACCCACAACTAAGAGTTTCTACGACCCAAAGTCGAAGACTTGATAAACAAATATGTCTCACACAGAAAAGTCTATTGAATAGATAAATCCGTCTTTTGATAAATCAAGGTAAACAGGAACCAATTGATACACCGGACTTATATTCCTGAAGAACAACCTAGTAATATCAATCACCTCACAATAATCTTAACCGTATGGTAGCGGAACAAGATATTGTGGAATCACAAAGAATGAGACGAAGAGCTTTGTGATTACTTTTTATCTTACCTATCAGAGATTGAATCTCGAGCAAATCTTAGAGAAGATAATACTCAATACGATAGAAAAAAGTAAGATCAGAACACGTAACTACATATAAAATAGTTGGGTCTGGCTTCAGAATCCCAATGAAGTCTTTAAGTCGTTAACCTATAATGGTTTTAGAAAAACCTAGGTTAAAGGATAATCGACTCTAATCGCAACTAGTATCACATAGGAGGTGTGGGGATTAGGTTTCCCAGTTGATAGAGTTCTCCCTTATATAGTCTTCAAATCAGGGTTTGCAATCAATGTTACCTTGGTAACAAAGCATTCAACATTCACCGTTAGATAAAAAACTGGTTAGATTCAAGCTAATATCTTTCAGCCGTTAGATTGAACTTAGCTTGTTATACACAAATGAAATGAACCTATATTTAGATATGGGTAACCGTACCTAAACATGTACACTTAGTTGGCTTAACAATAGTTAACCGAAGTTAGCCATATGTACACTTTCATATCAACCTTGTTCATCTTAATCACAACTAGTTCAAATGACTCAAATGAAACTAGTTATAGAGTTGTTCAATTGTTTTATATTCTCATAGAAGTATACAAGACACAATTGAAGCAAAATCGGTTTTGATTCACTCGAAACGATTCATGAACATTATAGCCACGGTTTGCAAAGATTGCATTCCTTATTATATAAATGTATTTGTTCATGAGTAAACCGGTTTTAAAACTTAACCCACTCAAGTATGCAAACGGGTACGCATACCTAAGTTCCTGGACCTGGTCTTGTTCTCCAGTATGCAAACGGGTACGCATACTGTCATTCACGACCGAACCCAGTTGAAACCAGTACGCATACGGGTATGCATGCTATAGTTCCCGGACTTCAACTGTTAAATCAGTACGCATATGGGTATGCATACTAAATTTCCGGACATGGAATACACTTGCAACAGTTAGCATACAAGTACGCATACTGTGCTATATCCAATCATGGTTAATTGTTCTAAACTCTCATTTTAATCATTAAAACATTCTTAGAAGACGAGAATAGCTGTCTCACACAAACTATTAGCTTCAAAGTAATTTTCAAGAGATCAAATGATCAATACGAAACATTCCGAGTCTACATCAAATGATTGTCTCACACAAATCATATAAGATGTTACCAGGCGATTTTCACATGATCATCTTTTGACTTTCGTCAAGCATAAAAGATGAAATTGGTTAAAGCGAAAGCTTACCAATACATATTTCGAGAAATATGTAAGCGAGTTAAACTCAACTCGAAATATCAAATGTGTATAAAGTAAAGTCTATATAGCTAATAAGACTTTTGTCTCAATAGGAGATAGAATAAAAATAGACTTTTGAGTGAAAGATGAGTTCAAGTATCCACATACCTTTTGTTGATGAAGTTCCACAAGCTCCCCTTAGTAGTTCTTCATCTTCAATCGATGAACGCCGTGAAGTCTAAATATCAACTACACATTCTATCTTAATCCGAGACATAGCTATAAGTAGACTAGAAATCAAGACTTATAGTTTTGACAACTAAACTTGACAAACAATCTTGAGATAGCAACGCTTGCGAGTTCGACCGAGCAGTGCTCTAACAATCCGACTGACATTAAGTGTTATTTCTCAAGATAACATAAGAGAGATAAGTTATCTCTTGAACTTATGTTTATTCTTATGCAAGACTCAGAAATCGTTCATGAGCAACATGAAGCATCTGTAAAGAATGAGGAATGGCTTGAATCAAAACTTTTGAAGATGATTGTGGATCTTAATCTTTTGAAGGCATGATTCAATCAACTGAAAGAAAACAGGAACCTCAAGAATTTGAACACTGAAAAGACTTCGGTGAACAACCTAAGCACTACTAAAGATTAAGATAGATGTTATATTTTCTTAATCTTATAATAGACTATAATTGTTAATCTTTTTCAATTCTTGTATAAAGTCTATTTACAACTAGCAATAAAAAAAAGATTTATTCTATAAATCTTGTGTCATGATTGAAAGTTTGTGCATCTTGTGATACTTTCATGTCTCTTCTCTTTCGGTTTATGAGATATTATTTCGATTTTTGCAAAACCTAATATTTTCGATCTCATATTATGTATATCTCTTATGATGTTGTGACTCTTTGATATAAGCATGTTTAGGATCTAACATTGTCGAATGCTTTATCAAATGATCATAAGTACATATTGATTAAACTCATGTGTGAAGTCACGATTATACTATTATTGATTTATGTTTCATAAATTGTGTATATAGGTTTAGCTTGTTACATCGGTAACATAAAAGCTAAGACTTTGTGGACTTTTCTCTGGTAAAGGTCATTTTGTTTGTTATTCTTTTGTCTTGCAGAGAATAACAACTCACATGGGGGAGAGTTCTATATTGAACTAGTGCTTAAACGTCATATCTTTGTGGGGAGAATGGTTGTGGAAACCAAGGGAAGAATTATTTTGATAATCTTTCCTGATATGAAAACTTGATCAGTTCGGATCATAATTTGTCATACCGAAGAGTAAGGTAATGATTTATTTATGTTTGTTAAGCGTTTTCTTGTTAAGAAAAGATGATTTAAATTGCATATTATTGCTTTTTCTTAACGAAATAGAAGGTTCAATTGTTTTAGTCCAATTGATTCATGATAAGAAACACTAATTTAATTTTGATCTTAGTTTAGGCTTATCAAAACGAGGTACGATTGTTCAAGTCTAATCGGATCCTTGATAAGAAAACTAGTTAACCTAGTTTTGTCTTTTCTAAATGAGGTATAATTATTTATGAATAATTGGATCCTGATAAGCAGCGGAGTTAATTCTTATCTTTTTATGATTTATCATGATCAAAGGGAAAATTGCTTCGGGCAATTGTTTCATTTAGAAAATGCTAAAACAAATTACTTAGGTAGTTTCGATTTTAGTATTGCTTATCCAAAATGGTATGTTAAACCTTCGTGCTTAACTCCAATAGGTTGTATGGGTTTTTGTGAACTTGTAAGATCCTTTTGGTTTGCTCTTGTATTTTTTCCATGTCTTTGTCATTTTTGTGACAAAAAAGGGGAGAGATATTTGGAGTATACGGGTGCTTTAAAATCACTAAAAAATGATAGATGTGCTGAAAAGTATATGTCTAACATAAGAGCAAAGCATAGACAAATGGGGGAAAACATATCATCTTGCTGTGCAGTATTTTATACTACAAAAGAGGATTAAGGTTCGGATGGAATATATACCTAGCTTTCCTTTAGGGGGAGTAAATCTTTTGTTATTCAAATGCGTCAACAACAGCATTTATTTTTGAATATGTGCAGGTTATGAGCTGTTGAAACTTGGAATCAAGCTTATGAAGAATGAGTTAAGAGAATGTTATGTAATGTAATATCTGTATCTTTTAGTTCATGTATTCTCCATATGTAATAGAGTTTTGTCACTAAAATTGATAAAGGGGGAGATTATTAGAGAGTTGCTTGGTTGAACCCATCAAGCGTTGGTTGTCATATTTTAGTATCAAAACTCATAAGTCGCTTGATTAGATTACTAGAGTCAACTTCTTTAAGTTAGACAAGGAAGTCTAGAAATGTTGGGATATACAAGTATTACTATGAAGACCTGAAGATTCCAAAGACGTATCGACATCAACGATCACATCATCCTTCCACTTGAGGTTAGTAATACACGACTTGACTTTTTCAATTTATATATCGTAAGCTTTCAAGTCGTTTCTAGTATATTAGACTTGATCATTATATTGTGATCAAAGTGTCAAGGAACATATATCAATAGTGATAAGTTCTTTACATTGGTATATCGAATAACGAAGTATAATGCTTATCTTTTGAACTTCATAGTAGTGACATCGACATAATATCTGTAACTCGTTACTAGATTGTGTAGTGAACATAGGTTTCATTTCATACCTAGAAAACTATGTTTAATTACATGAGTTTAAGGAGGTAGACATACGAACTTGTTTCGTAGTCGAAAGGAAATCAAATGGATTGAATGTCCGGTTTTCATTGAAGATCTTAAGATTGCACCTATCCTAACCTATATATGGAATCAAGGTAGAACCGATCCTAGCTTATGTTAGGAGTTAAGGCGGAATCGATCCTAACTTATTTTAGGAGTCATGGTAGAACTGGTCCCAATAGGCAAAACCGATTTCTTTAAGTCATGTTCACTTTAGGGTTTGTGTGATTTGTTGGGTTTGCAAAATAGGAAAGTTCAAGATGCCGACATAATAAGTAATTTGAACATGTGCTGAAATCTTATTTCTTAATTGTTTAAAGATATTCCTTGATACTCAAGGTGAGATCCCAAACCGAAATCGTAGAGAATGTTTTTTAGATTTTTGAAATTAAAATGTTTTGTTTTACCTGCAATCAAAACATATCTCTGGAAAGACATATTAGTTAAGTGCTAGCTAATATTGAGTTGTCCATGAAGATTTCGGTTAGACAGTTGGATATTAGTTTGAATTAGACAAAACCGAATTTTGGTGCTTCATTGCATATATCGATAAAATTTTGGTTTATGGAAATTCCTTGGTGTCCAAACTACATTGGTCTATAAATAGTGAAGTTTGTTCTCCTTACAAACTTATCCTAAGCCAGACAAACTTCATCTTTGTTGTTTCTGGTATAGCCGACTAATGGTATTCTCGTAATACTATCTTAGAGAGGAGAGTAACCTAATTAGGTGAAATCTCTTACGTTCGCTAGTTTAAAGAATGCTTTAGGATCAAGAAATGTCTAATAGTACAGTTGGTGGGAAACTAGAAAGACTGCTTTTAGGATCAAGAAAGACTGCTTTTAGTTTTTTAATTATTGATTTGATTGACTAACGGTTGTTAACTCTTGACTGCACCTAGTTTAATTATTATTGGGATCTCATCTTCTTACATAAGGTCACGCAAAATAGATAAAGAGATTAACGTTTACTTGTGATCATCCATTGTTAACAGACCCTGTTCTATGTGTGATCGGCCATAAGTCAGGAATCAAGTTTGTTATTATGAAGGTACAGAAGACTATTGAAGATTTGAAGACAAGAATATTTTTATTATTAGTTTTGTATCTTTGTAATACCATGGGAATATGGAACTTCATGCACAAACTTGATCAGCGGGATCCGACTAGATCTAGTTTATCTTTTGATAGACTTGTTATTGCTAGTCGTGTTTAGATTGACAATCTATCATTTGGTGGTACTCTTCAGTATCCGAATTTGGTAGTTATATTATACTTGATCCGGTTAACTTGTTTAATCCAGATATTGGAAGATCTAAACCCGACAAATGAGTTTAATTGACTTTAAACAGAAAATCCTTTGTTACACTCAACACAATTATCTCTGATTGATTACCTAAGATAGGAGAGTGGTTACCAAACCGATTATTTGTTTACTGTTTGGAACACGATCAAAAGGTTTGAGTGCTTATAGTCTTCAGAGAGGCTGAAGTAACTTAAGATAGTGGACTTTATCTTAGGATTCACGTGCGTTTGCCCGATTGGTTGTAAACGCAGGGATACTGAGGAAACTAGGTAACTAGGGGAAGTTTACTTGGTCTCAACTATAAGAAGTTGGTAGTGTCTTTGTATATCGACTTAATTCCGAGAGTATTCAAAATTGGACTAGGTCCCGAGATTTTTCTGCATTTGTGGTTTCCTCGTTAACAAAATCTTGTTGTGTGCCTTTACTCTACTTTCCGCGTTATAATTTCTTTAAGTTATAGTTAAAGTAATTGCACTTGTATATTAATCCCAAACACTTGGGTTGATCCCTATAGGTTCAGTTTCGAACTAGAAACTATATACCAAGTGTATACCTTGTGGTTTCTATCTTCTTGACAGTTTCTGTTTATATTAGATAATGCAAGGTATAAGACTTATAGGTTGATATCAAAAATATTGTGGTGTAATTAGTACCCTCATCATTTCACAAAAGCGTATGTAAATTATAAAAAGATTATTTAATCAAAAGGGTATGAAAAGAGTTATAAATTAATCAAACAAAGGAGTTGAATCAATTCAAACAGAGATTCTTTAATAATGGACTTCGCAAAGAAGATCTCGACACCCATTTACGAAGAAAAATTCAAAACAGATCCATATATTACTTCTTCTAACACTCACTTTTGGGATTCTTCGGTGTTATAAAATGCGAAATTGGAAAGATGTTGATAACAAAGTTACCAAATTCATTGCTTGTCTGGAACATCGTATGAGTTTAAGGCATAGAAAGTGTATTCGATAGATGGGAGAAAGATAAAAAGAGAATGAAGATGAAAGGTGTGGACCCGAAAGGGAAAAAGATGATCTGAAAAGACGAGGGTACCCAAATACACCACAATCTTTTATTCGTCTATGGATACGAGATCGAGACAATACGACAACAAGATAACTTGTGTGATTGACTATGGATACAAGATCGAGACAATACAACAAATAAGTATGATACTCAACCAAACTCTATAGGATCACTATCAAGTATATACGGAGTTAATGTTTGTGTAATTTACTTTAAATTATATAAACAAATATAATTACGGAAAATAAAAGTAAATCACACAATAATATTTTGTTAACGAGGAAAACTCCAAATTCAGAAAAACCCCGGGCCCTAGTCCAGAATTGAATACCCTCAGAATTAAGCCGTTATACAAAATCTACACCAACTTCGTATAGTTGAGACCAAACAACTACCCCTAGTTCACTTAGTTTCCTCAATATCCATGCGCTTCCGACTTCGATGAGTGCACACACTGGAACAAATCCTTTGGATCGTATTCCAAACAGTAAAGGAACAACAAATATGTTTGGTAACAACTCTTTCGATTCTTTCAAGATAAAGATATCTCAAGTCATACGCAAAGGCTCTTCCGTTTAATCTAATAAACTCCTTTGCCTGGTTAGATCAATCTATCCAATAACTACCAAAGTAGTCAAGTTTAGATTCACAATCAATTAATATAGATACCAACAAGAAACTATAAAGTGATGCCGATCTCACGCAACTCTTAAGCCCTTGAATATTTATAGTCAAATTTATTTCACTGTTAGTTGGTGAAAATACGAGGGTACCCAAATACACCACAATCTTTTTGTTTCAACCTATAAGTCCTCTTACCAAGTGTGATCATCTATAGACAAAGTCGAGACAATACAACAACTTGGGTATTCACACTTTGTGTGATTGTCCATGGATACGAAATCGAGACAATACGACAATCAAAGTGTGATACTTGATAATAGGTTCGGACTTAACCAAACTCTATAGGATCACTATCAAGTATATCGGAGTTAACGTAAAGTGCAATATACTTTAATTATAATAAAAAAAATTATAATGCGGAAATATAAAGTAAATGGCATAGCAAGATTTTGTTAACGAGGAAACTACAAATGCAGAAAAAACCAGGGACCTAGTCCAGAATTGAATACTCTCAGAATTAAGCCACTATACAAAATCTACACCAAATTCGTATAGTTGAGACCAAGAAACTACCCCTAGTTCATTTACTTTCCTAAGTACCCATGCGCTTCCGATTTCGATGAGTCACGCACTGGTACAATTCCTTTTGATCGTATTCCAAACAGCAAAGGAACAACTAATCTGTTTGGTAACAACTCTATTGATTCTTTAAGATAAAATAATCTTAAGTCATGCTCACATGCTCTTCCGTTTAATATAATAAACTCCTTTTCCTGGTTAGATAAATCTATCCAATAACTACCAAAGTAGTCAAGCTTAGATTCACAATCAATAAGTATAGATCTCAAAGAGAAACTATAAAGCGATGCCGATCTCACGCAACTAATAAATTGAATAAATCCGATTCTAGTTGGATCCCAGCCGATCAAGGTTTGTTCACACATAATAAGATACGAAAACCAAAAATAAATCTTCTTCTTCTTCAAATCTTCTTTAATCTTCAATTAAACATGTACAACACCACTTGAATCTCTTATGATCAATCACACACAGAACGGAGTCTGTTAACAATGGATTATCACAAGATGTATTTAGATCTAACAACATTTAGATCTAAATATCCCCTCGATACTTCGATCTAGTTTGAGTGAATCTTATATCAGAAGAGATGATTCTCAAGAATAAACAAACTAGGTGCAATCAAATTTTCAACAACCGTTAGTCAATCAAATCAATCGAAAACTAATAACACTGCAATTATCTAGTTTCCTACCAATGGTACTCGTATAACTTCTTGATCCCACATAAGTCTTTAAACGAGCGGTCGTAAGAGATTTCACCTTATTAGGATACTTTCCTCTCCGAATAGACGGACCACCGGAAACAACAAGAAATGAAGTTTGCCTGGCTCTTAGGATGGTTTTCTAGAAATGCAAACTTAGGTATTTATAGACCAAGGATATTTGGACATCAAGGAATTTCCAAAACCGAAAATATTCTCAAGATATGCATTGAATGTCAAAATTCGGTTTTCCTAATTCCAATATAAATGCTTGTCCAATTATTCCGAAATCTCTCAATAGAAAATCTCCAATTAGTAAATGCACATTACTAATTTTTATTCTCTAGAGATATGCATTTAGTTGCTGGTAATTAAAGCATATAAAACCAAAAACCATAATTAAGAGATTCTCAATTTATTTCGGCACAAGATCTCCTTGAGTACTAAGGAATATCTTTGAACAATAAATGATAAGAGTTACTGTACGTGTTCCAAGTATGTTGACATCTTTTCTCTGTAAATCCTTATTCATATTTACATGGATTTACATTCTTGGAATCGGTTATACTAAACTTCCAAACAAGTTTAGAATTGGTTCAACTGTATTCCAAGATCACTATGTGATTGATCAAATATAAAATCACATACATGGTTCAATCGGTTCTACCAATCACTAGGATCAGTTATACCTTAATATGGAAATACTTGTGATCGGTCATCAGTTACCAGGTTCGGTTACATCAATTACCAGGACCGGTTACCATATACTCATGGTATTGCTTGTGATCGGTCACACCAATTACCAGGACCGGTTACCAATTACAAGGATCGATAACACAACACTCTGTGATCGGTCACACCAATTATTAGGATCGGTCACACCAATTACAAATATCGATCATACCATCTCATGGTGATTACTTAGGATTGGTTACACCAATTAATAAAAACTAGTCATACCAAATCATAAGTCAGGCATTGTGCTTAGTTATACCAGGATACATAACAAAGTTACGATTGGTTCTACCATCTCACACATATTGGTAATCCAAAGATTTGCAATGAATAGCCGTACCAATAAGCCTATCGATTTCCCTTTCGATTCATAAAACAAGTTCATGAATGTACTTCCTTTAAACAAGTGTAAAACATTGTTTCCTAGGATCAAATCTTCACCATAACCCATTCACATAATCATAACAGTATATACAAGATTATGTCGATGTCATATCTACGAAGTTCAAAAGATAAGCGTTAATACTTCGTAGTTTAATTCCCTAATACTATAATCATACAAATATGACCATGTCACATTGATAGACGCATTTATGTGTCTAATATATCTCAATTGTATATATTGTTAGTGCTCGATTTTGTTCTTATTTTGTTATTTTATGTATTTGTAGGTATTTTTAGAGAAATAAGCTCTTGCGGCGAAATTGGCTCGAAAAGTGGTGTTTTACACCCCAGGATAAAGTACTAAAGGCACCCCAAGGGACAAGTGTTATACGGACTCCAGCAGCGGATAAGGGGCACCCCCTTCTCCTTCACGTTCAAAAACAGAAAAAGGCGGGAAAATGATGTTTATCCCTGGCAGATTTTCAATCAGATTTTTGGAGTCATTTCAGAGAGACTAGGGATGGAATTGATTGGGATCATTCCTAGGACCCATAGAAACGTGGTATGGTCTTTGGTTTCGACCAGAATTGGCTAGAATTCAAGTGTGGAGAAAAACAGGTGTGATATTCCCAGTCACAAGGTTCCATAGAAGGGGTGTCGAGAGGAGAGCTCAGGAGGCGTGAATCAAGAGTTTTCAGAACTCTGTTGTTGCTGCTGCTACTGCTCGTGAAGAACAGGGAAACAACGACGGTTTCTTCATCCGTTGTAATGGTTTCTTCAACTAGTTGTAACAATTTCTTCAACTGGTTTGCAACATTTATCTTCATTGTAACAGTTTCTTCATCCTCTTCTGCAACATTTATCTTCAGATTTGTAACGATTATCTTCATCATAACAGGTGAGAGTTGAAACAGTCGGTCTGTAACGCACCTGTGCTGTTGCAGATTTCCTGTTCATTATTTTCTCTTCTTGTAAACACTTTTTGAGCCATGAATACATATTTTGAGTGTGTTTTCGACATGATGAGTTAAACCCCAACATTGGGACGACGGAGGAGACCGAACTTCATACATGGGTAAATTTATTTTATTATTTTTTTATGACTTTTGCACTAATATTAATTGAAATATGATTTTGATTAATTAGTTATTATTTTATTAGATGGGTCATGCTTGCTTAGATGTTTGATGTCCCATGCTTACGATTTATAACTAATGTTTTTAGAATCTACCTTGGCAAAAATAAGAGTCCATGTTTACATTTCTTGAGCTAAAATTGTTGAGAATAAATAATTGAACCTTATGTTATGAAGATTGGCTGAATCCTTAGTTCCAGTACCTCTTGCACTATTTGTAATATTATTGTATATTTTTATTAAATTTAAAAACTCGAATCTTTACAAGTCTTAGAGTTCGAATCCTATTTACCACTACTACAACAAAGTAAAAATCACTTCACACATCACTAGAGTATTATACAATATGTACAGTATATACATCTTCGCAGTTATGTTTTCAATATAGCACGACTTGAAAGATACGTTAGGAATGAAACAGTTCAAGTCAATATTATTAACCTCAAGAGGAAGGATGATGCTGTCGTTGTAGTTCGCTTTTTCTTTACATTCTTCAGGTCTTTGGAGTAATACTTGTATGTTTCAACATTCCTAGACTTTCTAGTCTAACCTAAACGAAGTTGACTCTAGTATATAATCAAGCGACTTTATATGAGTTTTGACACACTAAAATATGACAACCAATCTTGACATACCAACGCTTGGTGGGTTCAACCGAGCTATGCTCTAACAATCTCCCCCTTTGTCAATTTTAGTGACAAAACTCTTAATATATATGGATAAACAAATTACAAGAATTCATTTTACACACGCTTGATTCCAAGTTTAAACAGCACAATAACCTGCATATATTCAATCAATAAATGCCGCTGTTGACATTTGAATAACAACCTTATACTCCCCCTAAAGGCAAGCTAGGTAGATATTCAATCCGAACATCTTTGTTATTCCCCTTTTGTAATCAGAATTACTACACAACAATATGATATGTTTCTCCCCCTTAGTCAATGCTTTACTCTTTCGTTAGATATAACGTTTAAGCACAATTGTCCTTTCATCAGTTATTGCAAATCACTTGTTTACTCCATATATTTCTCCCCCTTTTTGTCACAAAATGACAAAGGTTCGAGCAAATAAAGGACAAACCGAAAGGATCTTACAAATCTAAAAGACTTATAAACAACCTATAAGAGTTAAGCACGAAGGTTTCACATACCACTTTTAGATAACCAATATTAAAACCGAAACTACAAGTAATTTAGTTTTAATATGTTATCAAGGAAACAATTGCCCAATTTTTTTTCCCCTAATAATTTAACAAATCGACTAAGAAACTTAATTCCCTTGTTAAACTGATTGCAAACATACAATCGCTTATTTCGGTAAGACCAAAATAAAGATCAGAATTAACTTTATTTCTCTCATCAGGCTCTAATTATTCAGATAATAACTTAGACCTTTCTCTTTAGACAAGAAAAACACTAGGTTAGTTAACTTGTTTTTCTTGTCAAGGCATTCAGTTAGACTTGAATAACCGAATCCTCCAATTTGATAAGTCTAACTAAGATCAGAATTAACTTAGTTTCTCTTATTCAGAATCAATTTGGACTAAACAAATGATCCTGTATTTCGTTAAGCCATAAAAAATACATACAAACCAAAATAAATTGACTTGTTGTAGTAGGGTAAAAACTTATTCCGCTGAAAATGGTAAATTGGGTGTGTCGATGAGAAATGAATTCAAACCCTAAACAAGATGTACTGCACAGGAGTACTTTTGATTCGATAAATCAATTTGTAAGACTCTGGCCTAAACCAAGAGATGGTCGTTCCAGATTCAATTCGGTCACAAAGGAAGGAGAAGGGTTGATCTTAGAGAGGCAAGCAAAGAAGGTGTTGAGATCAGAATGATGAATTCTATAATGTGTGGTTGTTTATGACTTGTATCAGAATGTAGAACCCGCTTGCAGAATGTAAGCTGTCAGTTCTTGGTGTTTTCTGGATACTTGTGTTGATAACATTGTTGTTGGTTGAAATAGATTGAAAACCTATTTATACAAGTCATAGTTGAACGCACTGATCTCGTAGGAAGTGGAGGTAGTTAAGTAGTGGATAAGTGGGGATCGTGTAAAAGTGGCGAGAACCATGTCCCTGTCATGAAGGGAAGTCCGGTCAGCTTTACACCCACTACTCCTTTACTGCTATCAACCGTCCGCCTTTCCTGACACTTTCTCATAATGGGCGTGTTGCACGCCGTACACTATAAACCACCAGACCAATACCCTGATGAGTATCCCCCAGTTTGTGACATGTTTGATGTCTCAAGTATTTTCGTGGAAAATATGGAGAAAGTTACATGAAGAATAAAACAAGTTCTTCATAGTAGTTGCTGAGTGGGTATTGCTGGCAAGACCTGATAATTTGTAACCAATCACGCGCAAGCTAGGCGGTAGGTGGTCATGTGTGATAGGTCAAGTCGTGTGAACGAGACTTGGTATGAGTTAACACTCAAAAATAGCATACGGTGCTTTTAGGTTAAATGAATAATTAAATAATCAAATTATTTATTAAATCGATATTTAAGAAATATCGTTTATAATCGATGCATGTAAAGCATCGCTTTTAAGCAAGCAGCTCAAATTAAATCGATATATACGAAGTGCCGCTGTTAGGAGCGCAACCCACCTTTTTTGGTCGAACGGTTGGCATCCGAATATATCAACTAAAGATGGTACGACCGGCTCATAAAGAAGAGCAGTAGCTGACAGCAATCATGGCGTCCCAATGGTCGTCTAAGATTGTATCTAGGCCAGTTAAATTATCTAGCAAAGTTGGATGGTTGAGATAATTTTGCGGCAATGTTGATTACCGTTAATTTATTTAAGACTCTAATAAGTAGCGTGGCCAACCAACTTTGGGTAGCTTCCAGGAGTCGTATGGTTAGGCTGGGGATAGGACGATCGGTCCCCATGGAAGAGGGGATGCCGGCAATTACGACGGCATCTCATTGGCTCTTCGAAATCGGATCTGGACCGGTCGATTCGGCTGGCAAAGGTGGCTGGCCGAGATCACTTTGTGGCAGTCATGTACTGTCGTTAATTGGATTTCAAGGATTTTAAAGCCGTGTGACCGACCCACTTTGGGTGATCGGTTTGGGGTGTTTCTTGCAGGTTGCGACTAATACGATTGGTCTAAGCCAAAGGTGGGCCGCCAATGAGTGTATCGGCATCTTGTTGGTTGGCGAACTTGGACGGCTACGATTGATTTAAGACTGCCATGGCCGGTCTTAATTCGATTGAAACTCCTTTTCATCCGTGCGGCTGGCCTATTTTGGCTAGCGGTTATGGTTGCTGCTGGCAGGCTAGGGGAGTTCCGATTGGTTAGAATAGAAGTGGGCCCGCCGGTGAGTTCCACGTGACTTATTTGGTCGTGTTTGCAAGACCTAGGGTTAGCTAACGGAGCTTACCAAGTTGTGTGATCACGATCAATTTGCGACCGTTTTGGACGGCCAAGATCCAATTTCTTAAGGATTGTAAGCACGTCGACCAACCTATTTCCACTTTTAATTAGAAGTGCTGGTTACAGCTTTGGAGAAATCCGATTGGTCGATGGAATAAAGGGACCGGCTGTCAGCAGCATGAGGCATTGCCGGTCGGCAAGGAGGGGAGCCTGCTAGGGCAAACCGACCGGCCAAGTTTCCTGGTCATGCCTCTGATGCGTGTCGTAACCCCAACAAATTAATCGAGATATTTCCCACTAATTAACTAGTAATATAGCGGTAGTAAGAGATCGTTCCCACAGAGAGCTGTGTAATTGATAGGTTATTTATATTAGCAAACCAAAAGAAAACACAAAGGGAGGTTGAATTAAAGTAAAATAAAAAGAATAACAAATAAAAGAAAGATGATCAAGGAGTCCTTCACCGATACCAAACGTTGACTCAGTAGTATACTTATTTATCTTCGTTAGAACCATTCATTACCAACCGTAGGAAAGCAGCTAGAGCAGTGCTATCCCCAAAGTTCCTCTTGTAACCGGATACCGAAGCGCTGGCATATCAAGTTCTATCCAACTGAACCACCAAGTAGTAGCGCACTCAAGGTGTAGCCCAATCGGAAGCTTTAAGTTATGTGAACTTAGGTTGATCCTAGCAGTTAGACTCTTAGCGTAAGGTCCACTTACTAGTGTTGTCTTCACATACGATTGCTCAATAGAATCTCTCTGCAAGGTATCGCGTTCTCTACTTGTGTAAGGATTATTCAACAATTACACGGATACCCTAACCCTTTACTAGCAATAGAATGATCAATAGATTAATCTAGCGTGCACTCCAAACAATCTAATTAATCAATCATAAACCCTAGAAATAACGAAAACAAACGATGATAATAAGAACTCCGAATAACTTGTATTAACCAATAAAGATCAAGTCTAGAACATTGAATTCATCCTTAATCAATAAAAGTGTAGCTTCTCATCATTACACAATTACCCGGTTACCCCTTAAAAGGGTAAACCTTAGAATATTTTATGAAGAACAAAAGTATAATATGAGATGAGATCCCTTCTAATTGTTATGGAAGTCCTCTTATATAGTCTCCACGAGATCTAAGGCTTAGAATCCATCTGAGACTAAGTTTCCTTGATTTAGAAGTCAAAACGCGTCAAAACTCTGTCCCAAAACTCGCTTGTGCCGTCATGGTCGAATATGAACCGTGCAGATTCTGGACCTTAAAAACTCAAGTTTTCAGTATCAAAAAGTGGTGTTGATGGCATTGTTGATCCCATAGTGAACCATGCCGTTTTTGGACCAAAAGTGTACAGGAAAACTGTCCGAAATAGTGTGATTTCTGGCATGGTTAGTAACTGTGGCGATTTCCTGTAGCTCGTCATTTTTTGTCTCGGATGTTTTGCCCATAACTTCTTCGTCCGAACTCGGAATGACCTCATTCTTTCGCCGTTCACTTCGTATTCTCGTTCTATTCAAGATTTTGATAATAAATCCTGAATTTGGATGAGTTGAACTTGGTATTCTAGTCCTTCTTATGTTTTCGACCTTCTTTGCTCCTTTTCGTCGCACTTCTTCCACTTCTTTCGGCTCTAAACACTTGGGTCCCTCGAGAACTCCAATTTATAGCTCTTATGAAGCCCTTTTTACTCTTCTTTGGGATGATTCACCTGATATGACATATAAACTAGAAAATAATCATAATAACAAGTAATATGCAAGAATTATAGCTAAAACAAGTATGGAATTGACATTCTAAACATGTAAATTATGCACTTATCAGCCTCTTCCGCTACTTTCCAACTTAGTCGCGGATTCCTTTTTTCTTATTTATTTGATTTTTGGTAGGATTCGACTCCTACTAGCTACATGGTAGCTTGGTTTCCTAACTTGCCTAGGTTTGATATCAACCAAGAGGGCTCGAGAATTTGTGTAGGCTCCGTTTTAGGGCGAAAACTTAATTTTGTAAGCTGACATTAATTATGTCAAAAATAGATTTTTTGCGAGGTTCCACAAAATTAATCAATTTTAGTGAATTTTGCGCTTTGGCACAAAATTACTAATTTTTGGCCACTTTCGCAAGTAGCACGTTTCTCGGTGGCACGACTTGCAGTGCCTCTTATGCATATCTTAATATGAACATTAAGAAAACTCATGCTTTCAGCTAAGAACGAACACAAATGTAATGTCAGTTATTTAAGAGTTCAGTTGGGAACACAACATAAGATAGATGCTCAGCAAACCCTGCATTAATGAATAATGCAAGCAGGAGCTTCGACAAAATCTACAGAATATTTGTGATTCTGCAATCGACACCATTTTAATTAAATTTTGTATATAAATATGCTGAATTTCTCAATACATATTGTAAGTAGAGTGGCGTAAGCGCTCGTCATCTTTGAATAGCTCTTACTTCTTTGCAGAACAAGAGTACATAAATTTAGGGTTTTATGGTTTTATCCCTGAAATAAAAACCACCATCAACATTAAGTCCCCTGCTTAGCACGTAACAATGACATTGTTGTGGGGTAAGCACTAGATGGTGATAGATGAAAATAAAATTCATGAGAAGAGTAAACAGACGTTACCAGGAGAGAGAGGCCGGCTTGGCCTTTGAGCAGGACATGTTTAACGAAACGTCGAGGCAAGTAGCAATCACCCTCTTAGCATGCGCCGATTAGTTCCAGGTAGATAAGCAAATAGTCAGCTAATATCCCGCATCCAAAGCCTGTATACATGGTATATAGGGAATCCTTTCCTTTCCCGGATCTTGTAGACTTGTTGGATATAAAAAGAAACATTTGGGTCCTTCTTCTCACACCGATCATCACAAAGTTATATTTTTATCCTTTCTTCTACTGGCATGTAATTACTTCATTTTCCTTGTAGCCCTCTTCTTTTTTGAAATGGGTGCAAAACCCTAGCTCGAATTCTCACCATGCAATAGATATTCACGGTGGGTTTTAACTTCTTTTTTTTAGATCATCTGTCGTGTCAGTTGCTAACATAGCCGTGATTCCATACTTTCTTCGGCATATGATCGGAACCCCTGGCGATAATTATTCCTCTAACTCTTTAGAAAAGAATTTTGAAGTTGAAGAACCCAGGATGACCGTATTCGAAGAGGTGTTGGCTAAAATATATTGTTCGTTTCGTGAGGCTGGACAGGCCATACATGGTACGTCCCTCGCACATCTTAGCATCGTTAGAGAACGTGTTCAAGCTTTCTTGGCTTCGGTTAGCATGGAGGAAAAGTGGAGGCATGATGAAGCATATCAGCCGACGAGTACCAGGGATGAAAGATTTGCGGCTCGTCGAACGCGGCGAAGGGTTGAGCATAAAAAAATTTTGGACGAACACGAACTCCTGGATAAACACGAATACCCTGTCCATAACGGCGTTGTGATTCTAAACTATGACATTGATGAACCCTTTCACGAGGAAAACCCTCAGGAGGACGTTGAAGCATTTTCTGAAGAAAACTCTGTTGAATGCGGCGCTAACCCTGGCGTTAACCTTGATGATTAGATATTCCACCTTACGATTTTTGTTTGTTTGTAGATAAACGTCTTTTCGTAGCTTGTAGACACTTCTTTGTCATTTTAGTAGCCTTGCTTCACACGGCTGCCAGGACTTTTTTGAACAAGATTTCTTCAATCACGTTAATTTTGTGATTTTTTTTTGTTTCCAGTCGGATGAACAAGTAAAACCCCACGATTAGAGAATCTAAATTTCTCGAAATATCTCGTAATATTTAAAATTTTAGATGTAGCATTCTTCAGTATGGTTACTGTAGGGCCGTTGCACGACGCGTTCTTCGGACGCCATAATAGGAGGATGACAGTAGTGATGGACAACAAAGATGGGAGGTTCATACTTTCTTTTCATGGGAAAGGGCATCACCTCCCTACGTAACCCTAGTAATAGCAACCTTAAGGTAGAGAAAACAACGATAATGTTCAAGGATTACGCCCCGAACCTGTATTCGACTTTCCTATGATATTCCTTGCAGATTACGCTCTGGCGGATTCAATGTGCCA
The DNA here is from genome assembly GCA_023531105.1 of Papaver atlanticum. Lineage (NCBI taxonomy): Eukaryota > Viridiplantae > Streptophyta > Magnoliopsida > Ranunculales > Papaveraceae > Papaver > Papaver atlanticum. The sequence goes on from JAJJMB010012161.1 coordinate 1,147,304, forward strand.
GCTAAGTATGCATAGTTGTAAACGTATGGAGGAGGCTATTTATTCATTGATGATATGTGTAACACGACTGGACACATCGTTTCTGAAGAAGTAGTCGGAGATACCATCGGGGCATACATGGACTTCGAGGACAGTGCTTCCTGGTTGAAAAGACGAGGATATCCAAATACACCATAATCTTTAAAATATCAACCTATAAGTCCTCTTACCGAAAGCGATTGTTTATGGACAAAGTTGAGACAATAAGACAAATCGGTATTCACACTTTGTGTTATCGGCTATGGATACGAGATCGATACATTACAATAATCAAAGTGTGATTACTTGATAATAGGTTCAGACTTAACCAAACTCCATAGGATCACTATCATGTAATACGGAGTTAACGTTTGTGTAATTTACTTTTAATTATAATAAACAATTATAATTGCGGAAATAGAAAAGTAAAAGACACATCAAGATTTTGTTAACGAGGAAACCGCAAATACAGAAAAACCCCGGTACCAAGTCCAGAATTGAATACTCTTATAATTAAGCTTCTATACAAAATCTAAACAACCTTCGTATAGTTGAGACCAAGCAACTAAACCTAGTTCACTTAGTTTATTCAGTATCCATGCGCTTCTGACATTCAATAAGTGCACGCACTAGAACAATTTCTTTGGATCGTATTCCAAACAGTAAAGGAACAACAAATCTGTTTGGTTACAACTCTATTGATTCTTTTCAGATAAAGATATCTCAAGTCATATGCAAAGGCACTTCCGTTTAAACTAATAAACTCCTTTTCCTGGTTAGATCAATCTATCAAACAACTACCGAAGTAGCAGAGTTTAGATTTGTATTCAATTAATATAGAATACAACAAGAAACTATAAAGCGATGCCGATCTCACGCAACTAATCAATCGAATAAATCCGATTCTAGATGGATCCCAGCCGATCAAGGTTTGTGCTACACAAAGATATGAGAAACCAATAAGAAATCTTCTTCGTCTTCAAATCTTCTTTAATCTTCAATTAAACCTGCATAACACCACTTGAATCTCTTGTGATCAATCACGCATAGAACGAAGTCTGTTAACAATGGATTATCATAAGATGTCTTTAGATCTACAAATAGTTCTAAAGATCCTATCGACACTTCGATCTAGTTTGAGTGAATCTTATATCAGAACAGAAGATTCTCAAGAATAAACAAACTAGGGGCAATCATAGTTCAACAACCGTTAGTTAATCAAATCAATCGAAAACTAATAAACTGCAATTATCTAGTTAACCACCAACGGTACTCGTAGAGCTTCTTGATCCCACAGAAGTCTCTAAACGAGCGGTCGTGAGAGATTTCGCCTAATTAGGGTACTTTCCTCTCCGGATAGACGACTCCACCAGAAACAACAAAAAGATGAAGTTTGCCTTGCTCTTAGAATATTTTGCTAGAAATGCAAACTTAGGTATTTATAGACCAAGGATGTTTGGACACCAAGGAATTTCCAAAACCGAAAAGATATGCAATAATGCCCAAATCGGTTTTCATAATTCCTGGAAATGCCTTGTCCAAAATTTTACGAAATCTCTCAATAGAAAATCTCCAATTAGTAAATGCACATTACTAATTTTTATTCTCTAGAGATATGCATTTAATTGCTGGTAATTAAAGCATATAAAACTAACAACATTAATTAAAAGATTCTTAATTTATTTCGGACCGGGATCTCCTTGAGTAATTAAGGAATAACTTTTAACAATAAAAGATAAGAGTTACTGTTCGTGTTCAAAGTATGTTGACATCTTTTCTTTGTAAATCCTCTTTCATATTTACAATCTTGGAATCGATTATACAACAATTCCAAACAAGTTTAGAATTGGTTCATCTGTATTCCAAGACAACTATGTGATTGATCAAATATCAAATCACAATCATGGGTTCAATCGGTTCTACCAATCACTGGGATCGGTTATACCTTAATATGGATTATTTGTGATCGAACACACAAGTTACCAGGATCGGTTATGTCAGTTACGAGGATCGGTTACGTCAATTACCAGGAATGGTTACCATATACTCATGGTATTGTTTGTGATCGGTTACACAAGTCACTAGGATCGGTTACACCAATTACTAGGACCGGTTATACCAATTACAAGGATCGATTACACAATTCTTTTGTGATATGTCACACCAATTACTAGGATCGGTCACACCAATTACAAATATCGATCATACCATCTCAGGTGATTACTTAGGATCGGTTACACTATTTAATAAAAACTAGTCATACCAAATCATAAGTCAGGCACTGTGATTAGTTATACCAAGATACATAACAATTTATGATCGTTCTACTAACTCACACATATTGGTAATCCAAAGATATGCAATGAATAACAATACAAATAAGCCTATCGATTTCCCTTTCGATTCATAAAGCAAGTTCATGAATGTACTTCCTTTAAACAAATGTAAACATTGTTTCCTAGGATGAAATCTTCACCTTTACCCATACACATAATCACAATAGCATTCATACGATTATGTCGATGTCATATCTGCGAAGTTCAAAAGATAAGCGTTATACTTCGTAGTCTAATTCCTTAACACTATGATCATATGATCATGTCTCACTACCATAGTAAAATAATCATTCACAGCTTCGCAGTTATGTTTTCAATATAACACGACTAGAAAGATACGTTAGGAATGAAACAGTTCAAGTCAATATTACTAACCTCAAGAAGAAGGATGATGTCGTCCTTGTAGTTTGTTGCTTCTTCACGTTCTTCAGGTCTTCGAGTAATACTTATATGTCTCATAATCCTAGACTTTATAATCTAACCTATACGAAGTTGTCTCTAGTACATAATCAAGCGACTCTTAGATGAGTTTTGATTCACTAAAATATGACAACCAAACTTGACATACCAACGGTTGGTGGGTTCAACCGAGCTATGCTCTAACAATCTCCCCCTTTTTCAATTTTAGTGACAAAACTCTTAATACATAGGGATAAACAAATTACAAGAATTCATTATACATACACTTGATTCTAAGTTTCAACAACACAATAACCTGCATATATTCAATTAATAAATGCCGCTGTTGACATTTGAATAACAAAGCTAATACTCCCCCTAAAGGTAAGACGGGTAGATTTTCAATCCGAACATCTTTGTTATTCCCCTTTTGTAGTCAAGATAACTACAACAACAATATGATATGTTGCTTCCTCTTAAGTCAATGCTTTTACTCTTTCGTTAGATATAACGTTTAAGCATAATTGTCCTTTCCTTAGTGATTGCAAATCACTTGTTTACTCCATATATTTCTCCCCCTTTTGTCACAAAATGACAAAGATTCAAGCAAATAAAAGTCAAACCGAAAGGATCTTACAAATCTAAAAGACTTATACAACTTATAAGAGTTAAGCACGAAGGTTTCACATACCACTTTAGATAACCAATATCAAAACCGAAAATACAAGTAATTTAGTTTTAATATGTTATCAAGGAAACAATTTCCCGAAGCAATTTTCCCTAATAATTTAACAAATTGACTAGGAAACTTAGTTCCCTTGTTAAACCGATTGTAAACATACAATCGCTTATTTCGATAAGACCAAAATAAAGATCAGAATTAACTTTATTTCTCTCATCAGGTTCTAATTATTCAGACAATAGCTTAGACCTTTCACTTTAGACAAGACAAGTACTAGGTTAGTTAACTAGTATTTCTTGTCAAGGCATTCGATTAGACTTGAATAACCGAATCCTTCAGTTTGATAAGTCTAACTAAGATCAGAATTAACTTAATTTCTCTTATCTTGAATCGAATTGGACTAAACAAATATCCCGTATTTCGTTAAGCCATAAAAAATACATACAAACCAAAATTAATTGACTTGCACAATTATTTTCTTAACGGGAAGCAATTGAAACAAACATAGACATTATAGCACCGCAATTGCACCGAAATTTCGTTAAGAAAAAACACTTGATATCAAACAATAAAGAAGATACCAAACAATAAGCCAAATAAATTGACACAGTTTTTCTTAACTGGAAACAATTTAATCACATACACACACACATCCATACACACATAATGGAATACATATCAATTGTACCGAAATTTTGTTAAGCAAAAGAAAAATATATACAATATAGGCAGGCTTTTTTTAAACAGGAAAACGATTAACTACCAAATTCTTTACCTAATATTCCGCATCCTATTTTCCCCAGAAAGATATATCATTAAGTGCAAGTTCAAGTTAGAACTCTCCCCCAGTATGTTGTCATCCTCTCGCAAGAACAAAAGAACAACAACAAAGAGCAACCTTTACTAGAGAAAGGTTGAATCGGTTTTAACTAATGCGTGCCAATAGAAAAATTTGAAACCCTGAAACACATATGTTTATGCTAAACACAACTCATGTAAACACAAATTGATTTAACATATTGTGACTTTTTACATACGAGTTTCAATCGGAACACCTTATGATCCTTTGATAAAGCCTACCAACATGGGCTATAACTTAATCCCGCTAAATCAAAAAGTCACACAAACCATAAGGGTTACATCATATGAGATCGAATATTAAGGTTAATAAAAACCGAAATCAGACATCTCATAAATCCAATTTGCAATACACCATAAATATTCAACAGAAAATCACGTATCGTAATTACCTCAATCTTGTAGGGTATTAAATTACGAAACCAACGCAAAAAGAATGAGGTCATTCCGAGTTCAAAAGAAGAAGTTATAGGCAAAACAGTTTTACACTCCTTCGTATGGACCAATCACCAGGACCAGTTACGGTGATTGCTTGTGATGGGTCACACCAATCATCAGGACCGGTTACAATATTTGTGATGGGTCATACCAATCACCAGGACCGGTTACAGTGATTACTTGTGATGGATCACAACACTAAACTGTTTTATACATATCTTTTGCATACAATGCCCGAATTCAGCGATTTTTGGCTCGTTTTAACCGTAAAAACAAGAGCTAAACATATATGATCAGTAGATATCAACATCATAAACTCAAAATTACCGTTTCTATCAAAATCTCAAATATAGATAGAGAAGGTATGAGTATAGAAGAAAAGAAATCTCCCTAAAGATGTTAATTAGTCATATAGTAACCGAAAGGTCATGTGCTCAGTTTCATGTGCTTCCTCACCCTTCATTAGTGAGAAAGCGGGGGTCTAACAACCTCACCCAATATTTCACTTAGCAATCTGTATGGACTAACTCCAATATACTTTTAATAGAATCAACTAGACAGTCATACTCAATCTTAACAAAAAGTTTATCAAAGAGTTATATCTTAATTTATCGATTCAATCCTAAATCAAACAAATAGAAATCTACGAGTTTGATTGAATACAAGAGAAATAACTTGAATGGTACCAAAGACCAATGTTCAAGGATCAATAAATTTCAATCAACAACCAAAGGTTGGAATTACCAATTGATCGATATAACGCACAACCTGTGATATTTAAATTATATAGAAAAATATAATGCGGAAAAGAAATAACACAGACACCAAAATTTTTGTTAACGAGGAAACCGCAAATGCAGAAAAACCCCGGGACCTAGTCCAGATTGAGCACACATTGTATTAAGCCGCTACAGACACTAGCCTACTACAAACTAACTTCGGTCTGGAATGTAGTTTAAACCCAATCAATCTCACAATGATCCAAGGTACAGTTGCGCTCCTTACGTCTATGATCCCAACAGGATACTACGCACTTGATTCCCTTAGCTGATCTCACCCACAACTAAGAGTTGCTACGACCCAAAGTCGAAGACTTTAATAAACAAATATGTATCACACAGAAAAGTATATTGGAATAGATAAATCTGTCTCCCACAGAAATAACTATGATTTTTTTTCCGTCTTTTGATAAATCAAGGTGAACATGAACCAATCGATAACTCGAACTTATATTCCCGAAGAACATCCTAGAATTATCAATCACCTCACAATAATCTTAATCGACTAGCGAAACAAGATATTGTGGAATCACAAACGATGAGACGAAGATGTTTGTGACTACTTTTCTATCTTGCCTATCAGATAAATTAATCTCAAGCCAATCTTACGATTGTACTCAAATACGATAGAAACAGCAAGATCGGATCACGCAACTACAGAGAAAATAGTTGGGTCTGGCTTCACAATCCCAATGAAGTCTTTAAGTCGTTAACCTACAAGGTCTCCATAGAAACCTAAGGTTAAAGGTGAATCCACTCTAGCTTATATAACTAGTATCATACAGGAGGTATGGGGATTAGGTTTCCCAATTGCTAGAGTTCTCCTTTATATAGTCTCCAAATCAGGGTTTGCAATCTAAGTTACCTTAGTAACAAAGCATTCAATATTCACCGTTAGATAAAAACCTGATTAGATTCAAGTTAATATCTTTCAACTGTTAGATCGAACTTTGCTTGTTATACACAAATGAAATGTAACTTCATTTAGGTTTGAGTAACCGTACCTAAACGTGTACACCTAGTTGGTTCAACAATAGTTAACCAATGGTTAGCCATATGAGCACTTTCATATCAACCTTATTCATCTTCACCATATCTAGTTCAAATGACTCAAAAGAACTAGTTAGAGAGTTGTTCAATTGCTTAGATCTCATAGAAGTATATAAGACATAATCGAAGCAAAAACGATTTTGATTTACTCGAATCGATTCATGAACATTATAGCCACGGTTTGCAAAGATTGCATTCCTTAATTTATAAATGTATCGGTTCATGAATAAACCATTTTAAGAACATAACCCACTCAAGTACGCATACTTAAGTACCCGGATTGAGCTTGTTTTCAGTTCACAAACTCCAACATATATTCACGGGATGTGAACTTCCGGCAGTACGCATACGGGTACGCGGACTTAGCTCCGGTCATCCTAAACAAATAAAGTACGCATACTTTGGTTCAAGGATGTTGGACTTACACAAGTATGAGTTCACATACAATGTTTATATCCATTCAAGGTTATATATTCTAAACTCCCATTTCAATCATTGAAACATTCTTAGAGGATGTTATATAGAGGTTATTCACACACTATTTTTCATCAAAGCGATTTTCAAGAGATTGAAACAATCAACATGACTTTCATCACGAGTAAAGATGAACTTGGCCAAAGCGAAAGCTTACCAACACATATTTCGAGAAATAGATAAGCAAGATAAACTCGGCTCGAAATAGCAAATGTGTATAATCGAAGTCTATATAGCAAAACGACTTTTTTCTCAAGATAGGAGATAGAATAGATAGACTTTTGAGTGATAGATAAGTTCAAGTCTCCACATACCTTTTTGTCGATGAAGATCCACTAGTTCCTTGAGTAGTTCTTCGTATTTGCATGATGAACGTCGTGGAGTCTAGAGCTAAACTACACTTACTATCCTAGTCCGATACTTAGCTATAAGTAGACAAGAAATCAAGACTTATAGTTTTGGCAACTAAACTTGACAAACAAGCTTGAGATAGCAACGCTTGAGAGTTCGACCGAGCAGTGTTCTAACAATCTCCCCCTTTGTCAATTTTAGTGAAAAAACTATCAATACATATGGAATACAAAATAAATAAATTTTGCAGCTCCTCATCCACATGCATGATCTCCTTGGTTCTTCAACATTACTCGAAATCTTTGTCACTTCCAAGTACTCCAATGATTCCAAAGATATTCAATTCAGCATCACCGTTTTTGAAGATCCGTAGCCATAACAATGATAAAACAAAAGCTCTCAATCATTTTTATACAGTGTCATAGTATTATTGCACAGTATCAAAGTTCAATTATATCACAACTTCGACAACAATACTATGGTGATATGTATCACTCCCCCTTAGTCAATACTTCATCTCACATGAAAACCACTCCCCCTTAAATAATTATCCGAAAACCATATGTATTTGTAGTGTGAACTACACATTAATTCTCCCTCTTTTTGTCAATAAAATTTGCAAAGGTACGAAAACTAGTGGGATCCTAATGAAATTTCCATAGAGACACTTCATGACCAAAAGAAAGTACAAATCAACTTTTTAGATGCAATCATATAGCCGAAGCTAAATGCATTCATCAAGGAGTTTATAAAGATATAAGATAACCCCTATAATATTCCACAGCCGCACTCCCCACAAAGATTTTGCAATTAAGCACAAGTTCAATTAAGAACTCTCCTCCATAAAATGTCATTCCCGAAAGAACAACAAGAGCGACCTTACTTTCATAAGAAAAGAAGGATTTCTTTGGACATTAACAAATCATATAAAAATATGAATTTGTATCCAAAAAATCTCAACTAAATTAACCACAACAGAACCCATGATTAATTTAATCAGAAATGCTCACATAAGAAAACTTACGGAGCCGCACAGTATATACATAAAAATATGGATCAGGGAAGATCAATACTGCGGAATAAACAAAGATTCATTCTATTCTTCATCACTATTTGCACAATGACATATAATAGACTTAATCTTTGTAAACAAAAGCTCATCCTATCTTCCATCAATATTTGCATAATGACATAATAGGCTTATCTTTTGTTTGTCAAAAGTTCATTCAATCTTTTATCAATACTTGCATATCGACATATGAAGGACTTAACCTTTGACCACGTATGGGACAATCATAGTTCACGGATGCAAACACACATATCCCATAACAAGTTTGCAATATATGAAGCCATAAAGATTAATACTGCAAAATCATCTTCCAAACAAACTTTAGAATTTAAATAAATAAATCTAAACACATTGAAGATGAAAAACGTTGGACATAGCTATGTGTAATCACAATAATGGCTATTCCAAACCCTAGTTGTCCTTCTTAAAACACAAGAATAAATTCTCACAAGAAGTTTCCTAGGCAAAATAAGAATGAAGTTTCTTTGCATGATGAACGCCGTGGAGTCTAGAGATCAACTACACTTACTATCCTAGTCCGAGACTTAGCTATAAGTAGACTAGAAATCAAGACTTATAGTTTTGGCAACTAAACTTGACAAACAAGCTTGAGATAGCAACGCTTGCGAGTTCGACCGAGCAGTGCTCTAACAATAGGATTGAGCACAAAGGTGAGCATGCACATTCCAACACAACTAGGTTGTGTTGAGTTGAGCCTTGTATTCTTTGTCACAAGCGACTAAGACATGATCATCACTCTTGACCTCTTTCTTGGTTTTCTTATTACTCTTGTTCCATCTCTTGTTTTTCTTCTTTGATTTGTGATGAAGAGTGTCATTATCACAACGTTCACTAGTACAAGAGATTTCAGACATGATTTCTTTCTTTAGTCTTTCAAGAAAACTCTTGTAATTATTGTCACCAACAATTAACAGCTGAGAGTTATTCTTGTGACTAACTTTTGGTCCCTTATTGGCTATGGAGGACTTTCGGACCCATTTAGAGTTGGGTTTCGCAGGAGCAGATTTCTCCTTCATACCATCAGAACCATTGTCCTTTTGGATATTTTTCGAAACAACCTTTCTCTAATTTGGAACATCATATCTTGTCTTTGCATTTGCAAAGTCATCTCTTTTTCTATAATAGGGTCTTTTATGAGATTTCCTTATAGAGCGATGGGCAAAACATGATCTATTATTATAATAATTCTTTTGCCTAAACTTTGGACAATATTGATCCGAGTTCCTTTGGGGAGCAATCTTAGCCAATTCGTTTGATACAAAAGAAGTGTATCTTCTATCTTTCGAATCTTGCATCCCCATTCCACATGCCCTTTATTACCACAATAACAACAATGCTTAGTAACATACGAAGTATGAGTTTTAATGTTACCTTTTTGTGGATCCTCTTGCATTGGAGATCGACGAGTTTTCTTCTTCTTCTTATCTTTGTTCAACGTTGTTGATTTCTTGACATTAACAGAAGTACTCTCTTTGATGGTTGCACTTGACGAGACTGGTTGAACACAATTCTTAGGCATGACAGGCTTTTCTTCTTTACAAGAAATAGGAGCATCATTGACATTAGTGGAAGCCTCTGGTTGAGAAGAATTTGTAGCTTTAACAAATTTTACCTCTTTGCTAATATTTGAAGCATCATATATCACGATGATTTCTACTTGCTTTTAACATTGAGGATATATTTTTTTAGCTATCAATGCGCTTTTTCAAGTGAAAATTTTCTTTTCTAGCTTATTGAATTTATCAAGAGCTCCAATTAAATTGGCCTCAATGTGTTTTTGTCGAGAGGGATATACACCTTCTTTCTCTTCAAAACTTACTTGTTGAGAGCTAATCCTTGCTTCAGATTCAGCAAGTTTCTTTTCCAACAAATAGACTTTTTCAAAAGCAGTATTACGATCTTTCTCTAAAAGTTATGCTCGAGAAAGAGTAACATTTACTTTGCCCTCACGATTCTGTATATATTGAGAATTATTTTCAACCTTTGAGGAGGCAAGATCAATAACAAGTTGACCATTCTTGGCTTGCAGACATCTTATATTGTCCAGAAGCTTTCCTTCTCTTTCTAATGCATGAATTAGTTCGGTTGAACATGAAAGAAATTTTTCGTATAATTTTTTTGACTGAGATGTTTCTATATTTGAAGAATCAATGTTTTTCTCGTCATCAAGAGTTAACTCAGAACTTTTGGTATCTTTCTTTACGTTAACTGAATCATTTTTAGGTTCAATAAAAACCATTTTTAGATTCCAGTCTTATAGGTTGGATCGCACCTGTTGATGGTGGTTTTTAGTTCAGGGCTAAAATTGTAAAACCCTGCATTTATTATACTGTCATTCTGCAAAGAGACAGAGCCATGTAAAAGTGATGAGTACACAACCTCTTCATTTGCACATTAATTGAGCAATTCAATATGTTTACATGAAATTTATCCAGAATGGTGCATGTAGCAACAATCCCAAGTATTCTGTAAATTTCGACACCCTGCCTGTCTTATTCATTAATATAGGACTCACTGAATACTTTCTGTGCTGTGTTCCACGGCTGAACCCTTAATATTGATATGACATGACAATTAGTGTTCACTCGCAGCTGAGTAGCACAAATTTCCCGAAGTATCAAGGTTGAGGCTTGCATAAAAGTACTCAGTCAGAAAGCATGCTGTTCTCTGGCAATAAATAACTCTGTGTCAACACGCAGAATCCAATCAATTTTGTGATAATTCACAAGATTCAATATCAACCTAATTAATTTGCAAAAATTAGGGTTTTTGTGCCCTGCGAAGTATATCAGACCCTGCTGGGAGAAACTAAACCTAGGCAAACTGGGCAATTGATCCGCCATGGATTAGTAGGTGCAAAGTCCTATCCAAAATAAGAAAACAAGGAATAAAAGAGGAGCCGCGGAAAATAGGAGCAGCAACAAAGGGAGGTGTGGCCGTGCCATAGGCCAGCCGGCGCCACCTGCAGATGGCCTCTCCCCCATGCTTGCCGGCCCTCCTATTTCCCATCGACCAATCAGGTCGCCTTAAATGCGCCGCATGCACATGAGATGTGGTCGGGCCCATGCTTGCTGGTCCTCCTCTTTCCCATCGACCAATCAGGTCGCTTTAAATGCGCCACATGCACATGAGATGTGGTCGGGCCCATACTTTCCGGCCCTCTTTCCTATCGGCCAATCAGGTCGCTTTAAATGCGCCATGCGCACTAGAGATGTGGCCACGCCCTATGTTTGGCCGGCCCCTTTTCTATTGACCAATCAGGTCGTTCTAAACCTGCCACGCGCATAAAAAGGCAAAACCATGCCAAAAATCCACCATGCCAATTGCTAATCGGCATGCCAAACGTGCCACTCCGCCGCAGTAACATGCCAATGTGCCACAAATGGCGCAACTACGTGCTAACCCACTTTCTGTTCGTGGCCAACGCCATAACGGACTTCAATCAGGGTATTCTAATCAGAAGCACGACTTTTACTTTAGCGGCACTAGTCGAAACCCTAATTTCCAGCCGTGGCCCAAATTACGTTACTTTGGCCCCACAACATGTCATGAGCCATGCGGGATCCAGGAAACCCTAAAAATGGTACTATGCTATGGCCACCCATGGCTATCCTTATGCCTGTGGTCGTTCCCACATTATGGCCTTTCCATAATTCCTTTGACGCGGCCATGACACCATCTGCACAAAGAATGTCACCGTGCCACGGCCACATGCCACACGCGCTAATTAGGGTTTTGGCATGCCAAACCCTAATTTAAGTAAGGTTGCTACGCCAACCATGCCAAATAATGCTTCCTAGGTAATTAAGTTTGATGTGGCAACTAGAGCCAATATTGCCAAGCCATATTTGGATTCAACACCAATATGCCAAGATATAACGACCGCGGCTACGCCAGGCGCTATTCGCACCACTATGCCACTGGCATGTGCCAATTGTGCCACCATGCCACTGGCGCCACTATGCCATCACCAGGTGCCAACGGAATGTGTCCATAATCAACGGCCACCTTCTCTCATGAATTACAATCTCGGCCATCCAAATTCGCCACAGAATTGATCGGCCTATGGTAAGTCTTAAGTGACCAACCAAGACTAACCTAATAGCATCACCCGCCATTATCCTGCGACAAGTCTCCTGACTTACTTGCCACACATGGCTATCCGCAACCTAGCTGGCGTACAATTAATCAGAATAACTAGGTCTTGCATACGAGACCCACTCAGTAATTTGCTACATATTTTCCACGAAAATACTCGAGACATCAAACATGTCACAAACTGGGGGATACTCATCAGGGTATTGGTCTGGAGGTTTACAACGTGCGGCATGCAACACGCCCATTATAAGAAAGTGTCAGAAAAGCGGGCAGTTAGTGGCGGCAAGAAGTAGTGGGTGTAAACTAACCCGTTTCCTTCATAGTGGGGACGTGGTTTCTAGCATTTACACATTACCCCACTTCTCCATCACTCAGCTACTCCCACTTCCTACGAGATCAGGGTGCGTTCAATTATGACTTGTATAAATAGGTTTCTACCTATTTCGACCAGACAATAGAGTTTTAGTTTACAACAAAACAATATCCATAAAAACACAAAAGAACTGATAACTTATATTCTGCAAGCCAGATTCAAATTCTAATACAAGTCATAAATAACCACACCTTCAGAATTAACCATTCTGGTCTCAACACCTTCTTTGATTCCCCCTCTAAGACCAACCCTTCTCCTTCACTTTGTGACCGAAGCAAGACTGGAACGGCCATTTCTTGGTTTAGGATAGGATTGTACAGATTGATCTCTCGAATCTAAAGTACTCCCGTGCAGTGCATTTTTTTAGGTCTAAATTCGTTTCTCATAAACACACACCAATTTTACCAAAACCAGCAGAAACAGTTTTTACCCCAAAACAACTGGCGACCACAGTGGGAGATTAATCTCTCGGTTGCAAATCAGTTTCTCAGGATTCATTCCATTTTTCTCAATTTCAAAAGGGTGGATCTTAGATCCAATTCAATCATTAAACTCAATTTAAGTTCAACAACCAATTTCAATTCCGGTGTTCCGTTCGCTAAGAAGCTTCACAAAAAATGCTATTTCAAGCAATGCTACTGGAAATGCCTTGGATAGCTGTGCAACAATAAATCTCCCAGATGAAAGGACCATAAAGTCGTGTGAAGACACATGAAGACGTTATTACTACTTAGGAAGGCACGATGGCTTTTCTCGAGGTCCAAATGGAGCAGCCACATCTGCAACACCATAAGTGTTATATGGAGCAAGCAGAAACGCCTCAAAGTTATCACCGATAATAATGTCTCCATGGTCCACACTCAGGGAGATAAAAGGAAAGATTCGCATAGCCGTTGTTTCAGTATGGAGATAGTTGACAGCAAATCTCAACACCAGTGGAGTCCTAGAAAGGCACCTGCAGATATCACGAAAGCAAAGGTCTATCTCCAATCCACCACTACTACCATTTTATGGTAAAGAGTATCCGCTATCACTTCATCAGCAAAGTATAGATCCAGACAATGGCTTAATTCTGGGAATTCATACATCTACAATAATAAAGGAGGCTTGACACATCTTCAAATCATTCATAGGGGTTCGCCTATTATGCCGACCCAAGCAAGAGCAAGCACGGGACATATTCAGATCTACTGGAGCCGACATGTCAAGAGAGCATCCTCAAGAAGATAATGATGCCCGCGCCATCATGTCATGAAAGAATCCGCAGCCGAGATAACTTCACGCAAAGGAAGATTCGATAAGTTGCTGCACCAAAAGGATCAACGTTTCCCATATTTCCTTTGCCCAGCGAAGCGTGTAATACTGAAAAGTTCTCCAAATTGCCTACCGGAAGAACCTATACCGGATGTTCCAGCAAAATAACAGGCATCTCGATGACTACGTCGAGAGATCCAAAATTGAAGCCCTCGATTTCCAAGTATACTGCTGGTACTAACACATCAACAGATAACTCACAAAGAGAGACACCTCATCAGCAGCGTCACCCACGGACATGGCATGTGGTTTAGAAAGGTTACGGGTCGTTTTGCAAGAACTTCGTCAGAAACGTTTTTACACTGCCCCCCGGAAGAATTGAAACTAGTGCTAATTGGTGAAGAATCTTGGAGTGATACATATACCAAACGATTCGTATGTAAGTCTTATACAACATACTAAAAGGGAACATCAATCCTATGAATGAGCTATAAATAGAAGCCGAAACTCTCGACTACGTGACAGCTGAAAAACCCACATAATTCTTCCTGGAAAGTTCTGAATTCTCGGTGTCAGGTACTTTTCACCCACCAAACGGACTCCGAATGAATAAATTCTTTTTGAAAAAGTTATATTTTCCTCTTAGAAAAAGAATGAGAGGTCAATAAACTCATTCTGATATCGTACGAAGATTTTGCGAACGTTTTGGAAAGAAGACACGAATCTGAAATTTTCATCAAGTCAATACACCAAGGTCGCAGGCAAGCAACAATAGGCAAGCTGCCGCACGCAGAGAATCATGGAAGAGCTACTTCACCGAAATAAGAAAAGAGAAGGATAAGAAGAAATAACCTCACGAACATGGGTTATACTAAAAGGAGGAATCCTTCTTTTGGGCCATAATGTCCAGCAAATCCTTGCGTGTTACCAGAGTCCGTGGCCGTGGACGCCACGCCACTCCCTCCTTCCAAGGTTCGTTCCCGTAGCCGCCACTCCTTCCTGCCAAGGATCATGCCGTATCCGCCACTCCTTCCTGCCAAGGTTCGTGCCCGTAGCCGCCACTCCTTCCTACCAAGGATCGTGTCGTAGCCGCCACTCCTTCCTTCCAAGGTTCATGCTCGTAGCCGCCACTCCTTCTTGCCAAGGTTTGTGCTTGTAGCCGCCACCCCTTCCTGCCAAGGATTGTGCCGTAGCCGCCACACTCCTCCCTGTCAAGGACCGTGATATGATTTGTAGATAGTGGTAAAAAGAGTTTCGTTTCTCGAACTTGTGAAGGATTTTTTTTAGACTTAAATTAAACTAGATAAGAAGAAAACTTAATTCAAAATTTGATTTCAAGATATTAAAATAGACCAAAGCTCCGGATTCCACTATTCCTTCTAGTTGATTGGTTTACAAAGATATTTCTGAAATTATTATTAAGCTCTTTTTCTCATTAATTCACTTTTAATCTATAAGGTGTCCAAATATTAAATTCTAATCCCTAAGCATGAATTATCAAAGAATTGATTCTAAGCATAACACATCGAATTGATTCACAACTAATTAAGAAAACCAATTTTATCTTTAATTATGTTGATCCTAGTGAATTAAATAAAATAAATAATTAAAGAAATTGTAAAAAGAATTTACCAATCAAACATGAGTGAATAGTTTCCTCCTTTGCCTTGGTTGCGCGAGAATTAGCTCATCATAGTGGAAGCACGATCAAAATATTGTTTCATTGCTCAAAAGTGGTTTACAAGGGAGAAAAAGTATGAAACAGCGAATTTGTAACAGACATAATTGTTACAGAACTCACTGTTACAGAGGAAAAAGTTGCAGAAAGAATGGAAACAGTGGCTAAAGGTCTATCGCATGGACAGTGAGTAAGCGATATGTATTTTCTGCTGTTTAATCTGCGACATACTCTGTGAGTCTTATGTTCTTCAGCTTCTTCTTCTTCACTTGCTGCTGCTGCGTCTCTGCAATTCTTCTTTCTTCTGTGTCTCGGCTCTTCTAGCTACCCCCAAGGTCTCGACCCCTTCATGTGAGTCCCCTCAACCTCTTTTATATATCACATCTTCGTACAACTCGAGTAAATCTCTCCAAATCTTCTCCGTTTATTTCTTGCCAAGCACAGGATTTTTCTTCCCTCTTTATCTCTTCTACGCGTCTTCCCTGGGTTTCCTAAACTTCTCAAACTCTTTCTAGAAATAAGAAAGGATATAACAGGGAAGATAATGTCATAACTTCCAAGAATAACTTCAAAATTCCCGTGATTTTCTCACCACCTCTGTTTTGCTTGAACTCGACGAAATCTCCCTTTATTTTCGAATCTAAGGGACTTACCAATCCTGTTTCATCGAAACAGGCTTAATCTGATCCAACTGGACAACCAAATCTGACTAAATCTCATATAAGACCAAATCCAGTAATTTGCAGCAAGCCGTGAACTCTCTACACCTATGCTTCTTTCTCCCGGCTTATCTAGCCCAATTCCTTCGATCCAATCACACACAGCAAACCTGTTGTTCTATTACAGGTCCAGTTTAACGAAAATAAGCCATTGAATCTCCATAGAAATCACTCAAAACTCCAACCCTAAATCTGCCTGTGCGCTGGTTTCTTTTCCCGGCAATTTCAAAAATTCAAAAGGTAGGGGATGACCTCCCCTTATCCGGACCAGGGGTGCGAATAGCAAGTGGATACCCCTTAGTAATCTGGGTGCCTCTTAGTAATTTTTTTCCCATGAGCGCAAAAACCACTTTTCGAGTCAATTTCGCCGCAAAAGCTTATTTCTCCAAAAACACCTACAAAGAGATAAAATACCAAAATAAGTACAAAAATGGGTAATAACAATATACACAATAGAGATGAAAATAGACACATAAATGCGTCTATCAGATCGTGATCGCAGCCAGCCAAGTTTCATAGTTGTGGCCACTTTTTGTCCCATCCCGCCAAAGCTCATGGTCGTGGACAGTTTTACTCGCTTACACATCCAGCCAATCCCTTTGCTTCCATGGACGCCCATGCAATTCCAGCCAACCTACTTTGTTCCCACGAAAATGTTGTCTCTTCTAATCACAGCTGCTTCCATGAACCTTTGCTGCTCGTTTGTTGATACCAGCCAGAGCTTCACCATAGCAACAACCACTACAAAGGTAATCCGTACTTCTCCGTATTTTAGTTTCATATGGAAGAAGTAATAGAGTCACTAGTACGGATGCAAGATGGTGATATCTTTATCATGGTCAACCCACCGGCCATACAAGATAGAAACATGTAAACCACACTTGGGGACTGGGGCTCTACATGGAATCCCTTCACTGTCAAAGCTCAGAAGACACGGTCAACCAAAAATTCATAGCCACGACAAGGTCATCTACTCTTCAAAGGTGTAGCGTAAGGATATCATCACCTCTCTGTCTGGAAGGTGCCTGCAACACTTTACGAGGCCGCGACGGATCCCAAGCCTACTCAGAGAAAACAACTTCAGTAACTAAAGAGAAGTGCGACTGGGGGCTGCTCATAGCAGTCCATCCCCGACAACAATCAAAGATTCATGAGATAACTCCATAGACACGGCTGAAACATTTTTCTCAGCATGAAGCCGTACACGTGCATCAAAGACTCCCAAAAGCACGCCACAGAGATATTCACATATCCGGCCATTTCATCGGATCTATGACCAGACAGAAGTGTAACTGGGGACTGCTCATCGCATCCCATTCGATATAATAGTATGAGATGCAGAAGATGGTTCGAAGGATGTCGCTTGGAATGAAGTTCTTGGAGACTTGATAGCAGCACGTCGGTAACGGAACGCCTCTCAGCTCGTCTACTTCACCCAACGGTTCCGGAAGATTTCGACCATACAAGCATCCACAACATATCATCATCGCAATCAGAAAGGCAAGAATAAGCCTTCCAGAGACCGGCTCAGCAGTCCAGACACCAAATAACTTAAAGTCAAGGACGGATCAACAACGCATCTACACTCTCCAAGATTAGCCCTGGCGTGATCATTGCCGAGCATATATTTCATCCATCCATCCCAGGAGTGAAATGGAGTTTGGTAAATTTTGAAATCCACTGGAGAGGTTAGATGCTCATTCTTCTGGAGTAAGAACCTTATTACACATTTTGGAGAAAATCGATGGTACTGTTGGGTGGCTACATGCGCAAAATAGAAAAGAGCACCTACCTTGAGTTCTCTTGGCTCGCCTTGCTGCTGATTATAACTATTGGAGATTGCTTTGTTTCCGTTGACGCCGCTAACAAAGAAAGTCATTCACACCGAGCTAAATGTATAAGTTTGATCAACTACTCATGGATATTACACTCACAGCTAAAATACGAAGACAAGATAAACTTACCTTGCCGCTGATGATTGGCACGCCTATGATCGAGCTGCTGCAAACGAACACAAGAAGCAGATGTGCAAATAATAAAAAGGGAGGAAGTTAGCATGCCCTTTTATATGCATAGCACTTTAGGAATTCGAGTAGAGGAGATTTTTCCTTTTGGACCATGCACGGAAGAAGGTAGCTGGGCCCGCGGCGCCAACTCTCCATGGAACCAACCTCCATGACCAAGCCAGAAGCGCGCCAGCACGAGGAACACTAGCCGCTCAACCTATAATACTTCGTGGCCAGGCCAGCCGCTCAACCTGCAACGCTCCGTGGAAAGGCCAGTCGCTCAACATGTAACGCTCCGTAGCCAAGCCAGCCGCTCAACCTATAACGCTCCGTGGCCAAGGAAGCAGCACCAGTACAAAGATCACCAGCCGCTCTTATTTACCGCCAAAAGTCGATCAAGATTTCCTGGTAATTCCCATATGCCTCGCCTTTTCAGTTTGTTCTCGTCTGTCACCATCTAATGCTTACCCCACAACAGTGCCACTGTTACGCGCTAAGCAGGGGACTTAATGTTGATGGTGGATTTTAGTTCAGGGCAAAAATTGTAAAACCCTGCATTTATTATACTGTCATTCTACAAAGAGACAGAGCCATGTAAAGGTGATGAGTACACAACATCTTCATTTGCGCATTAATTGAGCAATTCAATATGTTTACATGAAATTTATCCAGAATGGTGCATGTAGCAACAATCCCAAGTATTCTGTAAATTTCGACACCCTGCCTGTATTATTCATTAATATAGGACTCACTGAATACTTTCTGTGTTGTGTTCCACCACTGAACCCTTAATATTGATATGACATGACAATTAATGTTCACTCGCAGCTGAGTAGCACAAATTTCCCGAAGTATCAAGGTTGAGGTTTGCATAAAAGTATTCAGTCAGAAAGCATGCTGCTCTCTGGAAATAAATAACTCTGTGTCAACACGCAGAATCCAATCAATTTTGTGATAATTCACAAGATTCAATATCAACCTAATTAATTTGCAAAAATTAGGTTTTTGCGCCCTGCGCAGTATATCAGACCCTGCTGGTCGAAACTAAACCTAGGAAAACTGGGCAATTGATCCGCCATGGATTAGTAGGTGCAAAGTCCTACCAAAAATCAGAAAACAAGGAATAAAAGAGGATACACGGAAAATAGGAGCAGCAACAAAGGGAGGTGTGGCCGTGCCATAGGCCAGCCGGCGCCACCTGCAGATGGCCACTCCCTCATGCTTGCCGGCCCTCCTCTTTTCCATCGACCAATCAGGTCGCTTTAAATGGGCCACATGCACATGAGATGTGGCCGGGCCCATGCTTGCTGGACCTCCTCTTTCCCATTAACCAATCAGGTCGCTTTAAATGCGCCACATGCACATGAGATATGGCCCAGACCATACTTGCCGGCCCTCTTTCCTATCGGCCAATCAGGTCGTTTTAAATGCGCCACGCGCACTAGAGATGTGGCCACGCCCTATGTTTGGCCGACCCCTTTTCTATTGACCAATCAGATTGTTCTAAACCTGCCACACGCATAAAAAGGCAAAACCATGCCAATTGCTAATCGGCATGCCAAATGTGCCATGCCACGCCAACATGCTAATCGGCATGCCAAATGTGCCACTCCGCCGCAGTAACATGCAAATGTGCCACAAATGGCGCAGCTACATGCTAACCCACTTTATGTTCGTTGCCAACGCCATAACGGACTTCAATCAGGGTATTCTAATCAGAAGCACGACTTTTGCTTTAGCGGCACTAGTCGAAATCCTAATTTCCAGTCGTGGCCCAAATTACGTCACTTTGGCCCCACAACATGTCACGAGCCATGCGGGATCCAGGAAACCCTAAAAATGGCGCCATGCTATTGCCACCCATGGCTATCCTTGCGCCTGTGGTCGTTCCCACATTATGGCCTTGCCATAATTTCTTTGACGCGGCCATGACACCATCTTCCCAAAGAATGTCACCGTGCCACGGCCACATGCCATACGCGCTAATTAGGGTTTTGGCATGCCAAACCCTAATTTAAGTAAGGTTGCTACGCCAACCATGCCAAATAATGCTTCCCAGGGCATTAAGTTTGATGTGGCAACTAGAGCCAATATTTCCAAACCATATTTGGATTCAACACCAATATGCCAAGATATAACGACGCGGCTACGCCAGGCGCTATTCGCGCCACTATGCCACTGGCATGTGCCAATCATGCCACCATGCCACTGGCGCAACTATGCCATCACCAGGTGCCAACGGAATGTGGCAAGTCTCCTAACTTACTTGCCACACATGGCTATCCGCCACCTAGCTGGCGTACAATTAATCAAAATAACTAGGTTTTGCATACGAGACCCACTCAGCAATCTGCTACATATTTTCCACGAAAATAATCGAGATATCAAACATGTTACAAACTGGGAGATACTCATCAGGGTATTGGTCTGGCGGTTTACAACGTGCGGCGTGCAACACGCCCATTATATGAAAGTGTAAGAAAAGCGGGCAGTTAGTGGCGGCAAGACGTAGTGGGTGTAAACTAACCCACTTCCTACGAGATCAGGGTGTATTCAATTATGACTTGTATAAATACGTTTCTACCTAATTCGACCAGACAACAGAGTTTTGATTAACAACAACACAGTATCCAGAAAAACACAAAAGAAATGATAGCTTACATTCCGCAAGCCAGTTTCAAATTCTGATACAAGTCATAAATAGCCACACCTTCAGAATTAACCATTCTTGTCTCAACACCTTCTTTTCTTCCCTCCCTAAGACCCACCCTTCTCCTTCACTTTGTGACCGAAGCAAGACTGGAACGTCCATTTCTTGGTTTAGGCCAGGATTGTACAGATTGATCTCTCGAATCTAAACTACTCCCTTGCAGTTCATTTGTTTAGGTCTAAATTCGTTTCTCATCAACATACCCAAATTTACCAAAACCAACATAAACAGTTTTTACCCCAAAACAACACCAAACACAGATTGTTAGATATTTTCGTGTTGGCCTGCTCTGATACCAATTGAAAAGACGAGGGTACCCAAATACACCACAATCTTTAAAATATCCACCTATAAGTCCTCTTACCGAAAGTGTTTGTCTATGGACAAAGTCGAGACAATACGACAAATCGGTATTCACACTTTGTGTGATCGTCTATGAATACGAGATAGAGACAATACAACAATCAAAGTGTGATTACTTGATAATAGGTTTGGACTTAAACAAACTTTATAGGATCACTATCAAGTAATACGGAGTTAACGTTTGTGTAATTTACTTTTAATTATAATAAACAATTATAATTACGGAAATAGAAAACTAAAAGACACGACAAGATTTTGTTAACGAGGAAACCGCAAATACAGAAAAACCCCGGGACCAAGTCCAGAATTGAATACTCTCAGAATTAAGCCGCTATAAAAAATCTAAACCAACTTCGTATAGTTGAAACCAAGCAACTAAACCAAGTTCACTTAGTTTATTCAGTATCCCTGCGCTTCCGACATTCAAAAAATGCATGCACTGGAACAATTCCTTTGGATCGTATTCCAAACAGTAAAGGAACAACAAAACTGTTTGGTAACAACTCTATTGATTCTTTCCAGATAAAGATATCTCAAGTCATATGCAAAGGCTCTTCCGTTTAATCTAATAAAATCCTTTGCCTAGTTAGATCAATCTATCCAACAACTACCAAAGTAGCAGAGTTTAGATTTGCACTCAATCAATATAGAATCCAACAAGAAACTATAAAGCGATGCCGATCTCACGCGACTAATAAATAGAATAAATCCGATTCTATTTGGATCCCAGCCGATAAAGGTTTGTGCTACACAAAGATATTAGAAACAAATAATAAATCTTTTTCTCCTTCAAATCTTCTTTAATCTTTAATTAAACCTACACAACACCACTTGAATCTCTTATGATCAATCACGCACAAAACAGAGTCTGTTAACACTGGATTATCACAATATGTCTTTAGATCTACAAACAGTTCTAAGGATCTCGTCGACACTTCGATCTAGTTTGAGTGAATCTTATATCAGAAGAGAAGATTCTCAAGAATAAACAAACTAGGTGCAATCAAAGTTCAACAACCGTTAGTCAATCAAATCAATTGAAAATTAATAAACTGTAATTATCTAGTTTCCAACAAACGGTACTCGTAGAGCTTCTTGATCCCACAGAAGTCTTTAAACGAGCGGTCGTAAGAGATTTCGCCTAATTAGGGTACTTTCCTCTCCGGATAGATGGCTCCACCAGAAATAACAAAAAGATGAAGTTTGCCTGGCTCTTAGGATAGTTTGCCAGAAATGCAAACTTAGGTATTTATAGACCAAGGATGTTTGGACACCAAGGAATTTCCAAAACCGAAAAGATGTGCAATAAATGCCCAAATCGGTTTTCATAATTCCTGGAAATGCTTTGTCAAATATTTTCCGAAATCTCTCAATAGAAAATCTCCAATTAGTAAATGCACATTACTAATTTTTATTCTCTAAAGATATGCATTTAATTGCTGGTAATTAAACCATATAAAACTAACAACCCTAATTAAAAGATTCTTAATTTATTTCGGACCGGGATCTCCTTGAGTAATTAAGGAATAACTTTGAACAATAAAAGATAAGTGTTACTGTTCGTGTTCAAAGTATGTTGACATCTTTTCTTTGTAAATCCTCTTTCATATTTAAAATCTTAGAATCGATTATACCACACTTCAAAACAAGTTTAGAATTGGTTCATCGGTATTCCAAGACAACTATGTGATTGATCAAATATCAAATCAAAATCATGGGTTCGATTGGTTCTACCAATCACTGGGATCGGTTATACCTTAATATGGATTACTTGTGATTGAACACACAAGTTACCAGGACCAGTTATGTCAGTTACCAGGATCGGTTACGTCAATTACCAGGACCGGTTACCATATACTCATGGTATTGCTGCCCGGTGAAGGAAGGTGGTCTTGGACTGACTAGTATGAGAAATATGAATAGGGCTATGCTTATGAAGCTTTGGTGGAGTATAAAATCTTCCAGTAAGAAGTGGGCTCGCTTCTTGGAGGATAAATTTCACTACAAAGATAGGAGGATTAAGATGGCTGGAGTTAAATCTTCGATTTTGCCTGGTTTTCGCTGGGTAAATACTGATATGATTAATAACTCTAAATTCCTAACTGGAGACGGGAGGTCCACTTCCTTGTTTTATGATATTTGGTATGGGATATCTACTTTGGCTGATGTTCTAAACCGTAATGACCTGGATAGGAATGCCAGGGTTAGCAACATCATTGTGCAGGGAGAATGGTTTTTACATGGAGAATATATGCAAGACCTAGTAAGTGCGGGTGTTGTGCTGCAAGATTTACCAAGAATCTCTGGTGGATTGGATAAAATTATTTGGATGCCTGATTTGAAGGGAGTTTTTTCAGTCCAGTCAGCTAGGAATGTAATCAGGACTAAATACCCTATTCTGGATGAAGCAAATTTTTTATGGAGAAGCGTCGTTTATCCTTCTTTGTCAGCTCAGAATTGGAAGTTTGTTCGAGGTGCCTGTGAAACTTTAGACAAAGTCCACAGCAGGTTTAAAATCTCTCTAGCTTCAATGTGTTTTGTTTGCCATGATGCTGAGGAGTCGCTAGAGCATGTTCTATGGAATTGTAGTTTTTCGAGGAAGGCTTGGACTTGGATTGCAGGTATATTTAATTTAACACCTCATTATAGTTTGATTGCTTCTAACAAAGCAGCAAAAGGTAGGAGTCGAATGGTAAAAGATTTGTGGCTTGTCTCAAATCTGGTGTTGCGTTCGGAGCTCTGGTTCACAAGGAACAAGAAGGTGTATGAGCAGAAGAACCCGTGCTGGAATTTTTCAAGAAGCGAGTTTTCAATCTTATTCATGATTACTCGGCTAGGCTGAATGGTTTTATGTTCAATACCGTGGAGGATTTAAGAATGTTGGACTACTTTCGTGTAAAAACCCATAGGGTGAAGTCTGTCAATCTTGTGGAATGCTTTTGGTACCCTCCAAATCACGATAAGCTCTTGCTGTGTTGTGATGGCGCCTCGAGGGGTAATCCAGGGGTAGCGGGTGCTGGGGTTGTTGCGAGAAATGATACTTGTGTTGTGGTTAGAGCTATGAGCATTGGGCTAGGCGTTGCAAGCAATTATATGACGGAAGTTTATGGTATTTTAGTGGGCATGGAATGGGATGTGCAATGGGGTGTTAGGAAACTTGTAATTCGCACTGATTCTCTAAGTGCTATTAGAGCTTTTTAAGATTACTCAGTTCTGTGGTTTGCTTTGCAAAGGTAGATTGAAGCTAGAAGTTTATATGATTCAATAAGGTTCGTTCGCACTTACCGTGAGGCGAATTTTGCTGCTGACAATATGGCAAAGCGTGGCTGCTGTTTTTTGAATAATGGAGTGGAAATGCATTATGCAGGCCGTCCTTTTTTCTTAAGCAGTATTGAGTTTCCTAATGTTTCTTATTTTAGATATAAATAGTTTTGTGAGTTTTTTGGGTTGTTGTGACCTCTTTTCTCATAAACTATCTTATAAATACTTTTGTTGATTAATACAATTTTTTGACTTATCAAAAAAAAAATTGTGATCGATTACACAAGTCACTAGGATCGGTTACACCAATTACTAGGACCGGTTACACCAATTACAAGGATCGATTACACAATTTTTTTGTTATCGGTTACACCAATTACTAGGATCGGTCATACCAATTACAAATATCGATCATACCATCTCAGGTGATTACTTAGGATCGGTTACACTAATTAATAAAAACTAATCATACCAAATCATAAGTCAGGCACTGTAATTAGTTATACCAAGATACATAACAATTTATGATCGTTCTACTAACTCACATATATTGGTAATCCAATGATATGCAATGAATAACAATACCAATAAGCCTAGCGATTTACCTTTCGATTCATAAAGCAAGTTCATGAATGTACTTCCTTTAAACAAATGTAAACATTGTTTCCTAGGATGAAATCTTTACCTTTACCCATACACATAATCACAATAGCATTCATACGATTATATCGATGTCATATCTACGAAGTTCAAAAGATAAGCGTTATACTTCGTAGTCTAATTCTTTAACACTATGATCATATGATCATGCCTCACTACTAGAGTAAAATAATCATTCACAGCTTCGCAGTTATGTTTTCAATATATCACGACTTGAAAGATACGTTAGGAATGAAACAGTTCAAGTTAATATTACTAACCTCAAGAGGAAGGATGATGTCATCATTGTAGTTTGTTACTTCTTCACGTTCTTCAGGTCTTCGAGTAATACCTGTATGTCTCATAATCCTAGACTTTCTAGTCTAACCTATACAAAGGTGTCTCTAGTGCATAATCAAGCGACTCTTAGATGAGTTTTGATTCACTAAAATATGACAACCAAACTTGACATACCAACAATTGGTGGGTTCAACCGAGCTATGCTCTAACACTGGTCTTTTGAAGTGATTTCCCAAAATCCAAAAGTTGCATACGGGAATGAATGAAGCTCTTTCCACGGATCTCGGCAAGAGGTTATGGTTGAAATTATCTCGCGAATTTAAATTGAAGCAGGCCGCTCTACAAGAGACGCTTTCTTTAAGAAGGATGTGCTGTTGTTGGGCGACTCCCCTTGGATGTTTTGTTCTTTTCTCAGAATGCTCCTTCTTAGGTTTTGATTTTCTAGTTTTGAATTAGTAGGTAATTGCTTTTGCAAGAATTTTTTGAGTTTATTTGAGATTTTGATCTGAGAAGATTTGTGAGTAATTCTGAAAGGAAATAGTGCTTCGATTAACTGATAAACTGAAATCCTAATTATGAATGCAAGCCAGTGCAATCATTTTGGGAGGAATTACAAATATTGCATGAAAAGGGAAATGCTAGAGAAAACTCTAGGGGAAAAGGCGACATGATATCTTAGGTTTTGAAAGGTTTGAGACACCTCGCTTGTATTACTATGCCTTCTAGCTTGACAGTATTGATGAGCTTGCAGTATCCCTCCAAGATAACTTCTGCTACCAAGTACGGCTCGTTTTTTCCTTTTGGGAAACCGAGTAAAGCAGGTTGAGTAGTAATCTTTACTACCATATCTCCAACTTGAAAGGGATTTGGGTGTTGTATAGATATTTTACTCTTAGATTTATTATCTTCAGCTGAGACAGCTTTTAAACACTTGATAAAATATTTAAAAGGACCGGCACCCCACTCAAATCGCCTAGTGATAGCTGGTTGATAATCGGATCAAGTCACTAGGTCTTGACGGAATGAGGAGTGACTGGTTATAAAAAGGGTTGTTCAACAAGACTTACTTGCGTTCGGAATCTGCGAACAAATGCTGCTACACTCTCTCCAGGTAATTGCATCACGTTTGCGAGACGGCAGCAAATAATCTTCAGGATTGGACGGCTTGTAGGAGACCCTCTCAGGTATAGATACTGGCAAAGGACATACTCCCAGTTTTGCTTTGTTGTCATGTATCCATGAGCGCCCCAGAACCATATCATAATCTGGGTACTCCTTAACAATATAAAACTTGGCGTATGTTAGGGCGTCTCCTACCTTTATTTCGAGATTGATGTACCCATAGGCACTTTTGGTCTCTTCCTCTGAGTTTTTGATCACAGTTGGGAAGTGAGCAGCTTCTTGCTTTGAAATCCCTGTAGCTCTCAGAGTCTTAATGGTGACAATATTGAAGTCAAAGGCTGCATCGATCAACGTGCTATCGAACTCGGCATATTTCAGATGAGCAGTGGTCAGGAGTCCCCAGTTACATTTACCATCCATATCTTCCAGGAGAGGTTGGGAGCCGCTTGCCTGATACAACACGGTTGAGGGATGCAAACATGTTTTTACACTGCGCCTTGGGAAAATAAAGAATCTCATATAAATGCTCCATCATAGACTGCACGGTTTTATGAATGGAGTCCCTAGAAAGCATGCAACTCCTAACAGGAAGAGGATCTCTGTGAACTCCCTCAGTGCCCAGTTAAAGCTCCCCTGCATCTACCTTCTCTTTTAAAATATGCTTCAATTTGTTGCATTCACTGGTGGGGTGATTGACAAACCTATGGTAACGGCAATATTTGGGGTCTTCAATTTATTTCTCGGTTGGTGGATGTCTAATAGGAGGTAGCTTGATAGTATCATCTTGAATCCATGCTTCCAGGAGCTCGATTACCTCTTCGATTGGAAATGGGAAGTTTGGAGCAGCCTCTCCAGTTTCTTGTTATTACGCAGGAGTCTTAGTTGCAACCTTCCGGGGTTGAGTTGTCTGCTGTGCTGGTGCCACACGTTTGGGTTGTTGTTCCGCAGCTGAAGCCTTTCTCTTTCCTCCTTCACCCACCATGCTTACAGAGGGTTGAGTATTGTATTGTTTGTTGACGAGACGTATGCTTCCTCGAGTCTCCCGTGCATCTTTATTCCTAGCTGGTCTTGTTATTTCCATCAAGGTTAATGCTGTCGTAGCCGACCGCTTAACAGCTTCATGGAGTTCAGAGAATGATTGGAAGTGGAGGTTCTCCAGTAAAGCGCGATAGACAGATACCATACCGTTAATGGATAACTCCACCAATTGTTGTTCAGTCACATTTGGATCGTGACAACCCAGTGCCTAAATTATGAACCTTTTGACATAATCATTCGGATGCTCATTGCTTCGCTGAAACATTCTTCCTAAGTCTAACAGAGTGATTTTCTTAGACACAAAGAAATATTTCTTGTAGAAAGCGTTAACCATCTCACACCAATTGGCTATACTGTTTGGCGCAATGTTGTTGTACCAGGTGTATGCTCTCCCAGTAAATGATTTCGAGAACTCTTTCAGGCGGAGGACATGATTGTATTCATGCTCTCCTAACGATTCCAGAAAACGAGAGATGTGTCCACGAGCGTTACCAGTACCGTCATAAAGGGAAAACTGAGGAGAGGAATATCCTCTTAGAAGAGGAAATCTTTGCACATCAGGAGGGTAAGGAGGTTGGTGATGATGAATGGTAGCCGAGTTTTCCTTGCCTCGATTCTGGAGAAGTCTGTTAGAGCATTGCTCGGTTGAACCCACTAGTGTTGGTGTGTCAAGTTAGTTGTCAATTTTAGTTGCCAAAATACATTCTTGATTTAGTATACTAAAGATAGTTTCAGACTAGATTAAGTCTAAGAAGTAGAATCGAAGCTATCCTTAAAGGATGAAGTTTGAAGACTACAAGAAGACATCAACGAGGACTTCATAAACAAAGGTATGTGGTAATTGATTCATTTGGATTCTTGTTCAATTCTACCTTTCTAATCTATCCAAACAAATGCTCACTCTATGGAACAATTCCTATGACGGTAAATGTACATTTATTTATATATACTCGAGGTTATTTGAGCCACGAATTTTGTGACAATAACCTTTATCCCTGGAAAGGTTCTTATGTTATAGTGAATGATCTTACGAATTCAACGAGCCAAGAATCACTCAATTCCGAGTTATAACGATGAAGTTATGAGTGATTTATTAAAGTAACAATTATAAGTGATGCTGTAATTGTTAGAGTTCGTTAGTAGGAAACAATCCACGAACTGTTTGTAACGGTTCACGGACTTGAGCCCAATTACGTGACTAGAAGCCATTTTTGGTCAAGTTTTTGATGTTTCCTTATCTAGGCAAGATAGCTATTACTCCAAACATATTTGATTACCATATTAAAGTGTTTGTGATTCCTTCCTAAGATAAATTGTGATTTACTCACATAAATACAATATTTGCTAAATTAATTATTTTAGTCAAGAGTTGTAACTTAGGAAAGACTCCAAAAATTAAGAGAGTCTTGAAAAAAAAAAATAGCTTTGCTTAGCTTCCAAGCTATTGTTCACTATTAATAAAGGGTTCGTGAGTGCTACACGTTTTTCACCCCCTTTGGAAAATTGGTGTAAGCTTCATAAGATTGTTTTCCATGTCTTCTGTTCTTCGTGAACAAGAGTGAGATAAAAGTCTTTGTATTGGGGATCACAAATCCGAATTGGATTTAATCTTCGTGATTGATTATACAACTTGTAATCTAGGTTTTTCACCTCTTGTCTATTCTAAGGTTTTCTCTTCTGATATAAAACCATTCAAGAGTTGTTGATCATAAACCCTAGGTTTTGATAGATTTCAGTTTCCGATCGTATACCAACACTTGTTAGTCGAAATCGGAGACTATAAAGAAAACTTCGATTAAGGTATCTCGTAAAAATCCTTAAGAAGTTTTAAACAAGATATCTCTAGATTTTTCTAGTTGTTCTTGTTGTAGAATCATTAGGTTTCTCTTCCTATTTTTGAAGAGTATAATAATCCCTAATCTACAAGTTTGTTTTGATATTACTTTTACCTAGTAATTGTTTTTCTCAAAACAAACACAAGATTTCCAAAACCTTGATTTACATCTAAAGGGAAATCGATTCGGTGTTTAGTGAAAAAAAAAGATCGAAAAGTATCAACCGTGTTGTTGTATCTTCTGAAGAGGACTTTGTTTTGCCAGAAGATTTTCGGGAATACCTTCTAAAAAGAATTTGTGTTCTGCTAGAAGTTATATGAGGAGAATTCCTAAAGAGAATTGGTGTTCTGCTAGGAGTTCTATAAGTGCTTGAATACAGCTGAAGCAGGTATTACATCTAGTCTGAATAGGTAGTAGGAAATTGGTATAACAACTTATAATCAGTGTGTGTTTATTCTGGACTAGGTCCCGGGGGTTTTCTGCATTTTCGGTTTCCTCGTTAACAAAATTTATGGTGTCTGGGTTATTTATTTTCCGCATTATATTGTTTATCTTTATAATTGAAATATCACAGGTTGTGCGTTAATCAATCATCAATGATAAATACGACCTTGTTTGTTGGATAGGATTTTGATTGATCTAGGATATTGGTCTTTGGTACCATCCAAGTATTTCTCACATCAATCAGGCTCATAGATTTTTATCTGTTTGATTTGCTGATTGATTTGAGAAAAAGAGATAAAACTCTTTAGTATTATTCTTTGATTGAGTTTTTACTCTCGGAATATTATTAAGGTTTAATCCATAAAGATTCCCAAATGAAATATTGAGTGTGGTGTAGTACCCCCGCTTTTTCAATTGGTATCAAAGCAGGCAAACACGCTAAGACCTTATAAGTCTGTGTTTGAAGCAATCTGATTATTATGGACAAAAGTGCTATCTCTATACACGTACCACCAGCCTTCGATGGCACGAACTATTTATGGTGGAAAATTGATATGCGTTCGTTTATACAAGCGCGAGATTTTCAATCATGGTGTTAGAGCATAGCTCGGTTGAACCCACCAAACGTTGGTATGTAAAGTTTGGTTGTCATATTTTAGTGAATCAAAACTCATTTAAAGAGTCGTTTCATTATTTATTAGAGTCAACTTCGTATAGGTTAGCTAGAAAGTTACTAGGATATGAGACTTACAAGTATTACATGAGGACTTGAAGAATGTGAAGAAGTAAAGAACGACAACGATGACATCATCCTTCCACTTGAGGTTAGTAATATTTGACTTGAACTGTTTCATTCCTAACGTATCTTTCAAGTCGTGCATATTGAAAACATAACTGCGAAGCTGTGAATGATTATACTCTAGTTAGACATAATATTAAGGAATTACAATACGAAGTATAACGTCTATATTTTGAACTTCGTATATAAGATATCGAAATAATCGTATGAATGCTATATTGATTATGTATGGGTATGGGTGAAGATTTCATCCTAGGAAACAATGTTTTACATTCATTTAAAGGAAGTAAATTCATGAACTTGTTTTGTGAATCGAAAGGGAAATCGCTAGGCTTATTGGTATTGTTATTCATTGAAAATCTTTTTGAATTACCAATATGTGTGTTTAGTATAACCGTTCATAACTTGTTTATGTATCTTGGTAAAACTATTCACAAGACCTGACTTTTGTATTGGTATGATATGACTTTTATTAGTGAAACCGATCTTAAGTAATCACCTGAGATGGTAAGATTGATATCTTGAAATTGGTGTGACTAAATACTAGACATTGGGTAACCGATCCTAGTAAGAGATGTGACCGATCACAAGAGAGTGTGTAATCGATCCTTGTAAGAGGTTTAACAAGTTTTAGTAAGTTGGTGTAACCGAACCTATAACTTGGTCAACCGATCAATAATTTTACCATAAGAAGTGGTAACAGATCCTAGTAATTAGTTAGCCATTTTATGGTAACTAGTGTAACCGATCCTAGTACCCACTTGGAGGTAGAAACGAAACTTTATGTTGAGGTAGAACCATGAAACCCATTAATGGTGATTTGATAGGATAATCAATCACATAGTTCTTGGAAGTCAGATGAACCAATTCTAAACTTGTTTGGAAGTGTGGAAAATCGGTTCCAAGATTGTAAATATAAAAAAGGATTTACAAAGTAAAGATGTCGACATACTTTGAACATGTGTAGTAACTCTTATCTTTTATTGTTCAAAAATATTCCTTAATAGCTAAAGGAGAATCCCGGATCGAAATAACTTGAGAATCTTTCGGAGAAAGGACTTAATAGCTAAGTGTGAACCGATTAGTTGTATTGTCTCGACTCAGTCCATAGACAATCACTTTCGGAAAAAGGACTTATAGGTGGAAAAGTTTTAGATTGAGGTATATTTGGGTACCCTCGTCTTTTCAATTGGTATTAGAGCAGGTAAACACGAAAAGATCTAACAATCTGTGTTTAGTGCGATCCAACCTATAAGAAATTAAATCTATGTCTGATTCAGTTAACGTAACGGCAGGATTTTACTACTTAAAAAAATCGTGGTGGAAGACACGAATGAAGTATGTAATACTCTTATTCCTAAATGTATTAGGAATTGGAATTATGTCTATGAATGTCTTGAGGGACTTACATAATCAGTGGGATATCATAGGGTTGTATATCATTGTGTTTAATACTGACTGTGACAATGATACAATACTCTATGAGACAGGTTGTATCTCGAAAATGCATAAGATTCCTCTCAGAATTTTTTATTACATGAACCATGGCTATTGTGTTCTTGAAAACTCAGGGATCTTAAATATGTTTTGGATATCCTACCAAAGTATATATATGTACATTTTCATATCTAAGTTTGTCAATATATCGCTGCTTAGGATGCAATTTTGGAACCTTTGTAATCCTACAAAGAATGATTTTTCAGTTAATAGCTCCATTAACAATGGTTTGCTTCATACACCTCACAACAGTTTTAATGAAGCAAGTTATCTTTTGAGATATTATAGGATTTGTGATTCTAAAGATATTTCTAACAAATATCTTGTTATGTCTAAATTTATTTTTGTATACTCTATTAGAAAATTCTTAAGTGAATTTCAAATGATATTATCAAATTTTGGTAATAATATAGTAAACATATTTTTGGACATATACATAGTATTAATCCGAAACAAAGATCCAGTCCATGAAAAATTGGTTTTCCAAAAGAAATACCTAGATACAAAATCGGATTTGATTCCCCATAAGCCACGGTTTCCGATTTTGATAGTGTTTCCTAAACTAGTTATTTCAGGTTTTTGATATCAATTCTTCCTATAAAAGATAACCTCTTGCTGTGTTTACAAACATATTGGGGAAGATTGATCGAAACCGTAACTAGGGCTTTTCGTATTTTCAAAAATATGAGAAAAAGGAAATCAAGAGAGGAAGACTCTAAAACAGACAAACTGGATTTGAATCCATTTATCCCTCCTGGTGATATTGAGAAAATCAAGTATCCTCACTTGATCAAAGACAAACATGATCATACTGTCTTCGTGGATAACACATGCTTTGAACTATATCAAGCTTTAAAGGGAGTAAGTTTCACAGCTGGGAAGAGATTCGATCCAGATGTTTCAGAAACCAATTATGTGAAGTTTGTTCAAGACCGAATCTGGGGAAATATGTTCGAGTTTGAAAAATATTCACCCGATATAGTAAGAATTTTTTATGCTAATATTCATAATATTGATCATGAAAAACTTACTTTTAGTACTTTGGTAGGAAGTATTTTCCATCATGTCGACAAAAAGATGATATCAAAGATCATCAATTACAAAGTGAAGGGAAATCGCATGATTACCGGTTCTGAAATTGAGCACGATAGCATTTCAAAACTTATCACTGGAAAAACTATTGGATGGAAAAAGGGGAAGATGTTAACCAGAGATGTACCCTTCTACTTAAGGGTTTTCGGTAAACTTGTTGTAGCAACTCTGTTTGCTTGCACAAGAGATTCTTCACAATTGGAAAAGGAATTTGCTGAGCTTGTATACTATCTTCTTGAAGGAAAAAAGCAAATTGATATCTATGGAATGATTATCAATCAAATGATTAAGATCATCGAATCTATCAATACCACAGCTTTCCATAGAAATCTTGGATACCCCTTCCTCATCACCAAGTTGTGTGCAATGGGGAATAACTTCAGAGATGAGAAAACCACTAAAACTGTCTCTCAAGGAATTATCAAGCAGATGAGTGGGACTAAAAAGGGATCTAGTATCTCAAATGATCAAATCTTTTGCAATGGAGATCTCATGTTCCATATCTTACGTCTTGGAAGACAATTAGACTGTATTCAGAAATAGTTAGCCTTTGCCTCCAGAAATGATCCAGAAACTCTTAAAGGAATCCTAGAGATCAATGATGAGTTTTTAAGAGGCGAAAAAGATCAAGACTCTGAAGAAGAATCTGATGAGCAAATAAACGAAGACTAATATTTATCTTCAATAAAAAATAGACATTAGTTTTGATTATTAAAATAAGGTCTATTTTGAATAAAACTATCTTATTATTTATGAATAAAATTATTATTTTATAATTTTTCTTGTGATAGTTTTCGATTACATAGCCTGTGCTTGAATGCTTTATTTTATTGCTATGTATGTTTATGGGATGTTTGATTTCGGTTTTCATAACCTTATTATTCGATCTAATATTGTGTGAACCCTTATGGTTTGGGTGACTTTTTGATTTAGCGGGATTGAGTTCTAGCCCATGTTGGTAGGCTTTATCAAAGGATCATAAGGGGTTCTGATTGAAACTCATGTGTGAAAAAGTCACAATATGTTGAATCGTTTGGTTTAGCATAAAAGCAAATGTGTTTCTGGGTTTCAACTTTTGCATTGCATTAGTTAAAACTGGTTTTCAACCTTTCTCTGGTAAAGATTGGTTTTTGTTGTTGTTCTTTTGTCTTGCAAGAGGATGACAACACAGTGATATTCCTCCCAGGAAAGATGCAAAGAAAAGGAGAAGAGGATGTGGAACTTGAGGTAACGACTTTGTTAGTTAATCGTTTTCCTGTTTAAGAAAAGCCTGATTTTATTGCATATATTTATTGCTTTTGCTTAACAAAAGTTCCGTACAATTGATGTTTATTCCATTATTGGTGTATGGATGTGTGTGTGATTCAATTGTTTCCGGTTAAGAAAAACTATTGTTATCTTGCTTTATTGTTTGGTATCAATTGTTTAGGCTTACAAAATTTCGGTGCAATTGTGGTGCTATAATGTCTATGTTTGTTTCAATTGCTTCCGGTTGAGGTAAATGATTATACAAGTTGATTTATTTGGTTTGTATGGATTGTTCATGGATTAACAAAAGAGTTTTTGGGATCAATTGTTTAGTCCAATTGGATTCCGGATAAGAGAAACTAAGTTAATTCTAATCTTAGTTAGACTTATCAAAGTGAAGGTTTCGGTTATTCAAGTCTAATCGAATGCCTTAACAAGAAATGCTAGTTAACTAACCTAGTACTTGTCTTGTTTAAAAGTGAAAGGTCTAAGTTATTGATGAGAATAATTAGAGCCTGATGAGAAAAATAGAGTTAATTTTGATCTTTATTTTGGTCTTATCGAACAAGCGATTGTATTTGTACAATCGGTTTAGCAAAAGAACTAAGATGTTAGTCGATTTTTGATTTGCTAAACTATTAGGGAAAATTGCTTCGGGCAATTTTTTCCTTGGTAACATATCAAAAAAAAAATACTTGTAGTTTCGGTTTTAATATTGGTTATAAAAAATGGTGTGTGGAACACTCATGCTTAACTCTTATAGGTTGCAAGTCTCTTTGTAAGATTTGTAAGATCCTTTCAGTTTGTCCTTAATTTGCTCGTACCTTTGTCATTTTTTGAAAAAAGGGGGAGAAATATATGGAGTAAACAAGTGATTTGATATTGATTTGGTATCACTAAGGGAAAGAACAATGGTGCTTAAACGTTATATCTAACGAAAGAGTAAAGCATAGACTAAGGGGGAGTAGCATATCATATTGATACTTGTGGTTATCTTAACTACAAATGGAATAACAAAGACGTGCGGATTGAAAATCTACCTATCTTACCTTTAGGGGGAGTATTAGCTTTGTTATTATAATGTCAACAACTGCATTTAAAGGATTGAATGTATACAGGTTATTGTGCTGTCGAAACTTGGAATCAAGCGTATGTGTAATGAATTCTTGTAATTTGTTTATCCATATGATGTAAGAGTTTTGCCATTAAATTGACAAAGGGGGAGATTGTTAGAGCATTGCTTGGTTGAACCCACCAAGCATTGGTATGTCAAGTTTGGTTGTCATATTTTAGTGAATCAAAACTCATTTAAAGAGTCGCTTGATTATTTACTAAAGTAAACTTTGTATAGGTTAGCTAGAAAGTTACTAGGATATGAGACTTACAAGTATTACGTGAAGACTTGAAGAATGTGAAGAAGTAAAGAACTACAACGACGACATCATCCTTCCACTTGAGGTTAGTAATATTTGACTCGAACTGTTTCATTCCTAACGTATTTTTCAAGCCGTGCATATTGAAAACATAACTGCGAAGCTGTGAATGATTATACTCTAGTTAGACATAGTATTAAGGAATTACAATACGAAGTATAACGTCTATCTTTTGAACTTCGTATATAAGACATCGACATAATCGTATGAATGTTATTGTTATTATGTATGGGTATGGGTGAAGATTTCGTCCTAGGAAACAATGTTTTACATTCGTTTAAAGGAAGTAAATTCATAAACTTGTTTCGTGAATCGAAAGGGAAATCGCTAGGCTTATTGGTATTGTTATTCATTGAAAATATTTTTGAATTACCAATATGTGTGTTTAGTATAACCGTTCATAACTTGTTTATGTATCTTGGTAAAATTATTCACAAGGCCTGACTTTTGTATTGGTATGATATGACTTTTATTAGTGAAACCGATCTTAAGTAATCACCTGAGATGGTAAGATTGATATATTGAAATTGGTGTGACTAAATACTAGACATTGGGTAACCGATCCTAGTAAGAGATGTGACCGATCACAAGAGAGTGTGTAATCGATCCTTGCAAGAGGTTTAACAAGTTTTAGTAAGTTGGTGTAACCGATCCTATAACTTGGTCAACCGATCAATAATTTTACCATAAGAAGTGGTAACAGATCCTAGTACTTAGTTAGCCATTTTATGGTAACTAGTGTAACCGATCCTAGTACCCACTTGGAGGTAGAAACGAAACTTTATGTTGAGGTAGAACTGTGAAACCCATTAATGGTGATTAGATAGGATAATCAATCACATTGTTCTTGGAAGTCAGATGAACCAATTCTAAACTTGTTCGGAAGTGTGGCAAATCGGTTCCAAGATTGTAAATATGAAAAAGGATTTACAAAGTAAAGATGTCGACATACTTTGAACATGTGCAGTAACTCTTATCTTTTATTGTTCAAAGATATTCCTTAATAGATAAAGGAGAATCCCGGATCGAAATAAATTGAGAATCTTTTAATTAAGGTTTTTAGTTTTATATGCTTTTAATTTCCGGCAATTAAAATGCATATCTTTAGAAAATAAAAATTAGTAATGTGCATTTACTAGTTGGAGATTTTCTACTGAGATTTCGGTCAATATTTGGACAGAGCATTTCCAGGAATTATGAAAACCGAATTTGGAAATATATTGCATATCTTAAGAATATTTTCGGTTTTGGAAATTCCTTGGTATCCAAACTTCCTTGTCTATAAATAATAAAGTTTACATTTCTAGCAAACTAATCCTCAGAGCCAGCAAAACTACCTAGTTGTGTTGTTACTGGTGGAGCCGCCTATTCGGAGAGGAAAGTAACCCAATTAGGCGAAATCTCTTACGACCGCTCGGTTTAAAGACTACTTTGGGATTAAGAATCTCTATTAGTACCGTTGGTGGGAAACTAGATAATTGCAGTTTATTATTAGTTTTCGATTGATTCGATTGACTAACAGTTGTTGAACTTTGATTGCACCTAGTTTGTTTATGCTTGAGAATCTTCTCTTCTAATATAAGATTCACTCAAACTAGATCGAAGTTTCCACGGGAGATCTTTAGACTGTTTGTAGATCTAAAGACGTTTTGTGATAATCCATTGTTAACAGACTCCATTCTATGTGTGATTGATCACAAGAGATTCAAGGTGTTTGTGTGTAGGTGTTTATTGAAGATCAAAGAAGATTTGAAGACGAAGAAGATTTATGATTTGGGTTCATAATCTTTGGTGTGCACAAAACTTATTTCGGCTGGAAAGGGATCCAACTATAATCGGTTTATCTTTGTGATAGATTAAATTGATTAGTTTAGTAGATCGGCATCAATACAATTTTTTGTGATTCAAAGTATTAATTGCAAAATCTAAACTATTACTTTGGTAGTTGTTATTGGATAGATCTAAGAACCTGACAAAGGAGTTTATTGGGATAAACGGAAGAGCCTTTTGTCAAACTCATATCACGTTGTTTGAAAAGAGTTGTTACCGAATAGATTTGTTGTTCCTTTACTGTTTGGAATACGAACCAAAGGAATTGTTCCAAGTGCGTGACTTAGTGCAAGTTGGAGGCGGGGGGATACTGAGGGAACTAGGTGAACTATAGGTTTAGTTGCTTGGTCTCAACTATACGAAGTTGGTTTGATTTTGTATAGCGGCTTAATTCTGAGAGTATTCAATTCTGGACTTGGTCCCGGAGTTTTTCTGCATTTGCGGTTTCCTCGTTAACAAAATCTTTCTGTGTCTTTTACTTTTCTATTTCCGCAATTATAATTGTTTTATTATAATTAGAAGTAAAATACATAAACGTTAATTCCTATTTACTTGATAGCAATCCTATAGTGTTTGGTTAAGTCCGAACCTATTATCAAGTAAACATACTTCGTTGTTATATTGTCTCGATCTTGTATCCATAGTCAATCACACAAGTTATCGTGTTGTCGTATTGTCTCGATCTCGTATCCATAGACGATCACACAAAGTGTGAACCGATTAGTTGTATTGTCTCGACTCAGTCCATAGACAATCACTTTCGGAGAAAGGACTTATAGGTGGAAAAGTTTTAGATTGAGGTATATTTGGGTACCCTTATCTTTTCACATGGGTTCGTATTGTTAATGGCTATGATCCTCCAACAGTTATAGTAGACGGTGTAACTGTTGTAAAGGATATTGGTAGTTATAGTGATGTCGAGATTAATGCTGCAAGGCAAAATTCTGACGGATTAAATGTTATCATCCATGCCATTATCCTAGATCTTCAGCACCACGTAACTACGTGCAATAAGTCTAAAGATGCTTGGGATATCTTAGAAACCGTATTTGAAGGGAATATCGCCGAGAAAGAAGAAGGGCTTCAAAACCTAGCTTCGGAATGGGAAAACCTTCGCATGTCTGATGATGAAACCTTTGATGAGTTTAACCAAAGACTTTCTAAAATAGTTAACTCCTCATATTTGTTAGCAAAAACTATTCCAGAGAAAGTTATTGTGTGCAAAATTCTCAGGTCTCTACCATCAAGATACGAGTCTAAGAACATGTCATTGAAGAAGCAAACGATCTTTCTACGCTCTCCAGGAATACTATTGTTGGAAAGTTAAAGATCTTTGATAATGAACACCGGTCTGGAAAAGAAGTGATTTATTTTAAAGCTGCAAACAATTCTGAATCCTCTAGGGATAAATATGGTTCGCTAAATGCTAAGGATGTTACTCCACGATAATTTAGAAAAATCTTGAGAGACAGGAAAAAGAGTTTTTCTAAAGGTGCAACATCTCCTAATGATTATGTACAATGCTTTAACTATCATGGTTTCGGGCACTTTTCTTCAGCATGTCCTAGCTGGAGCCGTAGAAAATCGGCATATGAAGCAGCTTTGCCTACTCTTGATGATGAACCTGAATATTATGATCACCAAGAGTACGCAGGCGAGGTTGCATTAGCTTCTAGAAAAATTCTTTCGAATACTGATTCTGATCCTGACGAAGAAGTGTTCCATGTAGATCCAGTTGTTAATAATCTTCTTAAGGAATGTCAGAAAAAACTCTCGGAAGCTGAAAGCACCATTTTCAGTGAGAAAGTTAAATATGACAGACTTCGTAGTCGGAATAAGGACTTGCAAGACCAACTTGATTCTATTGATGCAAGATATTATCTCAACGGAATACGAAAGCTTAAAGAAGAAATTGCAAGAAGTCGAGATCGGGAAATTACTCTTCAAGCAAAGCTAGATAACTTGGAGAACATTGAAATGAACTTGTTGTTTGATTTGGAACGAGAAAATCTCAAAGTTCAATGTGAATCATCTAAGAATGATCTAGTTATTGCCCTTGAAAAAGTCAAAAGGTTGGAAGAAGAAAACTCGAGCTTAAAAGAGAGTTTGTCTAGAAATAGCAGCTCAAATAAATTAACCTCAATATTGGGAGCATGTAGAATTCATCGTGATACACGAGGATTGGGCTATGAAGGAATAGACGCTCCTGGTACTTGCAAAGAGGTAAAATTTGTCAGAGCTAAAGTTTCTTCTCAACCAAAACCTTCCATGGTTGAAAAAAGTGAAGTATCTCTACCAACTGTCGATGACGAAAAGAGAAAATCCTGTCAAGTTCCAAAGCAAGCACATACACATTCAGGTAACACTAAACATAACTTTTTCCATTCTACTAAACATTGCTTTTATTGTGGGAAACCAGGTCACTTGCAAAGGAATTGCAGATTTCTTAAACGAAATAAAACCATATCTGATTCAGTTAAGATGACAAGATCCGATGTTCCAAACTGGAGAAATACCGAGTTTCATAATATCAGTTCTTCCAATATCCCCCCCAAGAAGTTTCATAATTATATTGGGGAGAAGAAGAAATACGTTGCTCCAAAAGATGCTCAGAAATAGGTACCAAAGAAGATCAATAAAGCAATGAGTGATATTAAGATAGATCTCCTAGACAATAGTTCTAAAAGGGATAACATCTTAAAAAGGTATGGAACAGTTATTGAAAGTTTCAAGGAAGTTGTTAAATTCCTAGAGTCCATACAAGATTTTGTTTCGAATACCTGTGGTGAGCAAGATTTTGTTCACCTCAACACAACTTGATTGTGTTGGAAGTGCATCCTCAGCAAGAAGCCATAGTAAATACAGTGAGGATTGCAAAAGAATTGGGACGCACATATTATGTTGGGTAATTTTTGAATATGTGGAACAATTTATTGTTTCGAGCTGAGTTTAACTCGCTTACATATTTCTCGAAATATGTGTTGGTAATCTTTCAATTCAACCAAGTTCATCTTTTACTCGTGATGAAAGTCATATTGATTATTTCAATAACTTGAAAATCGCTTTAATGAAAATAGTTTGTGGATAACAACTATTTTAACATCCTCTAAGAAAGTTTCAATGATTGAAATGAGAGTTTAGAACAAGTAACCATGTTTGGATATAAGCATAGTGTGTATTCACATTTGTGTATAAATCCAAAACCGGGAACCCAAAGTATGCGTACCAATACGCGTACTGGCGGTTGTTGGAAATCCGGGTAAGTATGCATACCCGTACGCATACTGGCGGAAGTTTCACGTCCGTGAATTTCTGCTGGAGTTTGGAAGTGAAAAACAAACTCAATCCGGTTACTTAGGTATGAGTACCCGTTTGCATACTTAAGTAGGTTACTTTCTAAAATCGGTTTGTTCATGAACTAAAACATTTATATAATAAGGAATGCATTCTATGCAAACCGTGGCTATAATGTTCATGAATTGATTCGAGTGAATCAAACCGATTTTGCTTCAATTGTGTTCTTTTATACTTCTATGAGAATATAGCAATTGAACAACTCTATAACTAATTTCATTTGAGTCATTTGAACTAGTTGTGTTAAGATGAATATGGTTAAATACCACATATATGATTCTTAATTACCTAGCTTGATTTGTGATTGAAATTCTTAAGTATAACAGGTTAGAAGCAATAATCAAAGCCATTGGATGTTGGTTTTTATTGTCAAAGAATTTTCTTCATACACTTATGGTAACCATTCTTGGTGTAAATCCTTGTGGAAAAGGTTATTCTTCCTTCTAAGCATATCAATTCTTGTTTATACAAGTTTGTATCTTAGAAAAGATGATCAAAATATTTGATCTTCATGATTACATATTGTGTATTGTTACCATGAGATAGTTCTAATTTTAGTAACACGATCTCATGAGAGACTTTCAATGATTGGTCCTTAGCTCGTATCTCCTTGTGGGATTTCTAAAGTCCAATATATAAATCCTTCTCCCAGGAGTAAGGTCACTCATGTTGTTCTTTAGGGAATGACATTTTATGGGGGAGAGTTCTTAAATGAACTTGTGCTTAATTGTCATATCCTTGTAGGGAGAAGTGGGTTTGTAACATGAAGGGGTTACTTGTATCTTTATAAACTCCTTGATGAATACACTAAGTTTCGACTATGTGAAATCATCGAAACAAAGTTGATATGTTCCCTTTTGGTCATGAAGTAATCTCTTTGAGAATTTTATTATGATTCCACAATTTCCGTACCTTTGCCAATTTATATTAACAAAAAAGAGGGAGAATTAATGTGTAGTTCACATTACAAATACATATGGTTTACGGATCATTATGTAAGGGGGAGCGGTTTTCATTGTGAGATGAAGTATTGACTAAGATGGAGTGATACATATCACCGTAGTATTATTGTCAAAGTTGTGATATAATTGAACTTTGATGCTGTGTAATAATATTATGATGGATCTTCAACAAGTACAGGATGAACACACGCATAGTTGAAGAACCAAGGAAATCAAGCATGTCGGATTTTGGAGTTGAAATGCTTTTAACAAGTACAATCCATATGTAAAATGGTTTTGTCACTAAAATTGACAAAGGGGGAGATTGTTAGAGCATTCGGTTGAACCCACTAGCGTTGGTATGTCAAGTTAGTTTTCAATTTTAGTTGCCAAAATACATTCTTGATTTAGTATACTAAAGATAGTTTCAGACTAGATTAAGTCTAAGAAGTAGAATCGAAGCTATCCTTGAAGGATGAAGTTTGAAGACTGCAAGAAGACATCAACGAGGACTTCATCAACAAAGGTATGTGGCAATTGATTTCATTTGGATTCTTGTTCAATTCTACCTTTCTAATCT
The DNA here is from genome assembly GCA_023531105.1 of Papaver atlanticum. Lineage (NCBI taxonomy): Eukaryota > Viridiplantae > Streptophyta > Magnoliopsida > Ranunculales > Papaveraceae > Papaver > Papaver atlanticum. The sequence goes on from JAJJMB010012161.1 coordinate 1,190,393, forward strand.
ATCCAAAAAAATGCTCACTCTATGGAACAATTCCTATGACGGTAAATGTACATTTATGTATATATATACTCGAGGTTATTTGAGCCATGACTTTTGTGACAATAACCTTTATCCCTGTAAAGGTTCTTATGTTATAGTGAATGAGCTTACGAATTCAACAAGCCAAGAATCACTCAATTCCGAGTTATAACGATGAAGTTATGAGTGATTTATTAAAGTAACAATTATAAGTGATGCTGTAATTGTTAGAGTTCGTTAGTAGGAAACAATCCACGAACTGTTTGTAACGGTTCACGGACTTGAGCCCAATTACGTGACTAGAAGCCATTTTTGGTCAAGTTTTTGATGTTTCCTTATCTAGGCAAGATAGCTATTACTCCAAACATATTTGATTACCATATTAAAGTGTTTGTGATTCCTTCCTAAGATAAATTGTGATTTACTCACATAAATACAATATTTGCTAAATTAATTATTTTTGGCAAGAGTTGTAACTTAGGAAAGACTCCCAAAATTAGGAGAGTCTTGAAAAAGGAAAATAGCTTTGCTTAGCTTCCAAGCTATTGTTCACTATTAATAAAGGGTTCGTGAGTGCTACACGTTTTTCATCCCCTTTGGAAAATTGGTGTAAGCTTCATAAGATTGTTTTCCATGTCTTCTGTTCTTCGTGAACAAGAGTGAGATAAAAGTCTTTGTATTGGGGATCACAAAGCCGAGTTGGATTTAATCTTCGTGATTGATTATACAACTTGTAATCTAGGTTTTTCACCTCTTGTCTATTCTAAGGTTTTCTCTTCTGATATAAAACCATTCAAGAGTTGTTGATCATAAACCCTAGGTTTTGATAGATTTCAGTTTCCGATCGTATACCAACACTTGTTAGTCGAAATCAGATACTATAAAGAAAACTTCGATGAAGGTATCTCGTAAAAATCCTTAAGAAGTTTTAAACAAGATATCTCTAGTATTATTCTAGTTGTTCTTGTTGTAGAATCATTAGGTTTCTCTTCCTATTTTTGAAGAGTATAATAATCCCTAATCTACAAGTTTGTTTTGATAGTACTTTTACCTAGTAATTGTTTTTCTCAAAACAAACACAAGATTTCCAAAACCTTGATTTACATCTAAAGGGAAATCGATTTGGTGTTTTGTGAAAACAAAAGATTGAAAAGTATCAACCGTGTTGTTGTATCTTCAAAAGAGGACTTTGTTCTGCCAGAAGATTTTCGGGAATAACTTCTAAAGAGAATTTGTGTTCTGCTAGAAGTTATACGAGAGGAATTCCTAAAGAGAATCGGTGTTCTGCTAGGAGTTCTATAAGTTCTTGAATACAACTGAAGCAGGTATTACATCTAGTCCGAATAGGTAGTAGGAAATTGGTGTAACAGCTTATAATTAGTGTGTGTTTATTCTGGACTAGGTCCCGGGGTTTTTCTTCATTTGTGGTTTCCTCTTTAACAAAATTTCTGGTGTCTGTGTTATTTCTTTTCCGCATTATATTGTCTATCTTTATAATTGAAATATCACAGGTTGTGCGTTAATCAATCATCATTGATAAATCCGACCTTGTTTGTTGGATAGGATTTTGATTGATCTTGGATATTGGTCTTTGGTACCGTCCAAGTATTTCTCACATCAATCAGGCTCATAGATTTCTATCTGTTTGATTTGCTAATTGATTTGAGAAAAAGAGATAAAACTCATTAGAATTATTCTTTGATTGAGTTTTTACTCTCGGAATATTATTAAGGTTTAATCCATACAGATTGCCATTCGAAATATTGGGTGTGGTGTAGTACCCCCACTTTTTCAAAGTCGTTTCAGGTCTTCACGTGTGATAAAATTGGATTATTGATTCCTTTCTGATGGACGTTCTGGAGCAATGCGATCCTCTTCATCCATACAGGCACGCCCGGTCGAAGTGCTTGTGCCAGGAGTCATGAAAGCATTCCTTGTCTGCTCCACTTGAGGCTAACGCGGCTCTGGTGGTAGCCGCTCTGTTAGCGTCTTGAGTAAAGTGAGCCATTCTTTCTGAGTTATATCCATGTATGTTTGAGCTTTAACAAGGACTTCCTGTCTCTCAATTAAATAAACAATGGTAATGGGAGGTTGGTTTCCTCAGGCTCCTCCATCCTCCCGTCCTGACGGAGGAGTGGTAGTAGTTCTGGTGGTGATTGGAGGTGTTACGCTCGAAAAAACGTTAGGAAAGGTTGCAGCGGCTCTGGCTCTGGCTCTGGTGACAGGAGGTGTCACACCATAGGGAATGTTTCCTCCGCTGGTGTTTGTGGTAGAGGATGTAACGCCATGGGAGGCATTGAAGGTGCTGGAAGGTGGTACATTGGTGTCTGCAGCAGGAATGTTGGCGCCTGGAGTGTTGTCAATGCCGGTAGCATCAGGATTAGTTACTGATCCAGACCTAAGATCCACCATTTTGAAATTGGGAGAATTGAAATGAAAATTGGGAAATTGATTTTGCAACCGAGAGATTAATCTCCCACTGTGGTCGCCAATTTGTAGTAGGGTTAAAATTGATTCTGCTGAAAATGGAAAATTGGGTGTGTCTATGAGAAACGAATTCAAACCCTAAACAAAATGTATTGCACAGGAGTACTTTTGATTCGAGAAATCAATCTGTTAGACTCTGGCCTAAACCAAGAAATGGACGTTCCAGATTCAATTCGGTCACAGAGGAAGGAGTAGGGTTGATCTTAGGGAGGGAAGCAAACAAGGTGTTGAGATCAGAATGATGAATTCTATAATGTGTGGTTGTTTTATAACTTGTATCAGAATGTAGAACCCGCTTGCAGAATGTAAGCTGTCAGTTATTGGTGTTTTCTGGATACTTGTGTTGATAACACTGTTGTTGGTTGAAATAGATTGAAACCTATTTATACAAGTCATAGTTGAACGCACTGATCTCGTAGGAAGTGGAGGTAGTTAAGTAATGGAGAAGTGGGGATCATGTAAAAGTGGTGAGAACCATGTCCCTGTCATGAAAGGAATACCAACCATCTTTACACCCACTACTCATTTACTGCTATCAACCGTCCGCCTTTCTTGACACTTTCTCATAATGGGCGTGTTGCACGCCGCACGCTGTAAACCGCCATACCAATACCCTATGAGTATCCCCAGTTTGTGACATGTTTGATGTCTCGAGTATTTTCGTGGAAAATATGGAGTAAGTTACATAAATAATAAAACAAGTTTTTCATATTAGTTGCTGAGTGAGTCTTGCTGGCAAGACCTGATAATTTTTGATCGATCACGCGCAAGCTAGGAGGTAGGTGGCCATGTGTGATAGGTCAAGTCGTGTGAACGAGACTTGGTATGAGTTAACACTCAAAAATAGCATATGGTGCTTTTAGGTTAAATAAATAATTAAATAATCAAATAATTTATTAAATCGATATTTAAGAAATATCGTTTATAATCGATGCATGTAAAGCATCGTTTTTAAGCAAGCATCTCAAATTAAATCGATTTATACGAAGTGCCACTGTAAGGAGCGCAACCCACCTTCTTTGGTCGAACAGTTGGCAGCCGAATATATCAACTAAAGATGGTACGACCGGCTCATAAAGAACAACAGTAGCTGACAGCAATCATGGCGTCCCATTGGTCATCTAAGATTGGATCTAGGCCTGTCAAATCATCTATCAAAGTTGGATGGTTGAGATGATTTTGCGGCAGTTGTTGATTACCGTTAATTTATTTAAGACTCTTATGAGTAGCGTGGCCAACCAACTTTGGGTAGCTGCCAGGAGTCGTATAGGTAGGTTGAGGACATGACGATCGGTCCTCATGGAAGAGGGGATGTCGGTGATCACGGAGCCATCTCATTGGCTCCTCGAAATCGGATCTGGACCGTTCGATTCGGCTGGCGAAGTTGACTGCCCGAGATCACTTTGCGGCAGTCATGTAACGCCGTTAATTGGATTTCAAGGCTTTTAAATCCGTGTGAACAACCCACTTTGGGTGATCGGTTTGGGGTGTTACTTGCAGGTTGCGAGCAATACGATTGGTATAAGCCAAAGGTGGGTCGCCAATGAGTGTATCGGCATCTTGTTGGTCGCCAAAAATAAAATCTAGGTCGGTTGATTCGGCTGGCAAACTTGGACGGCTACGATTAATTTAAGACTGCCATGGCCGGTCTTAATTCGATTGAAACTCTTTTTCATCGGTGCGTCTGGCCTATTTTGGATAGCGGTTATGGTTACTGCTGGCAGGTTAGGGGAGTTACGATTGGTTGGAATAGAAGTGGGCCCACTATGAGTTCCACGGGACTTGTTCGGTCATGTTTGCAAGACCTAGGGTTAGCTAACGGAGATTACCAAGTTGTGTGATCACCGATCAATTTGCGACCGTTTTGGACGGCCAAGATCAAATTTCTTAAGGATTGTAAGCACGTCGACCAAACTACTTCCACTTTTAATTAGAAGTGTTGGTTACATCTTTGGAGCGATCTGATTGGTCGATGGAAAATAGGGACCGGCTGTCAGCAGCATGGGGCGTGGCCGGTCGGCAAGGAGGGGCGCCTCCTAGGGAAAACTGACCGGCCAAGTTTCCCGGTCGTGCCTCCTTCCCCTACTTTCCAACTTAGTCGCGGATTCCTTTTTTCTTCTTTATTTGATTTTTGGTAGGATTCGACTCCTACTAGCTACATGGTAGCTTGGTTTCCTAGCTTTCCTAGGTTTGATATCGACCAATAGGGATCGAGAATTTGTGTAGGCTCCATTTTAGGGCGAAAACCTAATTTTGTAAGCTAACATAAAATTATGTCAAAAATTGATTTTATGCGAGCTGCCACAAAATTAATCAATTTTAGTGAATTTTGCGCGTTTGCACAAAATTACTAATTTTTGGCTATTTTCACAAGTAGCACGTTTCTCGGTGGCACGACTTGCAGTGCCTCTTATGCATCTTAATATGAAAATTAAGAAAACTCATGCTTTCAGCTAAGAAAGAACACAAATTTAATGTCAGTTATATAAGAGTTCAGTCGGGAACACGGCATAAGATAGACGCTCAGCGAACCCTGCATTAATGAATAATGCAAGAAAGAGCTTCGACAAAATCTACAGAATATTTGTGATTCTGCAATCGACATTATTCTAATTAAATTTTGTATATAAATATACTGAATTGCTCAGTACATATTGTAAGCAAAGTGGCATAAGCGCTCATCATCTATGAATAGCTCTTACTTCTTTGCAGAACATGAGTACATAAATTTAGGGTTTTACGGTTTTAGCCCTGAACTAAAAACCACCATCAACACTTGCACCATTATTTTCTTAACCGGAAGCAATTGAAACAAACATAGACATTATAGCACCGCAATTGTACCGAATTTCGTTAAGCAAAAACACTTGATACCCAACAATAAGGAAGATACCAAACAATAAGCCAAATAAATTGACACAATTTTTATTAACCGGAAACAATTGAATCATACACACACACACATCCATACATAATAATGTAACATATCAATTATACTGAAATTTTGTTAAGCAAAAGCAAAATATATGCAATATAAACAGGCTTTTCTTAAACAAGAAAACGATTAACTAACAAATTTGTTACCTCGGATTCCGCAGCCTCTTCTCCTCAGAAAAATATATCATTAAGCACAAATTCAAGTAAGAACTCTCCCCCAGTATGTTGCCATCCTATCGCAAGAACAAAAGAACAACAACAAGAGAACCTTTACCAGAGAAAGGTTAAAAACGGTTTTAACTAATGCGTGCCAATACCAAAAGTTGAAAACCCGAAAACATATGTTATGCTAAACACAACTCATGTAAACATAGATTGATTCAACATCTTGTGACTTTTCACATATGAGTTTCAATCGGAACACCTTATGAATTTGATAAAGCCTACCAAATGGGCTAGAACTTAATCCCGCTAAATCAAATAGCCACACAAACCATAGGGGTTACATAATATGAGATCGAATATTAAGGTTATGAAAACCGAAATAAGACATCCCATAAATCGAATTCACATAGCAAAAATATAAACATTCATTCACAGGCTATGTAATCGGTAATTATCACAAGAAAAGTTATAAAGAAATAATTTTATTCATTAATAATGATAGTTTTATTCAAAAATAAACCTTAATAATTGAAGCAGATCAAAAGATTGATGTCTATTTTTCTGGATTAGATCTTGTTAGAGCACTGCTCGGTCAAACTCGCAAGCGTTGCTATCTCAAGCTTGTTTGTCAATGTTAGTGATCAAAACTATAAGTTTTGATTTCTAGTCTACTTAAACTAATGTCTCGGACTAGGATAGATTTTGTAGTTGAGCATTAGAATTCATGGCGTTCATCAATTGAAGATGAAGAACTACTAAGGCGAGCTTGTGGAACTTCATAAACAAAAGGTATATGGAGACTAAAACTCATCTATCACTTGGAAAGTCTATTTCTACTATATCTCCTATATTGAGACAAAAGTCGTACTATGATAGTTTTCAATTATACACATTTGAGATTTCGAGCTGAGATTTACTCTCTTATATATTTCTCGGAATATGTGTTGAAAAGATTTCGCTTCAACCAAGTTCATCTTATATTCTTGACGAAAGTCAAAATATGATCATGTGAATATCGCCGAGTAACATCTTACATGGTTTGTGTGAAACAATCATTTAGTGTAGACTTGGAATGTTTCGTTATGATTATTTCAATAACTTGAAAATTGCTTTGATGCTAATAGTGTGTGAAAACGGCTATTGTCATCCTCTAAGAAAGTTTCAATGATTGAAATAGAGTTTAAAACTATTGGATTATAAACATAGTGTGCATTCTTGCATGTATGTGATCCATTACCGGAACTAAAGTATGCATACCCGTATGCATACTTGTAGTTGTGAAATTCCGTGGACCAAGTACATATACCGGTACGCGTACTTGCGTAAGGTATAGGTCCGGGAATTTCTGCTGGGTTTTGGAAGTGTACAAAGTATGCGTACCCGTTCGCATACTTGCGAACCCAAACTCAGACCGACTACTTAAGTATGCGTACCCGTTTGAATACTTGAGTAACTAAGTTCTAAAATCGGTTTGTTCATAAACTAATACATTTATATATTAAGGAATGCATTCTTTGCAAACCGTGGCTATAATGTTCATGAATTGATTCGAGTGAATCAAACCGATTTTGCTTCAATTGTGTTCTTATATACTTCTATGATAATATAGCTCTTTAACTAGTTTCATTTGAGTCATTTGAACTAGTTATGGTTAACATGAATAAGGTTGATATGAGAGTGTTCATATAGCTAACCTCGGTTAACTACTGTTGAGCCAACATGGTGTACACGTTTAGGTACGGTTACATTAACCTAAATGAGGGTGCATTTCATTTTTGTATAACAAGCTAAGTTCGATCTAACGGTTGAAAGATATTAGCTTGAATCTAATCAGGTGTTCATCTAACGGTGAATATTGAATGTTTTGTTATCAAGGTAACTTATATTGCAAACCCTGATTTGAAAACTATATAAAGGAGAACTCTAGCAACTGGGAAACCTAATCCCCACACCTCATGTGTGATACTATTTGTATAAGCTAGAGTCGATTCTCCTTTAACCTTAGGTTTTTCACAAAACCCTGTAGGTTAAAGACTTAAAGACTTCATTGGGATTGTGAAGCCAAACCTAACTATTTTCTCTGTAGTTACGTGATCTGATCTTGATGTTTCTATCGTATTGAGTACTATCTTCTCTAAGATTGGCTCGATATTTATTCCCCGATAGGAAAGATAAAAAGTAGTCATAAACATCTTCGTCTCATCGTTTGTGATTCCACAATATATTGTTTCGCTACCATACGATTAATATTATTGTGAGGTTATTGATAATACTAGGCTGTTCTTCGGGAATATAAGTCCGGTTTATCAATTGGTTCTTGTGCACCTTGATTTATCAAAAGACGGAACAAAACTCATAGTTATTTCTGTGGGAGACATATTTATCTATTCCTGTAGACTTTTCTGTGTGAGACAGATTTGCTTATTAAAGTCTTCGACTTTGGGTCGTAGCAACTCTTAGTTGTGGGTGAGATCAGCTAAGAGAATCAAGTGCGTAGTATCCTGCTGGGATCAGAGACGTAAGGAGCGCAACTGTACCTTGAATCAGTGTGAGATTTATTAGGGTTCAACTACAGTCCAGTCTGAAGTTCATTGGTAGTAGGCTCGTGTCTGTAGCGGCTTAATACAGTGTGGTGTTCAAATCTGGACTAGGTCCCGGGGTTTTTCTGCATTTGCGGTTTTCCTCGTTAACAAAATTCTGGTGTTTGTGTTATTTCTTTTCCACATTATATTTTGTTATATAATTGAAATATCACAGGTTGTGCATTGAATCGATCAATTTGGAAATCCAACCTTTGGTTGTTGATTGAAATTGATAGATCCTTGAACATTGGTGTTTGGTACGGTTCAAGTTATTTCTCTTATATTCAATCGGGCTCGCAAATTCCTATTTGCTGATTGCAGATTGAATCTAGAGATAGAGATATAAAACTCTTTGATATACTTTTCTCTAGATTGAGTCTGACTGTCTAGTTGATTCTCTTGAAAGTATATTGGAGTTTGTCTATTCAGATTGCCAAACGAAATATTGGGTGTGGTTATTGTACCCCCGCTTTTTCAGATCTTTTGAACAGTCTTCTTCAAATATCATCTTCAATATCCTCAAATTTATCGGGATCTTTATCCACTACATCACGACTGATTTCTCGAATTCTACACACAGTACCTTGATTATGTTCATAGGCTAAGGCATTAACCTTTTGATTAATATTCCGAGCATACTCCCTATTACTGATTCCAAGTTTAATCAGATTTCTTTGGTTACGGATAACAGTTCTTAGTAATGCTTCCTGTCTATGATGAGTTTCAACAGTACTGAGGAGGACTTGACAAAGATTGAGAATATCAATCTTAGCATCCAAACTATTTTGGACTAGAAGATTAGTAACTCCTGCTTGGGATGACATATATTAATTTTCTTTTCGTTTATCTTCACAGTCAGATTTCTTGAAGGAATCGACAAGATTAATGGTTTCATCAGAAGCCATTCCACTCAAAGCTTTCAGAATCTTAGTTTAATATCTGGTTTGAGGATACATCTTTTAGTATAAGTTCTCAAACAAGATGAGTACATATACCAGAGGATTTCAACACATACCAAACATAGGTATCAGCCTTAAATAAATAATTTTGACCAGATTTGAAAATATTTTCACATCTTATGTGTTTCCAAATTATAAAGATTTTTTCGAAAAGAATCACTCTTCAAAATCATGTATCTAAAAATATTTATAGACAAGAAGACTTATCATGTTTACACAAGTTGTTGTAAGAAAACCTTTCTACATAATTAAGTAGATTGTGTATTCTCTCTATGTTGAATAAGAGATGTTAACAGGATACAACATGCCCAGATACTTGTGCTTCCTTACATCAAATGATTGGGCATCGGAATGACGCACTTTCCAATATTGTTAAGTGTTGGGGTGAGAGGAGTTTTCCTCACCAAGTACCATTGAAGCAACATCTTCCTTCTTATCTTTAGGGACATGATCTTGTGTCCTCGTATGGGTTTCGAATGTCTTTGATACATCCTTTTCATCAGGAATATTGTGTGACACTATAATCTTGATTACTTTTTGAGCCCAGGATGGTATATCCTTTTTATTCGAACCCAAATAGTCTTGATCTGACATCAAACATATTGCAGATATTTTCCTTTCAAGACTTTCGATATGATCTTTTAAGGTATTCATACCTTGTTGAAAATGTCTTTTTAAGGAATTACCAAAGCATACCTCTTGACATGATTCTGTAAGAAGATCTTCTATAAGGATTTTAATCCTTATTTGTGAATGTTCCAGTGATTGTGAAAGATATTCACACTCTGAAGTTTGTTGATTCACTTCATTACACAAAGCCAATTTTTATTTTGAAGACTGAGTGTTTCACGTTTGCCTTTACAAATTCTTACATTAAGTTGAACAATAAGTTCTAAGGCATCTTCCAGGATATCAATGGGTTTTCCTATTTCTGAAAAGGTTTTGACTTTGTTGTAAAACCTTTGTAATCCATCCATTAATTCAGGTTTAGGACAGGACAGTGAATCAAAGTTTTTTTTTCTTTCTGGAATAAAAACAGAAGATTTTTCACCAGTAATTGGAGTCGGATCCAAAACAATCTTTGAACTAGGTACTTGTTCCTTTTGTTTTGGATGCATTCTTTTCTCATAATGAACATGATTCTCAATCAAGTTATCAGTCACAGACTTTGTTCTTAATTTTAGAAAAGAATTACGAGACCTATTTCCATTGACCCTTTTTGAGAGGTTATTCTCAACATCTTGATGTACGTTAACTGAGTCCTTTATAAGTTTAGCTTCACTTTTCTTATTTTGACTCATTTCTTATAGGTTGGATCGCATCAAACACAGATTGTTAGATGTTTTCGTGTTTGCCTGCTTTGATACCAATTGAAAAGACGAGGGTACCCAAATACACTATAATCTTTTATTTATCCACCTATAAGTCCTTTACCGAAAGTGATTGTCTACAGACTGAGTCGAGACAATGCAACAAATCGGTTCACACTTCGTGTAATCGTATATGGATACGAGATCGAGACAATACAACTACAAGATAACTTGTGTGATTGACTATGGATACAAGATCGAGACAATACAACAACGAAGTATGATACTTGATAATAGGTTTGGACTTAACCAAACTCTATAGGATCCCTATCAAGTATATATGGAGTTAATGTTTGTGTAATTTACTTTAAATTATATAAACAAATATAATTACGGAAAATAAAAGTAAATCACACAGCAAGATTTTGTTAATGAGGAAAACTGCAAATGAAGAAAAACCCTGGGACCTAGTCCAGAATTGAATACTCTCATAATTAAGCCGCTATACAAAATCTACACCAACTTCATATAGTTGAGACCAAGCAACTACCCCTAGTTCACTTAGTTTCCTCAGTATCCCTGCACTTCCGACTTCGATGAGTGCACGTACTGGAACAATTCCTTTGGATCGTATTCCAAACAGTAAAGGAACATCAAATCTGTTTGGTAACAACTCTTTCGATCCTTTAAAGATAAAGATATCTCAAGTCATACGCAAAGGCTCTTCCGTTTAATATAATAAACTCCTTTGCCTGGTTAGATCAATCTATCCAATAACTACCAAAGTACTCAAGTTTAGATTCGCAATAAATAAATATAGATTCCGACAAGAAACTATAAAGTGATGCCGATCTCACGCAACTAATCAATCGATTAAATACGATTCTAGTTGGATCCCAACCGATCAAGGTTAGTGCACACCCAAAGATATGAGAACCAAATAAGAAATCTTCTTCGTCTTCAAATCTTCTTTAATATTCAATAAACACCTGCACAACACCACTTGAATCTCTTGTGATCAATCACACACAGAACGGAGAATGTTAACAATGTATTATCACAAGATGTCTTTAGATCTACAAACAGTTCTAAAGATCCCGTCGATACTTCGATCTAGTTTGAGTGAATCTTATATCAGAAGAGAAGATTCTCAAGAATAAACAAACTAGGTGCAATCAAAGTTTCAACAACCGTTAGTCAATCAAATCAATCGAAAACTAATAACACTGCAATTATCTAGTTTCCCACCAATGGTACTCGTAGAGATTCTTGATCCCACAGAAGTCTTTAAACGAGCGGTCGTAAGAGATTTCACCTAATTAGGATACTTTCCTCTCCGATTAGACGGCTCCACCAGAAATAACAAGAATGAAGTTTGCATGGCTCGTAGGATAGTTTGCTAGAAATGCAAACTTAAGTATATATATACCAAGATATTTGGATATCAAGGAATTTCCAAAACCGAAAATATTCTCAAGATATGCAATGAATAGCAAAATACGGTTTTCCTATTTCTAATAAATGCTTGTCCAAAATTTCCGAAATCTCTCAATAGAAAATCTCCAATTAGTAAATGCACATTACAAATTTTTATTCTCTAGAGGTATGCATTTAATTGCTGGTATTTAAAACATATAAAACCAAAAACCTTAATTAAAATATTCTCAATTTATTTCGGCACAAGATCTCCTTAAGTACTAAGGAATATCTTTGAACAATAAATGATAAGAGTTATTGTACGTGTTCAAAGAATGTTGACATCTTTTCAATGTAAATCCATATTCATATTTACATGGATTTACATTCTTGGAATCGGTTATACCACACTTCCAAACAAGTTTAAAATTGGTTCACCTGTATACCAAGATCACTATGTGATTGATCAAATATAAAATCACATACATGGGTTCAATCGGTTCTACCAATCACTAGGATCGGTTATACCTTAATATGGAAATACTTTTGATCGGTCACATAAGTTACCATGACCGGTTACATCAGTTACCAGGATCGGTTACATCAATTACCAGGACCGGTTACCATATACTCATGGTATTGCTTGTGATCGGTCACACCAGTTACTAGGATCGGTTACACCAATTACCAGGACCGGTTATCAATTACAAGGATCGATTATACAACACTCTGTGATCGGTTACACCAATTACAAATATCGATCATACCATCTCATGGTGATTACTTAGGATCGGTTACACCAATTAATAAAAACTAGTCATACCAAATCATAAGTTAGGCATTGTGATTAGTTATACCAAGATACATAACAAAGTTACGATCGATTCTACCATCTCACACATATTGGTAATCCAAAGATTTGCAATGAATAGCCGTACCAATAAGCCTAACGATTTCCCTTTCGATTCATAAAACAAGTTCATGAATGCACTTCCTTTAAACAAGTGTAAAACATTGTTTCCTAGGATGAAATCTTCACCATAACCCATTCACATAATCATAACATTATATACAATATTATGTCGATGTCATATATATGAAGTTCAAAAGATAAACGTTATACTTCATAGTCTAATTCCCTAATATTATGATCATACAAATATGACCATGTCACATCAGTAGAGTATTATACAGCTTCGCAGTTATGTTTTTAATATAGCACGACTTGAAAGATACGTTAGGAATGAAACGGTTCAAGTCAATATTACTAACTCAAGAGGAAGGATGATGTTGTCGTTGTAGTTCTCTTCTTCTTCACATTCTTCAGGTCTTCAGAGTAATACTTGTATGTCTCAACATTCCTAGAATTTCTAGTCAAACCTAAACGAAGTTGACTCTAGTTTATAATCAAGCGACTTTAGATGAGTTTTGACACACTAAAATAGGACAACCAATCTTGACATACCAACGCTTGGTGGGGTCAACCGAGCTATGCTCTAACAGGATGATCTAGGGTATTTTATCTTTGAAATGATTTTTGGGCGGGTAGCGCAAGTTGACAGAGGTGTGAGTCATAATAGACCTGCCATGTGGTAGGTATTAGAAGGGATAAGTCATAGTCGACCCTGGTGTTAGGCGGGTAAAGTCGGGTGCGGGAAAATCGGCGGGTACTGGTCAGGACGACGGGTCGGGTTTGTGCAGCCCTAGTTGGAACAATTATGTTTAGAATTGGGTAAGAATAGTGAGGGTATCTTAGTACTTTCTCTATTCTTAGACACCCATTATCCTTCTCGATTGGAGAGATGAAAAAATCCATGGGCCTCAAATAATTGAGGTAGACCTCAAACCAGCCAAGAAAAAAAAAGACCTTCTTGGATTAATTCATCGTTGAATTTTGATTAGGTAGTCAGCTAATCCGAACAAGCAAATCTAGGATTTAAGAGTTGGATTAAAGGCGAGTTTGGTATTGCTGGGAATTTTATAAAAATGCTTTTCTGTTGTGATGTGTTGTGTGTTGCGTTTTAATAATAAAGTGGCATGACGTTTAATAAACTATAATTTAAAAAGTGTTGTGAAATTAACAAACTGTAAATTCTGTTTGGTAAATCGGTGTTTTAAAGTGTTGGTGATGTAGTTAATGACGAAAATAAACATGTTTTGAAAAATAGTTTTAAATACATTGTAATTATAATAAATTATATTTTTAATTTTAATAAATTTAATAATAAAATATAAGAAAGGCAGCCACCATGGGCTTTTATTTAAAAAAATATATAAGTAATATTTACTTTATTGAAAAACAAAGAGTAATAATTACACAGAAATAGGAGGAAGTCGGGCTAAAATCTGTGCACCGACACCCTTTATTATTTTATTTATTTTTATCTCCGGGCGATTCCCAGGCGATTGAAGTCTGTGAATTTGTTCCGGAAATATCTTTAGAATTTCTGGCGTAGATTTTCTTCAAAACTGCCTCATTCTTCTCCCCTGGTGTTACCCTTTCGATCGATGCCATTTTCACTTGTTTTTCCTTCCAAACTTAGGGTAGTTACAACGGTTATTTATATTACAGAGCTCTATGCCTTGTACTCGGTCTCGATCTTCAACCTCGAAGGACAAATCTTTATCATCAAGCAGATCATCTCACCCTGTGGGAAAATCTGTATCATCAAGCTTTTCTGGGTTACATAATCCTTCTCCTCCCTCTTCACCATCTCATATTCCATCAACATCTGATTCGCAGGGTGATAAGGTCCCCTGCCTTTTCAAAGGCTATGATGGATGTGGAGGTGGTGTTGGTGGTAGGGGCTACGCCAAAAGTGCTATTTATCATCATATATCTGATAAGTACTTTCCTACCGAGAAGGCTAAAGAAATTTGCAGAGAACGTATACAAAACGATCATGCATGCTATGATGCTTGGGAAAAGGTTTTGATCGACATGCAAATGTGGTTGTGCATTAGATTCCTTCATATTCATGCATGGAAAAAGGCTTGTACGTCGAAATCACATCAGACTGATGTTGTTGCAGGGCCATTTAATGGACACAGTGTTGATTTCCTCATTCATGGTGTCTTGAAACCACAAGAAAATGCTTTACCTGGTAATGACATTGTTTTAGGGAATTCAGATGAAGACAGTGCAAATAATTCCTTGACGCTAGACATGCTTCATATGGTTTTTCAAAGACGTATTACCACCATTGCGAGTATACCCCCATACTACAGATTGCAGTTCTCTAGGGCACTGAAACCAGCCTTGGACAACGTGCTTGAAAATCTAGGAGATTTACAGGCATGGTTGCAGTTGTTGCTACTCCCCACTTGTACGCTCAATATTTACGTGCCTAATTGTCCCAGGGATGAGAGATCTGGTACACGCAAAAAAACTGCAGATTGTTGTAATCAATCAAGCCTTGAGCGTATGGAGAGAGCCAAATGGATGTGCAGCCCTGGTTCAAAAATTGCTGGGTCTTTCTAAGCATACTGCAGCCATACGCAAACCATCTAAAAAGAAGAAAAATGACAATGCTAATATCGTAGCTTGCAAAAAGAAAAATAGATACGGACTACACGGATGCTATCCGTGTACTTTCCTATGATGGTTTAGCGCCTGCCTCTCCTGATACTTTATAGGAACTGATGCTTAAACACCCAACTGCACCACCTCCTTTCATCCCTAAGCATGATAGCTCTATACCTGCGCTAACTGTTGAGACATATGTTGTTCTCTCCGCCATTAAGATCTTCCCCAAGGGCACCTCATGTGGGAGATATGGCCTCAGGGCGCAAAACCTTCTAGATGCTTTCAGTGGTGCCGCTGCTGCAATTTCAGACGATCTTTTATATTCAATCACTGGGGTTGTTAACTTGTTATTAGAAGGTAAGTGCCCTTTATCCCTAGGAAAATTCATTGCTAGTGCCCCTTTAACACCACTACTCAAGCCTGGTGGATGTGTGAGACCTATTGCAGTTGGAACCATTTGGAGGCATTTATGCTCTAAACTAGCTGCCACTTCGGCTTGCAAGCTTTTAGCTCCATACTTGGGTGATTTTCAGTTTGGAGTGGCGACTTATTGTTGTGGTGAAGGAATTTAAGACTACTTGAGTTAAAATGGGATTGTGCAACTCATACAATGATGTTGTTTGATTTCACAAATGCATTCAACCTTGTCGACAGGTCATCCATGCTTAAAGAGGTCAGTTTACACTGCCCTAACATATCCAGATGGGTTGAGTTTTGTTACTCCAACCTGGCTAGACTGTATTATAACGAATTCGCACTTTCCTCAGCAAAGGGTGTGCAGCAAGAAGACCCGCTTGGTCCCCTGCTCTTTGCCCTGACTCTACATCCTTTAGCCATCAAGAATACATCTTAGTGCACTTTAGACTTCCACGCCTGGTACCTCGACGACGGAACCATCGCAAGCGATACTTTGGAAGTATCCAAGGCCTTGAAAATTATTCAACAAAATGGACCTGAAAGGGACTTGTTCTTGAATATTAGTAAAACTGAGGTCTTTTGGCCAATAAAAGATCATAGAAGTTATGAAGAAGATGTATTTCCTTCCAATATTGACAGGCTTGAGTTGGGTATGAAGTTTCTAGGGGGGGCGGAAAGTTTGAATTAACAATATTGTGGCGATATGGTGGTGCATAGGGTCGAGATGAAAATAAGCTTGATGAGCAAAGTTCGGCAGCTCCGTGACACACAATGTAAATTTTTATTACTTCGTAACTGCATTGGAGTTTCTAAGCTATACTTCACGCTAAGAACCACCAAACCTAGAGCCATATATTCAGAGACTCTTCTTTATGACCAATATCTCATTCAATATATGTGGAAACTTGTGGTCGGTGATGGCGCTTGCTTCGGACCGATACAATAAAGGTTATCTACCTTACCCATCAAATACGGTGGCTTTGGTGTTTACACCATGTGTGATACAGGGAAGTATTGTTATTTGGCTTCGTATACGCAAACCCAACACCTTTAGCAAAGTATTCTAAGGCTTGCATCTCCCTTAAGCCCGAGCCCCAGCTTCGAACATGCTCTACAGATCTTCACACATGCATGCGGTATCATGGTTTCCAATTACAATATCAATGACGCTGCCCCCTATTTCATGAAGTCCTTGGCAGCAACTTACTTTGATATGGTTAAGGATACTTTACCCTCATGCTTTGTGTTAAATGATAGAGTATCTATTTTGTGGCAACACAACAGAGATAAGCATGTTATGGATTTCCTAAAGGATATTCCTATTGCCATTTTAAACCAAGTTGTTGGACCAAGGCAATTTTGCGTCGTGCTCCAATATCGTTTAGGCATACCTTTCTTTGAAATCGGAAGCTCGTGTTCTATCTGAAGGTCCATGGACATATATGGTGACCATGCAATTCACTGTGCTAGTGAGTTGGACCTCAAATTTAGACATGATATGGTTCGAGATGTCATTGCTGATATGTGATACAAGGCCATAGTTGCTGCACGAAAGGAGGTTTCTCTGGAATTTCTCTCCAACAGTGCAAATACTTTAAAGCCGACAGATATCCTTGTTTGCAACTGGGAGGACGGTAAAGATGTTTGCTTTGATGTTACAGGGGTTTCTCCTTTCACTAGCGCTAGAACTCGCTCTTTCGCTCTAGGTCATGCTATCTCTGCGGCTGTGACTCGAAAGATGCACAAGTATCTAGATCAATGTACTACACATGGCTAAGGCTTTCAAGTGCTAGCCTTTACTACCCTAGGTGAACTGGGCGAAGACACTGTTTTATTTTTAAAGCGTTTGAGAAACTGCCTTGTTAGATATGATGCCAATCATAAAATTGGTAGTTCTCTTTTTCATAGATTGGGTATTATTATTCAAAAGGTAGTTGGTGCCCAGCTAGTTGCTAGGCTTCCAACACACCCTGTGTAATTATTGACTTGGTTTGCTTCTCTAATAAAAACCCTATGTCGCATCTTTTATAAATGCAATTATTATTATTACTATTATTATTGGATAAATATCATTATTACAACAAACTAGTTGGAAAACTAACAAGCTAAGCTCCAATATTATACTCTTACATTAGTTGAACAGGTTTTCGTGCTAGCCTACCAGCGAGCCTCATGAAGAACCAGCCAAGGGATCCGAAGCGGATAGGGGACTGATTATGCAATTATTGTTTATTAATCCAAATTACAAACAAATTACTGCAGTACATAAATAACCCATTAACCCTTAGTCCAACCATTTTTCGACTGCCAGACATTACAATCTCAGACTCTCTAGCAGCCTCCATTACAACGAGTCCATGAGTTTCTATATTTTTAGCTAAAAAATTGGTACGCATATCTGTGAACATGACATTCCAAAAATACAAAAGTTAGAACTACAGAAGCTCTATTATAGCAATAATAATGCTTACATACCTGCAGGTTATACTCTGGACAGATGAAAACACATGACTACTAATTATAGACAAGCTGCAAAAAATAGATGGACATATGAAAAACATTGTTCTGAGAATTGATTACAATACTGCCGGACTCGATTACATTACTACAACTTAATGAAAACAAAAACTAAGCATCTCAATGAAGTTTAACCATAATAAAAGCAAGAAAAGTAACTCTGACACACACCAAGAACTGAAATCCGGTAACTCTGACACACACCAAGTACTGAAATCCGGCAACTCTGATACACACAAAGTACTGCATTCATCATAACTTGACACTACACCTGAACCCATCATGTTTCATTAAGATTTTCACTTCTGGATACCAAACTTGAACCCACCATGTTTCGTTCAAGAGTGGACCCGAATTCAGGCATCCTGTTACGTTCCACCAATACATCATGAACCAAAGCACTATCCACTTCAATTCGCATAGGAAGATTACCTTCACGCTCTAACTTGTCCTTCCTGATATGCTACAAACCATAACATATTTCTCCATGAGATTTCAAAACCTCCAACATGCATAATTGGTGGGTCAAAAAGACCATATTGATAATGCGTGGTTCGATATCGTTTTAATCCTTTTCCACCGCTGCAATAAGCTCATCGATGTTATTCAGACTTTGATGATGTTGTATACTCTGAATTGAATTAAAGTAGCCAATGTCCAAAGTATTCATATATGGACTATTTGGAGGCTGACACATCAGTTAAATATCGAACTCATCGATTGATGTCGCATTCTTAAATTTTTCGTCATCCTTCGAAATATGAGGCTTCGTGTTATCTTGTTGAATATAGATGGTATGTGTAGTCCCAGTAGGCCGTTTAGCACGAATTGCCGGTAGGACTTTGTCCATTAAAAACTCTATTGAAACCTTTTTTACCAACCAGATCAATCGGTTTGGTTTCAAGTGTACCGGCTTTCTTATTCTTATTGTTTCTTGCTGCCAGTATTATTATTATTTTTTACCATTGGCCATATACCAATTTTTCCATCAAAAATTTGATTCCCCATGGAATTATATTAGGGGCGTGCAACTGCAGCTGTAAACATAATCTTAGGAATCTTTGACACTCACGGTGAGGTTTGGGTTCATCAGGAAGAAGATAATATTTCTTTGAGGCTTTCGACATGTTAAACCACTTTTCATCAATATGTACGTAATCGAACATATCCTTAAACATTGGTTTAGAATCAAAAGTACTTGTATCAAGCATGTCAATACAGTAGTCTAACCTTTTGATTTTGCCATCGTCTTTCAAAATTGGCCTTGCTGCACTTGAGTGTGGCTTGACCTTCCCTTCTTTTATCCTCATATGCAATGTTGTTTTGACATCTCTATAGTTGTCGCAAATGTGCGAATATTGGTGCGATGACGGTATGGAACTGCCAGCGCCCTGTCTCTATCGATTTCCACACGTTTGCGGCCGACTCTTGTTGAATTCTTAGAAGATACATCAGCATGCATGTTTGAGTTTTGATTTTCTTTTGATCATTTCCAAATGCGAGAAACGGATGCAACAGATGTCTTAAATATACCAACAACTCTTGGTATGGATCCTTTTTTAACTCTTCCATTATTGTTGTGACTCAACAAATAATGGTAGATAGCTAGATGTTCCTCATTTTTGAGTTATCTTGTTGTTCACAGTATTGGATTATTAAGAATCATGTCATCATTAGTGGGTAACGCCTCTTCACCACTAGTATCGATGTCGTCATCAGTGGGTACTGCCTCTTCATCACTAGTATTGGTTTGACTAGTTTCTTCACCAGAATTTGATAAAGAAAGGTAAGCTTGAGTATATTCCATGGAAGTATCCATTCTAATGGGTAGAGCGGGAAAAGTGAACAGATGGAATTGGAAGAGATAAAAGAGTACCGAAATTTTATAGAATGATGAGTTAATGAAATGAAAAGAATGGGAGAGAAATAATTTGGGTTAAATTTTGTTTAATTTTGATTAAGTGTTCAAACTGAAAATTTATGCAAAATATCCGGAGGGTATTTTTTAGCGTAGAATTTCAAGAGACGTTTTATCTCACATCCGTGCAATTCTACAAATTGGTTTCAGAGGGAATATTTGGTCTAATCAGAATCCTTGGAGAGAATATTTGGTTTATCCACTTTCATCTGACTAATTGTAGAATTGGATGGAATATTTGGTCAAATCAAATCTAAAGATTTGGATGGAATATCAGGTACATCCCAAGTAAATTAGTACAGGATTGGTAACTTACCCTAGAATCTAGAAACAAAAAAACTAGGTCATTTTAATCTTCAAAAATGTATTAATATGGATAAAATTGGAAAGATGTTTCTCTATCTCTGATATTTCTTAATCTACGTGAAAAACTCTAGAACGTCAAGTAAAGTGAAACGGAGAGAGTATTTCAAAAGAAAAATGAATAATAAAAGAACAAAAGTAAAAGTTACAAATATAATAATAAGTGCGCAATAGATGCTTAAAAAAAGTGCACAATATTCTTAGATAAAATTTGTTTTTATAATAAAATAATAACAGAACTAGTCACAAAAACCCAAGGTGACCAAACTTGTGGTACAGAAACCCCATTCAAATGTTGGGATCCATTAAAACTCAATCTTAAACAAAATTGATACAAAAACTCCAAAATTTTAAAATTTGATACAAAAACCCCAAATTTCAAAATTGGTGTCATCAAATTCTACAATGTTTCATCAAATTTTATGATGAAACCAAAATTGGTTTCATCAATTTCTTTGAGGTTTTTGTGTTACTTTTGTTTTGATGGGTTTTTTGTGGATGGATAGTGACACCTTTGGGGTTATAACTCGCGGACCGAAATAATAAAGTGAATATAAATAATCAATTAAATCAAGGGAAAATAATCATTTGGTCCTTTTATAGGTGGTCCCATGTTTGTTTGGTCCTTTGGGAAAACGCCTTTACTGTTTGGTCCATAATTATATAATAATATTAAATGGTCCAAAGTACCCTTCCGTGTTAATTTCAACTTATTTTTTGTAGCAGTTCATTCGTCAAAATGAACTCCTGTTAATTTCTACTTAATTTTTCAGAAAACCTGTATAAACCAGAGTTCATTCCAGAAATGAACTCCTGATAAAAACCTATATAAACCAGAGTTCATTCCAGAAATGAACTCCTGATAAAAACCTAAAAAACAGAGTTCATTCCAGAAATGAACTCCTGATAAAAACCTATATAAACCAGAGTTCATTCCAGAAATGAACTCCTGATAAAAACCTAAAAAACAGAGTTCATTCCATAAATGAACTCCTGATAAAAACCTATATAAACCAGAGTTCATTCCAGTAATGAACTCCTGATAAAAACCTAAAAAAACATAGTTCATTCCAAAAATGAACAGCATAATCATCATCATTCTTCGACGTCTTCAACAGCAACAGCAGAAAACATCATCGTCTTCAAACAGCAGCAGCAACATCGTCTTCATCATCTTTAACACGAGCAGCAACAGATCTTGAAAGTCTTCATCATCTTCATCTTCATGAGCAACAACAGCAACATAAGTTTATGTAAAGAATGAACTTCTTCGTCTTCATCATCTCCATCTTCAACACGAGCACGAAGAAATCAAAAACAAATCCAGGAAAAAAAAAAGGATTTAGATTTTCACCTCCGAATCGCCATTGTTACAGCATCACGAAGATGAAGATGGAGATGATTAACTCACACAATCCTCTCTGTTGTCTTTATCATCTCTGCAAAATTAAAAAAACCTAGCAGGAAGATGAAGAAAAAAAAGAGAGAGAGAGAGAAACTAGATCTGAAAATATGGAGGTGAGAGAAAGTAAATCTGAAAATAATATCTTCTCTCTTGAATTGAGTATATATGTCCTAGGTGATGTCATGGATGATGTAATGGTCCCAAAAGGGTATTTCTGTCACTACAAAATGACAATTACATCATCCATGACGTCCCCCTAGGACCAAACCATTATTTCTATGACCAAATTATAATTTATTTTTCCAAAAAGGACCAAACAGACAGTTGACTCATATATTATTTCTAGGACCTATTGGTATTTCCTACTTAAATCAAATTATGTGGGTTTACAATTTTTGTTTTTCAGCTTTTAAAAGCTAAGTAGCTTTTTAAAAGTCTAAAATGAAAATACTTCTCTCCAAATGCACTTTGAAAAAGTTTTACCATACATAATTTTTGATAAAAGTTAGTTATAAAGTACTTTTAATAGGAATAAAATAGAGAACATTATTTAAATACCCCTCAAAATTGATCTCTTAACCCAAAACGGGGCTTAAATAGAATGCTTCTTAACACTCACCTAAACATGAGTGAACAAAAACCGGTAATGAGTAATGACAATCATTGTTAAAATCCCCATACTGCATTTATTCAAAGTGAAAATCTATTTTTCTGTGTTTCGTTTTGTTTTTAAGGTTGTGATACAAAAACCTTCTTTTACGCCCAGAAGCTCTGTGATGATTCATTAGGGTTTGCAACTTCTTCTGTTAAGATGGGAACACTTGTTACAGCCTCAAGCATCCGTAAATCCTCAATTCAGCATCATCATCTTCAGTGGAGAAATACTTCTTTATTACCTAGTTAGTCGTTTCATCACACCCTTATATCATTGTTTACTTTCTGAACCCTTTCTTACATCTCTGAATCTGTGTTTTTCCCCTTTTCTTCAGTTTTTCATTGTGGGGTTTTCTTAATTTTTTGTGTAGGTTGTGAGATTTGTAATCAGCTGTTGTTTCCAAGGAAGATGTTGCACTTGCATACATTGGTAAGATCTTTTGCTGGTAAAAACTCAGTAAAGAAATTGAGAAGAGATGGAAAAGAAGGCAAAATGAAAAAGGAAGAACTTAAGAGGGATTTTACCGATGAATCTTCTTCAAGAGGTGATTTTGTTTCTGGTAATAATATTGGAGTAGAATTAACTAACGATAACGTTGTTACGAAGAGTGCACTTCCTAGTCCATCTAGAAGAGGTGTACTTCAGGCTTGCGTTGTCACTTCTGGATTGATGTTCGCAATAGGCTTGCTAATTCGGCAGGTAGGTTTTGCTGTTCATCTCTATTCTTTGTTATGTTCTTTGGAATTTGTTGTAATGGCCGGCTCTGTAGGGATCTCATCTTGTTGTCAAAGAAGGATGGCCAATCTATGACTGTTTTACACTAGTATCATGTATGTGTCTCTATGCTAGCCGTAAATTTCACCCATTTTATCATAACTTTAAAAGAGAATAACTTGAATGATTGCTGCTATATAGTTGATTTCGAGACCTGGCATCTTGAGTTGATAGCTGGATTAGTCATACTTATATCGTCGGCTCGATTCTTACTACTCAAAACCTGGCCTAAATTTGCCGAATCTAGTGAAGCATCCAATCAAATGGTATACATTTGTGTTTATCCATCTCAAATTTGGGTGATTTTAATGAATTCTAGAACGTTTTCAGTGAAGAATCTGAAACAAGCATTTAAATTTCAGGTCCTCAGTCAGCTTGAACCTTTGGATTACATCCTCGTAGCATGTCTGCCTGGGCTTAGTGAGGTAATATTTGAGCAATTAATCTATGTTTGAACAACTTTTTTTTCCAGACAATGAGCTAATACGTGTGATTATGTGTTAACCCATAGGAGTTGCTTTTCCGTGGTGCATTGATGCCACTCTTTGGACTCGACTGGAAGAGTGTTCTCGTGGTTGCTGCCATGTTTGGGGTTTTGCATTTGGGTAGTGGTCGAAAATATTCATTTGCTATCTGGTAATTTTTCTCCGGTGAACTCGTCACAAAATCACTTTATTACAAAATTCATCCAAGCTTGGCTCGTGATCCCTCACAAGAATTAACACCACTTTTTCCAGGGCAACATTTGTAGGCTTGGCTTATGGTTATGCAGCAATTATATCTTCGAGCATCATTGTGCCAATGACTTCTCATGCGCTGAACAATCTTGTGGGAGCTATTTTATGGCGATATATATCTGATATCTCGGAACAAGGATTGGAGTAGGTCTGACCTGTGAATTGTATATAGGTTGCACCAGGAAAACTAGGACCTGCGAACCTGTCCGTATTTGTATTTTGGCTGAGTAAATGTGGGCTCTTTTGTCCAATATATCTTCATGCCATAAACACGTCAACCAGCTTATGTATATCCAACTGTTGATTATCACACATCAATACAAATTATTTTTCAATCTAAAAGAATTCTGTTCTTACTTTATCTGGTGTTTATTTTGGGTTTTTTGGTCTCATCGTGATCTACTAAACCCTCCTAAATGGGGGTCTCAGCCGGGCATATCATTTCTGTTCTGTGTAGGCTGAGAACTGATTTGGGCGCTCGAATCAGAATTGGTGAAGATGTTAGCTATTTGATCCAAGGCGGAGGCATAGACCACGGCTAATGCTTTGGACTGAACCAGTCCCCTTATGAAGTGGTAAGCAATTTGTACATGCTACATTCTGGAGGGCAGGACTGTTAGAAGTTAAAGGAGATAGAGCTCATGTTGTCACAACTTAATTTAGGAATGCAGGTAAAGCAAAATGCAAGTCCTTGAGCAAATCACAGATCCAAAAGTTCTCAGTTACACTACGAGAAAAAGCTTTGTACTCTGCTTTTGTAGATGATTCAGTAACAATTGTCTGTTTCTTTGAAGACCGGGAAATTAGATTAGAAACAAGAAACATACAGTAACCACCAGTGCACCTTCTATCATCCATACTAATAGCTCAGTTAACATCTCAAAATCCCAGTAAAAATGAAATACCCTGTTGAGTTCTAGTCCATAAGTTAATGTTCCCTAAATGTACCTCAAAATCCTCGAAGCAGCTACAAGATGAGTACTTCTAGTATGCTACATATGTTGACAAACCAAATTAACCGTAATTTTTTTTTATTTTTTTTTGCATGTCTTGTGCACGTTAAGTAGTGAAGAGCACCAATTATAGATCTATTCTCAATTGGATTTCTAGCAATTCTGCGTCATTTTTGGTCAATTTAGTACTCGCATCAATAGGTCATGCCTTACAGTCTTAGTACCTTCCGTATAAGTTTTCTTCGACAAATCCCAGGGCATATTTTGTCTGAGAGGGAATAGAGAAGAAGCACACCATTTGACCTCGATGCCTAGTTTAACCGGAGGTCCAAAATAAGTTTTTTGGACCAATATTTTTTCTTCGGGGTCCAGACACGTGCGGAAGAAATAAAACTTATTCCCCAAACTCCAACGTTACCCCGCAATATAAGCTATAGAAATCGTATCTTTTCTATTCCGTTTCATTTTTTTAGATCTGAAATTCATCTTCTTCTGTTTTTATCTTCTGCTCGCATAGAACTCTTCAATGGAGATTGAAGAAAGCCCCATCAGAAAGTATCGTCATCGAGTATTGTTGATTCATCAACAAAATTCAACAAAGAAGATATGTTTAATCTTGTTTCAAACAATAAATCTCTCATCTATATTGTTTTCTCTCAATTCTTTCACGGACTAAAGCTCCGGCGGTGAAGCATTTTCCTAAAACCTTTGATTTTTTGCGAAATCAAGCTGGATTACTTATATTTGGTAAGTTTCTTTCCTTTTTGATGATTTTAGTTTATGTTTTCTTCCCGATTTTCTTTCTTCGTATGAGTTTTTGTTGTTTTATTTTTGTTTGATTGAATCGGATCTAATAATTTTTATGAGTTATAGATCCATAACTCGTTTGCTTATCAATGTTTTTAATCTTGTTATTTTCTTATTTATGATCTAGATTCTTATTTTCACGTTAATTTTGTTTATTTTTAGATTTTTTTTCTGTTTTTTTCGTTCATTTTTTACTATGATCCAACAGTGCATTAAGCTATTGTTCAATATTAATTCAATAATGTTTTTCATTTTATTTTATATATGAATCAATAGTACATATACACTATATTGTTCAACAGAAGTTCGGTGTTGCGAATAAATTGCCTTGTTCTTTATTTTCGTCTATACTATGGACATATTTGTGGCAGTGTATACGGAAAAAAAATTGATCTAGCAGAACCCAGGCCAGCCATTTGGCAATATATGACGTCATCAAACTTCTTAGTTAACGGAAATATATTTCCGTTTCTGCCGTCTAATTTTGTTGCCGTACTTTTTAAAACAAAGTCTTTTTCTTTCCTGAAACTCTTAAAGACGAAAATCTCTTCGTAGCTCACCTCTCATATATAATTCTTATAAAAGAAATCAGTATTAGTCTAGTTACTAGATAGATAAGCCAATGGATATACACTTGAATCATTCCTTAAGAACTTAATGATTAACAATATACGGATTGATAAAAATAAAAGAAAACATAAAACTGATTCCGTTTTCTGTATTGCTATAACAAGACTTGTGGTAAAGAGTACTAATACATGGGGGTATTGATATTTAATTTCCATCGGATGAAATCAAACGAGAAAATTACCTGGTAGTAATCGAGAGAGGAAGTTTTTAAACAATAGTAAAAGTTTGCATTAAGTACTCTAGTTTCTTCGACTTTTTTTAAGATGGAGACTTTTCTTAAGCAGAAGGAATTATTGGTCTATGGTATCCATAAATTTAGAGATTCTTTATATTCTTGCACCAAAAAAAATAATATTCGCGCCAAAAAGGTATATCAGTGGTCAGTTAGGAAACTGAAAGATATTATATTCTTCCTAAAAATACGGCTTTAAAAAATACGGCAACAAAATACGGAAATATATTTCCGTTAACTAAGAAGTTTGATGATGTCATATATTGCCAAATGGCTGACCTGGGTTATGCTAGATCAAAATTCTTTCCAGTGTATACTATCTATACTGTTCATTTATATACATACATATGTTGTCTCTTGAAAAATCAACTATATGAGATGGAAAATTGTAGTGCAGAATATCATATTGTTTTTGTTCATGAAATTTTTGTGTGGTTCATTATATTGTGAACTTTATTAGTGGCATATTTATGGCAGTGCATATTGCCTACACTGTATAGACATCACCCCATATTTAAGGAAATTTTTGATTTGTCATAGATTCAACATCATGTTTTCATTTTCAATCTGTTGTGATTCTACATAGTAAAGATGCAGATTGGTTATACTGTAATGATTATAACTATGTGATTTTTTTGGAAGTGCAGATTGGTTATACTGTAGTTATAAGGTAAATAATCTGACTACATCACAACTTATTTTTTCCATAATCATATATAAGAATTACTATATATTTAACACCGACACTAGGATAACCGTGCATGAGAATATATAAACATGAATGTTTACCAAAAAGTATTTGCTATATGAAAGTTACAACAGGGTTGATCCGTTCATTATGTAATATTTTGGAGATGGAGAGTCCCCCTATACTATGTTGATTTGTACACATTAGGATGTTATACTTGATACCTGGTTGGTTTTGTGTTATATTTATGTGATATCTTAGAAATTGAGTGTAAGTCATATGCACTAGTTAAGAATCAAGTACAACTCAGCTTTATTGGATAGAAATCTAGTATAGGTCCGTTGCAATGGTTAGAAAAAAAGTGCAGGTCTCCTATACTGCTTAGAATATTGAGTGCAGGTCCCCTATACTGCTTAGAACATTGAATGCATGTCCGCTATATTGCTTAGAAAATTGAGTGCAGGTCACCTACACTACTTAGAGTCCCCCTATACTATGTTCATTTGTACACATTAGGATGTTATACTGGATACCTGGTTGGTTTTGTGTTATATTTATGTGATATCTTAGAAATTGAGTGTAAGTCATATGCACTAGTTAAGAATCAAGTACAGATCAGCTTTACTGGATAGAAATCTAGTATAGGTCTGTTGCAATGGTTAGAAAATAAGTTCAGGTCTCCTATACTGCTTAGAATATTAAGTGCATGTCCCTTATACTGCTTTAAATATTGAATGCATGTCCGCTATATTACTTAGAAAATTGAGTGCAGGTCACCTATACTGTTCAGAGATTCGAGTAATTAACCTGCATCATAATTAGATTTGTTATCAGTTTCATGCCTTAATAGTGCCTTTCTTTGAAAGTATGCGTATAAATAACATATAATTCTTATCACTACCATCTTATTTTCTTTCTAAAGTGAAATTAATCTCTCCTCGTCATCTTGTTCTTTTCTTTCAGTTTTTTAGATTCTAGCTGTGACAGAATACCAAGTGGTGGCGCTCGGAGATATGATTGAGTAGCGGCGTGGTGGCTTCTAAGGAGATGACCTGGTTTCATGTTTAAGTTTTTTAAATTTTTTTCTTCTTGTCTTCTATTCTTCACCTATTTTGTTTTAATCCTGGTCTATCGGTTGATAATATCTATTGAAGCTTTCCAAGTTCTATGTGGTTGTGGTGTATATTTTGATTGTAATTTGCTAGTGCAACAAAATAAGGAAATTTTTATTTATTTTCATGTATAACCTTGTAAAATAACACAACTAGTACTAGATTTTATTTGTAATCAATATATACATACTCTCAAAAATTGGTTGTGCTGCTTGGATATTTGAGTACAGGTCAGATGCACTAGTTAGAAATGGAGTACAGATATCTTATACTGCATAAAAATATGAGTGCAAGTCCCCTAGACTAGTTAGAGACCAAGTGTCGGTCCCTACACTACTTACAAATCTGAGTACATGTCCGCCGCTCTAGTTAGAGATGGAATATAGGTCCTCTACATTGGTTAGGAATGAGTGCAGGTCCTCTATACTAGTTTGTAATTTAGTATGGCTTCACTACACTAGTTAGAAATCGAGTATATATCCCCTATACTGTTTAGGAATTGAGTGCAGGTCTGCTACTATAGTAAGGAATCAGATACAGATCTCCTATACTGCTTAGAAATTGACGAGATAGAAAATTCCATTAGAAAAAAAACTAAAATTGTGTATGATAACATACAACTAGAGCTATCTTTTGGGATACGGAAAGATAATAAAAATAACTATATTGTTTAAAACAAAGTAATAAAAAAAATAGCAGATTAGAAATTTAGCAGATTGGAAATGTTTCAGATGTCATTCATCTGACACAATTGCAAGCCCCGTTAATGAATAATCCCTGCATTTGAGCAACTAGCTTCCGAAAGAAACACATGACAGACCTTGGAACCTCAAAAATAAACACAATGAGTATGCATAGCATACCTCTGCAGACGTAATTAAATTCACATTTTTTTGTTTACAAGTGCTAAATATTGTTAGAGCACTGCTCGGTCGAACTCGCAAGCGTTGCTATCTCAAGCTTGTTTGTCAATGTTAGTGATCAAAACTATAAGTCTTGATTTCTAGTCTACTTAAAGTAATGTCTCGGACTAGGATAGATTGTGTAGTTGAGCATTAGACTTCACGGCGGTCATTGATTGAAGACGAAGAACTACTAAGGAGAGCTTGTGGAACTTCATCAACAAAAGGTATGTGGAGACTAAAACTCATATATCACTTGGAAAGTCTATTTCTACTCTATCTCCTATATTGATACAAAAGTCGTATTATTATAGTTTTCGATTATGCACATTTGAGATTTCGAGCTGAGTTTAACTCACTTACATATTTCTCGAAATATGTGTTGGTAAGCTTTCGGTTCAACCAAGTTCATCTTATATTCTTGACGAAAGTTAAAAGATAATCATGTGAAAATCGCCGAGTAACATCTTAAATGGTTTGTGTGATACAATCATTTGGTGTAGACTTGGAATGTTTCGTTTTGATTATTTCAATAACTTGAAAATTGCTTTGATGCTAATAGTGTGTGAAAAAGGCTATTGTCATCCTCTAAAAAAGTTTCAATGACTGAAATAAGAGTTTAGAACACTTAACCAACATTGGATTATAAACATGTTGTGCACTCTTGCATATGTGTGATCCATGTCTGGGAACCATAGTATGCATACCCGTATGCGTACCTGTTGGTTTGAGAAGTCCGGGAACCTAAGTGCGCGTACCCGTACGCATACTGGCATAGGTTTGTGATCGAAAATTTCTGCTGGGTTTGGAGGTATGCGTACCCGTTCGCATACTAGTGAAAACCAAACCTGGTCCGGCTATTTCAAGTATGCGTACCCGTTTGCATACTTGAATGGTTAAAGTTCTAAAATCGGTTGTGACATGAACAAATACATTTATATAATAAGGAATGCATTCTTTGCAAACCATGGCTATAATGTTCATGAATCGATTCGAGTGAATCAAACCGATTTTGCTTCAATTGTGTTCTTGTATACTTCTATGAGAATATAGCAATTGAACAACTCTTTAACTAGTTTCATTTGAGTCATTTGAACTAGTTTGGGTTAAGATGAATAAGGTTGATATGAGAGTGTTCATATAGCTAACCTCGGTTAACTACTGTTGAGCCAACATGGTGTACACGTTTAGGTACGGTTACATAAACCTAAATGAGGGTACATTTCATTTGTGTATAACAAGCTAAGTTCGATCTAACGGTTGAAAGATATTAACTTGGGTTTAATCAGGTTTTCATCTAACGGTGTGAATATTTAATTCTTTGTTACCAAGGTAACTAAGATTGCAAACCCTGATTTGAAAACTATATAAAGGAAAACTCTAGCAACTGGGAAACCTAATCCCCACACCTCCTGTGTGATACTAGTTGCGACTAGAGTCGATTCTCCTTTAACCTTAGGTTTTTCACAAAACCTTGTAGGTTAACGACTTAAAGACTTCATGGGGATTGTAAAGCCAGACCCAATTATTTTCTCTGTAGTTATGTGTTCTGATCTTGCTTTGTTCTATCGTATTGAGTACTATCTTCTCTAATATTTGCTCGAGATTTAATCTCCGATAGGCAAGATTAAAAGTAGTCACAGACATCTTCGTCTTCTCGTTTGTAATTCCACAATATCTTGTTTCGCTACCATACGATTAAGATTATTGTGAGGTGATTGATAATACTAGTCTGTTCTTTGGGAATATAAGTCTGGTTTATCAATTGGTTCCTGTGCACCTTGATTTATCAAAAGACGGAACAAAACTCGTAGGGATTTCTGTGGGAGACATATTTATCTATTCCAATAGACTTTTCTGTGTGAGACAGATTTGTTTATCAAGTCTTTGACTTTGGGTCGTAGCAACTCTTGGTTGTGGGTGAATCAGCTAAGGGAATCAAGTGTGTAGAATCCTTCTGGGATCAGAGGCGTAAGGAGCATGACTGTACCTTGAATCAGTGTGAGATTGATTAGGGTTCAACTACATTCCAGTCCGAAGTTAATTGGTAGTAGGCTAGTGTCTGTAGCGGCTTAATATAGTGTGGTGTTCAAAGTTGGACTAGGTCCCGGGGTTTTTATGCATTTGCAGTTTCCTCATTAACAAAAATTCTGGTGTCTGTGTTATTTATTTTCCGCATTATATTTTTTTATCTAATTGAAATATCACAGGTTGTGCGTTGAATCGATCAATTGGTAAATCCAACCTTTGGTTGTTGATTGAAATTGATTGATCCTTGAACATTGGTCTTTGGTACCGTTCAAGTTATTCCTCTTATATTCAATCGGGATCGTAAATTCCTTTGGTTGAGATGTAAAACTCTTTAATATACTTTTCTCTAGATTGAGTCTGACTGTCTAGTTGATTCTCTTGAAAGTATATTGGAGTTTTGTCTATTCAGAATTCCAAACGAAATATTAGGTGTGGTTGTTAGACCCCCACTTTTTCAATTGGTATCATAGCAGAAAAACACATTTAAGACCTTATAAGTCTGTGTTTGTAGCGATCTGAATATGGACAGAAGTGTTATCTCTATAAACGTACCACCAGTCTTCGATGGCTCAAATTACTTATGGTGGAAAATTAATATGCGTGCCTTTCTTCAAGCGCGTGATTTTCAATCATGGGTTTATGTTGTTAATGGCCATAATCCTCCGGTTGTTGCAGAAGGCGATGTAACTGTTCTGAAGGATATTGGTGCATATGAACCTGCCGAGATTCTCGCTGCTAAGCAAAATTCTAATGGGTTAAATGATATCATCCATGCCATTACCCCAGATCTTCAGCACCATGTGACTACATGCACACGGTCTAAAGATGCTTGGGATATCTTAGAAATCATATTTGAAGGGAATACCTGTGAAAAGGAAGCTAGGCTTCAAAACCTAAATTCTGATTGGAAAAACCTTCGTATGGAAGATGAAGATTCATTTGATGAGTTTAATCACAAAGTGTCTTAAATTGTTAATGCATCTTTTGAGTTGGGTAAGACTATTCCTGAAAAGAACATTGTGATGAAAATTCTCAGATCGTTGCCATCCAGATACGATTCTAAAAAACATGCCATCGTTGAGGGAAATAACCTTGCAACTCTTTCCAGAAATACTCTGGTTGGAAAGCTAAAGATCTTTGACCATGAGCATACATCCAAATCCAGAAAGGATGTTGATTTCAAAGCACAAAAGAACTCTAAATTACTTGACATAAGTAAAAGTGTTTGCATCTCTGAAGATGATATTTCTGAGGCTGATTCATCAGATGAAGATCTTGACAAGTCAGTCTCTTTGATCACAGGACAGTTTAGGGATCTTCTTTTGAAGAGAAGTAAACGGTTTTCCATAGATAAACCTAGGTCATCAGTTAAACCACATAATCGTGTTCCTCCTAAAATCAGGGATATTGATGAAACTGATGACGAGGATATGCCACAGTGCTTTAAGTGTAAATGTTTTGGTCATTTTGCAAATGAGTGTCCAAATCGGAAAAAATACACTGGAAACAAAAGTCTAACTGCAACACTTGATGAAATGTCTGACAACTATGATTCTAATGAAGATGAAAAGTCAAGTATTGCACTTCTTTGTGAAAATATTGATTTTGATAATTGTAGCAATACATATATCAATCTTGATATTCTTTCAGAAGAAATCTCAACCGGTCTGGAAGAAAAAATGGATCTATCTGTTTCTACTGGAAACTCTTTTTCTAATTTTTCAGGTTCCACTATGTGTCTAGCTGCTTACACATCTCGGGTGTCTGAATCATCTTCCATGTTGACATGTTCTTATTGTTCTCTTAAAGGTCATGAACTCTCAAAGTGTTTCAAGTACAAACAAAAAATAAGATACGTCAACAAACTTCAACGAAGAGCGAATCGATTAGCAAACAAGCTCAAACTTGTTCAAAAATCATCAGAGGTATGTAAATTCATCTCTTCTTCGAAGAAGTTAGTTTCCAAAGAAAAGTCTAGATCTCCAGAGAAAAAATCATGGTCTAAACATTCCCTGAAACAGGGTTCTATGAATTCCTTTCGAAAGGGTTATGGTGGACAGATTATTGTTCACCCCAGCACAACTTGATTGTGTTGGTTGGTGCATCTTGTCTCATGTGCCTGATAAAAAGAGACAAGATTGTGCACACCTCAGGATTTAAGAAAAGAGAATTGTTTTAGATTATTTTTGTCTTTCTCTTTTTTAGTTTTCATGTGCTTTGCAAGATTGGAATTCTTCCATCTTTCATATCTAAATTGATATTGGAAGGGACTTCCCTTTTTAGTCAATAAAAGGGGTTATTCTCGTCAATTCTACCCTCTTTAAGGTTGAGAGTTGTGCGTGCGTGAACTTGTGTGTTTAAAAGGTTCTGTAACCCAACATTCCTTTTTCCTTCTCTTGAAACTCTTTTTATCATAAGACTGCTTGTTGAGAATATCTTGTGATTTCCTCTCACAACTCCATACGAATGGATACTCCAAGCATTATGTCCTCTGATGGAAAAGATGTTAATATGATTGTTAAGCCATAAATCATGAAAGAAAAAGATAAATCTCCGTTACCTCCAACTTTGAAAAGAAAAAGAAGGAATGTGAGGAAGCCAAGAGCTGTTCCTTCAAATTCTAAGAAGTTTTCTGATGTTCTTGAAGAGTTGAAGGAAACAAGGAAGGAGATTCAGCAAATAAAGGCTATTGTGTTGAGAACTCTTTAAATTCAGAAGGCCCTGGTTCAGCATCAGTTCGAAAGGTTTGTTGGAATTGACTCCTTTCTTCATGAACCTTATGTTCCCATGGCTGTTGACTACAAGGAGTTCAGGGATGATAAAGAATTCTTCAGAGGTCTCAATGTCTAGGAAACTTCTTATGAGAATTTATTCTTGTGTTTTAAGAAGGATAACTAGGGTTTGGAATAGCCATTATTGTGAGTACACATAGCTATTTCTAACGATTTTCATCTTCCAATGTTTTTATATTTATTTGTTTAAATTCTAAGCTATTTGGAAGATAATTTTTGCAGTATTAATCTTTATGGTTTTATATATGCAAATTGCTATGGGATATGTGGTTTACGTCCGTGAACCTTGACTGTCCCATATGTGTTCAAAAGTTAACTCTATTATATGTCGATATGAAAGTATTGATAAAACATAGAATGAACTATTGACTACAAAAGTTAATCCTTTTATGTCATTATGCAAATATTGATGGAAGAAAGGATGAACTTTTGTTTACAAAGATTAAGTCTATTACATGTCATTGTGCAAATAGTGATGAAGAATAGATTGAATCTTTGATTATTCCATAGTATTGGTCTTTCCCTGATCCACATCTTTGTGTATGTACTGTGTTGCTCCGTGAGTTCTCTTATGTTAAGCATGACCAATTGAATTGATCATTTTCCTTGTGGTTAATTCAATTGAGATTTTTGGATACAAATTCATGTTTCATGTGATTTGTTAATGTCCAAAGAAATCCTTCTTTTCTTGTAAAAGTAAGGTCGCTCTTGTTGTTCTTTCGGGAATGACATTTTATGGGGGAGAGTTCTTAATTGAACTTGTGCTTAATTGCCAATTCTTTGTGGGGAGTACGGCTGTGGAATATTGTAGGGGTTATCTTGTATCTTTATAAACTCTTTGATGAATGCATTTAGTTATTTGATGGCATCTAAACAAGTTGGTATGTTGTTCTCTTTTGGTCATGAAGTATCTCTATGAAAATTTCATGAGGATCCCACTAGTTTTCGTACCTTTGTCAATTTATATTGACAAAAAGGGGGAGAATTAATGTGTAGTTCACACTACAAATACATATGGTTTATGGGTCATTATGTAAGGGGGAGTGGTTTTCATATTGAGATGAAGTATTGACTAAGGGGGAGTGATACATATCACCATATTATTGTTGTCAAAGTTGTGATGCAATTGGACTTTGATGTTGTATAATGATACTATGACACTGTATAACAATGATTGAGAGCAATTGTTTTCTCATTGTTATAGCTACGGATCTTCAACAACGATGACGCTGAGTTGAACACATTTGGAATCATTGGAGTACTTGGAAGTGAAGAATATTTCGAGTAATGTTGAAGAACCAAGGAGATCAAGCATTTGGATGAGAAGCTACAAAGTTTATTTATTTTGTAATCCATATGTATTGATAGTTTTGTCACTAAAATTGACAAAGGGGGAGATTGTTAGAGCACTGCTCGGTCGAACTCACAAGCGTTGCTATCTCAATCTTGTTTGTCAATGTTAGTGATCAAAACTATAAGTCTTGATTTCTGTTCTACTTAAAGTAATGTCTCGGACTAGGATAGATTGTGTAGTTGAGCATTAGACTTCACGGCGGTCATTGATTGAAGACGAAGAACTACTAAGGAGAGCTTGTGGAACTTCATCAAAAAAAGGTATGTGGAGACTAAACTCATCATCACTTGGAAAGTCTATTTCTACTCTATCTCCTATATTGATACAAAAGTCGTATTATTATAGTTTTCGATTATGCTCATTTGAGATTTAGATCTAAGTTTAACTCGCTTACATATTTCTCGAAATATGTGTTGGTAAGCTTTCGCTTCAACCAAGTTCATCTTATATTCTTGATGAAAGTCAAAAGATGATCATGTGAAAATCGCCGAGTAACATTTTACATGGTTTGTGTGATACAATCATTTGGTGTAGACTTGGAATGTTTCGTTATGATTATTTTAATAACTTGAAAATTGCTTTGATGCTAATAGTGTGTGAAAACGGCTATTGTCATCCTCTAAGAAAGTTTCAATGATTGAAATAAGAGTTTAGAACACTTAACCAACATTGGATTATAAACATGTTGTGCACTCTTGCATATGTGTGATCCATGTCTGGGAACCATAGTATGCATACCCGTATGCGTAGTTGTTGGTTTGAGAAGTCCGAGAACCTAAGTGCGCGTACCCGTAAGCATACTGGCATAGGTTTGTGACCGAAAATTTATGCTAGGTTTGGAGGTATGCGTACCCGTTCGCATACTAGTGAAAACCAAACCTGGTCCGGCTATTTCAAGTATGCGTACCCGTTTGCATACTTGAATGGTTAAAGTTCTAAAATCGGTTGTGACATGAACAAATACATTTATATAATAAGGAATGCATTCTTTGCAAACCATGGCTATAATGTTCATGAATCGATTCGAGTGAATCAAACCGATTTTGCTTCAATTGTGTTCTTGTATACTTCTATGAGAATATAGCAATTGAACAACTCTTTAACTAGTTTCATTTGAGTCTTTGAACTAGTTTAGGTTAAGATGAATAAGGTTGATATGAGAGTGTTCATATAGCTAACCTCGGTTAACTACTGTTGAGCCAACATGGTGTACACATTTAGGTACGGTTACATAAACCTAAATGAGGGTACATTTCATTTGTGTATAACAAGCTAAGTTCGATCTAACGGTTGAAAGATATTAACTTGGGTTTAATCAGGTTTTCATCTAACGGTGTGAATATTTAATTCTTTGTTACTGATGTAATTTTAGATAGTGGTAAGAATGGGTTCGTTCAGATTTGTGAAGATTCGAGTCTTTTAAAATTAATAAATAAATATATACAAAGACTATTAACAATGGGCGAGAGGTACTGGGACTAAGGATTTAGCCAATCTTTATAACATAAGGTTCACTTATTTATTCTCAACAATTTTAGCTCAAGAAATATAAACATGGACTCTATTTTTGCCAAGGTAGATTCTCAAAACATTGATTGTAAATGTTAAGCATGGGACATCAAATCACCTAAGCTAAGCATGACCCATCTAATCAAATGACAACCAATTTAATCAAATCATATTTCAATTAATTTTAATGCAAAAGTCATAAAAAGAATAAAAATAAATTTACCCATGTATGAAGTTCGGCCTCCTCCGTCGTCCCAGTGTTGGGGTTTAACTCATCATGTCGAAAACACACTCAAAATATGTATTCATGGCTCAAAAAGTGTTTACAAGAAGAGAAAATAATGAAACAGGAAATCTGCAACAGCACAGGTGCGTTACAGACCAACTGTTTCAACTCTCAACTGTTATGATGAAGATAATCGTTACAAATATGAAAATAAATGTTGCAGAAGAGGATGAAGAAACTGTTACAACGAAGATAAATGTTGCAAACCAGTTGAAGAAACTGTTACAACCAGTTGAAGAAACCGTCGATGTTTCCCTGTTCTTCACGAGCAGCAGCAGCAACAACAACAGAGTTCTGAAAACTCTTGATTCACGCCTCCTGAGCTCTCCTCTCGACCCCAAACTCTCTGCCCCCCTTCTATGTGATCCTAGGAACCTATTTATACATAATTGCGACATTGAATCTCCTCCATTAACTACAAATAATCTTCTTTTACTCGGGTATATTTTTTTCCATTTTTTTCATTGATTTTGATTTTCACGCATCTGCAGCTGTATTTATTTCCTTCTATACCTTCTTCACGCTCTATAATATCGATTAAATCTTCCAAGCACGTGCAGTACACGTTTAAATTTCTCACAACTCATGCTAGCTCATGTTTTTCCTCCAACTCCCTGTTTGGATTAAAACAAGTTATCCAGCCAAATTTGATCGATAAAATCACCCATACTAGCTTTATATAGTCATATCACGTCTACCCACTAAGTTTCAGGGATTGAATCTCACTAAATCACGTCCAAATATCCGATTGAAATTCTGCTGTTAATGAAAATATTTTCCCGCCAAAATTCATTTTTTGAATTTGAGAAGAACATGTCCTCCCCCTAATCCTGCACGGGTGTCCCTTTAGCACTTGTCTTATGGGGTGCAAATAGTAATTTTTGGGCGTAGATAGTAATTTTTCCGGGGTTCCTCCGACACATTTCTGGGGTGCTTCCGGTGCATTTCTGGGGTGCCTTTAGTACTCTATCCTGGGGTGTAAAACACCACTTTTCGAGCCAATTTTGCCGCAAGAGCTTATTTCTCTAAAAATACCTACAAAGACATAAAATAACAAAATAAATACAAAATCGAACACTAACAATATATACAATTGAGACATATTAGACACAATTATGCGTCTATCAGTTACCAAGGTAACTAAGATTGCAAACCCTGATTTGAAAACTATATAAAGGAAAACTCTAGCAACTGGGAAACCTAATCCCCACACCTCATGTGTGATACTAGTTGCGACTAGAGTCGATTCTCCTTTAACCTTAGGTTTTTCACGAAACCCTGTAGGTTAATGACTTAAAGACTTCATTGGGATTGTGAAGCCAGACCCAACTATTTTCTATGTAGTTGCGTGTTCTGATCTTGCTTTGTTCTATCGTATTGAGTACTATCTTCTCTAAGATTTTCTCGAGATTTAATCTCCGATAGGCAAGATTAAAAGTAGTCACAAACATCTTCGTCTCATCGTTTGTGATTCCACAATATCTTGTTTCGCTACCACACAATTAAGATTATTGTGAGATGATTGATAATACTAGGTTGTTCTTCGGGAATATAAGTCCGGTTTATCAATTGGTTCATGTGCACCTTAAATTATCAAAAGACGGAACAAAACTCGTAGGTATTTCTTTGGGAGACAGATTTATCTATTCCAATAAACTTCTCTGTGTGAGACAGATTTGTTTATCAAGTCTTCGACTTTAGGTCGTAGCAACTCTTGGTTGTGGGTGAGATCAGCTAAGGGAATCAAGTACGTAGAATCCGGCTGGGATCAGAGGCGTAAGGAGCACGACTGTACCTTGAATCAGTGTGAGATTGATTAGGGTTTAACTACATTCCAGTCCGAAGTTAATTGGTAGTAGGCTTGTGTCTGTAGTGGCTTAATACAGTGTGGTGTTCAAAGATGGATTAGGTCCCGGGGTTTTTATGCATTTGCGGTTTCCTCGTTAACAAAACTTATGGTGTCTGTGTTATTTCTTTTCCGCATTATATTTTGTTATATAATTGAAATATCACAGGTTGTGCGTTGAATCGATCAATTGGTAAATCCAACCTTTGGTTGTTGATTGAAATTGATTGATCCTTGAACATTGGTCTTTGGTTCCTTTCAAGTTATTCCTCTTATATTCAATCGGGCTCGCAAATTCCTATTTGCTGATTGCGGATTGAATTAAGAGATATAGATATAAAACTCTTTGATATACTTTTCTCTAGATTGAGTCTGACTGTCTAGTTGATTCTCTTGAAAGTATATTAGAGTTTGTCTATTCAAATTTCCAAACGAAATATTGGGTGTGGTTGTTAGACCCCCATTTTTTCAAATATATACATATTTTTATCATTAAAGATTTGATAGACTATCTACATGTTTGTCAGTATAGTCTACACACACTTGGCTGAATTTTAGGGGCGATATTATTACTGGGTACTCAGCCAACTCAATATCTTTGGTAATTTCCATCGCGACTTCTTTAATGTTACACTTAGCTGGTCTTGGAAGGTTGCTCCCTTCCGATAATGTCAGTGGTTTAACACAATGATTATGCATAGCATACCATAGCTGTAGTAAAACACAAACAAGGTTGATTAAGAATGCGAATACAATCCATATCGATG
Organism: Papaver atlanticum; assembly: GCA_023531105.1. Lineage (NCBI taxonomy): Eukaryota > Viridiplantae > Streptophyta > Magnoliopsida > Ranunculales > Papaveraceae > Papaver > Papaver atlanticum. The sequence continues at coordinate 1,230,488 of JAJJMB010012161.1, forward strand.
TTATCAATAAAACGTAAATGAAGTTGTAAATCTCAACAACAAATAAATAAAACAACCAGTAACAATAGTTAGAACATAAACACAAACATAGTATATGTAATCTGCACTTACAAAGATAGTAAACCTCATAATAGAATGGTAGATTTCGCTACTGGTTGACTACAAACCCCTATAGTATAGGTTATCTGTACCTATAGGATTGTAAAATAAACTGAATTACTACAGTATAGTCATTCTGCATTTCTAACAAATCTACATAAATATGCAGAAAATAAGAGAATTATATGCAGAATAACAATACTATCTAGAACATAAACACACAAACGTAGTATATGGAGTCTGCAATTAAAAAATAGTAAACTTTAAAAACCATTTGCATAAAAATGTATACCAAAACACAATGTTGAATCTATGACAAACCAAAAACTACCATATGTATTGGGTATCTACAGTGTCACATAATGTTAGAAAGAGAGATTTTGATACTTATTGACTACAAATCCCTGCAGTATAGGTTATCTGTATCTCTAGGATTGTAAAATAAACCGAGTCACTACAGTATAGTCATTCTGCACTCCTAAGAAATCACATAAGTGTAACACTCAAAACCATTAGCATAACTACATGTAGAATCATTAATATTTCAAATCCGCACCTTTTCAGGAAACTACCTTTGCTTGTATTCAAAATCACATAAAATCGAATAATCGCTAAAGTATAACATAATAGAACCTAATCAATATAGTATAGGCCATATGCACTTTCAGAAACTGTCTTTGCATGTTTGAAAATAATCAATCGTATATTATATTTGCACTGTTAGAAAAATAAAAAAGGTAAAGAATAACCACAGTATATGTTATCTGCACTTTAAAATCATAAAACAAACTTCATTTGTATGTATCAGAAATCAAACAATAAGCATTTGCATAGACAAAACAAACCATGAACAATAATTAATCCTATGAAAAATCAATTGGTATAAATTTCCATGTATTATTCAATTGCATATATGAAAAACCAAAAGAATAACCACAGTATAGGCAATCTACACTCTAAGATCATAAAGGAACTTCAATTGCATGTATCAAATTTAAAATTAAATGTTAGATCCAGAAAGGATTTAATAGTACGTTATCTATTAGTGTTTTTGGAACTTTTTGGATTTCTTCTGCTGGTGATTCTTCAATATCGTGTCCTTCTACTACTTCTTTTTGTGAGATTCTTGCGCTTTCTCTTCTTGTTTCGACCATTTTACTCAATATTTATGAAGATTCAGTAAGTGGTGATGAAGTTTATTCTCGTAGATTGAATTGATTTTGATGATTTATTGAACTTTTTTTTTTTTTTAGATTGAAGTGATTTAGATGATTTTTCTTCTCTGATTTTGAGTAGTGGGATGTAGGTGAGGTAAGATGATTATCTTCTTTGATTTCTAGTAGCGGTGATAATGAAGTTGTTTGATTTTTAAGATTTGGTTGGTGATTACGAATATTGATTTCTCTTTTCAGTTTCTGACAGTTTTTGAAGCTCTAGTTTATGTTTTGTAACGAGTGAAAAATAAGACCGTGTATTTTACACGTTTGGCACGGGTGCTTATTACGTCTTTTCCTTGTTTTAAAGTATTTTGGACCCCCGATTAAATTTATAATATGGATGGACCCTAGTATAAATAACTAAATGGGCCTAGGACTAGTTAAGAAATTTCCTGAAAGTAGGCTTCTCTTAAATATAACCCACACATTTATTAAGAGCATAACCCAAAAATTTTAAGTTAAAATGAAAAACTAAAACAAAAATTGTCTTTCTTCCTCAAAATAAAAATAAACCCTAGCTTTTCTTTTAATCATACTTCAAATCAGTTATAATCGTTCTTTTAGTATTCTCGCAAATTGACTAATTATAAACTTTAATTCCTAATTTTTCCCAAAAACAAAAGAAGTTAATGCATATTTAGGCGATTATCAATTTGGGGTTGGTGCTAAATATGGGGGGAAGCGATTCTACATGCTCTCAATCATATGCTTGAGGAGAAAGGGGGTTCAGATAACCTTTCCATGTTGCTAGTGGACTTCTCGAATGCGTTTAACCTCATTGATCGCACGGCTATGCTCTCTAAGAGCAACTACAGTGGCGCGAGTATAACCAAAGATCAAAAACCAAAAAAAAAACTAAAAAAAATAGGTTTACTCCGTGCTGCCACGCTACGGTGCACGAGTAAAATTTAATCGAGCGCACATAATAAGCTCGCCTGGTTCAAACGTAGCTTAAATGTTCGCTTGTCATCAAGCCAACATTATATGCCCGCCCCACTTAATGCTTGACCATGATTGAAACGGATGTATAACATCCGCCCAACCATCAAAAGGACATTTAAGTTGCGCCTGGATTTCGTGCGTAGCTTATACATTCGTCCCACTCCAAACGAACTTTAAAATTGCGCCTGGTGTCGAGCGTACTTTTAAATTTCCACTCGACCAAATATAGTTTTGGTCTGGATTTCAGACCATATTTGGTCTGATATTTTATTTTGGTCTAGTATTTAATCTTTACTCCGTCCCACTGTGGTTCGTTTGGGGACCAAATTTTTGGTTATGGTCGTCCATTGTGGACGCTCTGAGGTACGTAAATTATGTCCTTCGATATCTCGTTGGGTTGAATTTTGCTATGCTTCACCTGCTCGCTTATATTATATGGATCATATACTCTCTTCTTCTCAAGGAGTACAACAAGGTGATCCCTCGGGGCCATTGCTGTTTGCTCTTATCCTTCATCCCTTGGCTAAAAAGATTGCTAAGGAATGTGAGCTTGAACTGCAAGCTTGGTATATGGATGATAGTACCTTGATATGGGATACCCTAATGGTTTCCAAGGCTTTGAAGATTATCTAAGATGAAGGGGTTGGAAGAGGGATGCATTTGAACATAGCTAAAACGGAGTTTTTTTGGCCCACCCCGGATCCGAGAGCTTCGGTTACAGGTGTTTTCCCTCATAATATTAGTAGGCCGTCTAAGGGTGTGAAACTATTGGGTGTCCCGGTCAGTCTTGATGCTCAATTCAACAGAGATTTGGTTGTTGGTAGAGTGCGCAAAACTATAGCTCTTATTGATGTTGTGGAAAAGCTAGAAGACCCTCAATGTGAACTGCTCTTGTTCAGAAATTGTGCGGGTGTGTCATGGCTTTACTTCGCACTGAGAACCACTAGACCTGAATTCATATCAGAAGCTCAAGATTTATTTGATACTCGACTGGTTCAATTCCTTAGATACACTATTACTGGTGATGGGCCTGGTTACGGTCTTCTTCAGCAAAGGATTTCTACCTTTCCATTCAGACACAGGGGTTTGGGTGTATATACGATGCAGGACACTAAGCATTATTGTTTCCTTTCTTCTTGTTTACAGACCCTAGACTTGCAGTCCACTATTCTCAGACGCACCGGTATTGAAGGTAATAGCTATTCTCTTCAGCGAGCTATAGAATCCTTTAATTCTCTGTATGGTCTTGTTTCTCCTATTTGCTCAAGTAATGTTGCCACCCACTCCATGAACTCATTGGAAACTATTTACTTTGATGCTATAAAGAAGAACTTGCCCACCAACTATGTTATGTCTGAACGTGATTCTGTGCTTTGGCAATGCAACCAAACTAAACATGCTATTGATTTTCTAATGGCGATTCCTATTTTGGGGCTCGATCAACTTATTGGATCTAGGCAATTTAGTGCAGTTCTCCGATACAAACTAGGGATCCCCCTTTTTGAGGCAGATGGTGCTTGTCCCTTTTGTAAGAGGGAAATGGAAGTCTTCGGAGATCATGCCTTGCATTGTGCGAATGAAGTAGGTCTTAAATTTAGACATGATTTGGTTCTTTACACTATTGAGGACATGTGCTTTCTTGCAGGGGTTCCAGCTAGGAAGGAAGTTGATTTGAGGTTTCTTGCGAATAATGGCACGGCCCTGAGACCAGCTGATATATTCGTATATAATTGGGACAATGGACGTGACATGTGTTTGGATGTGACTGGTGTTTCACCTTTCACCGGCGGTGGGGTTCGTTCCTTTGCCTCAGGTTTGGCCATTAAGAACGTTGTTACTCGCAAGAATGCTAAATATTTGGAGAAGTGTACGTCTCAAGGATATGGTTTTAAAGCGCTTGCTTTTACCACCTTAGGAGAGTTGGGGGATGATACTATTGACTTTTTGAAATGCCTACGCAATTATATTGCTAGCCATGACACTAATGTTCGAGTCGGAGAATATCTTTTCCATAGGCTAGGTGTAGTTATTCAAAAAGGCGTTGGAGCTCATCTTGTTGCTAGGCTTCCAACTAGTTTCTTACCAGAAGATAATCCTTCAGATCTGTAATTTGTTATGGTTTTTGTATTTAAAACAGATGATAAGTTTTCGTTTTTTTTTTTTAAATAAATAAAAATAAAACCTAATTCTTATTTTTTATTTTTTCTAAAATTATTTTTTCTCAATCATGATTATATTAAAACTAAAAGAGGTGTATGCTATAATTGTTTCATTCAACAATTTCCACAACAACATCAATCGAAAGGAAATAAACTAAGATTTTGATTCTTTTCCTTGGACCAATTTCCTAAAACTCCATAAACATAGTCTATAGATGAAGGTGTAGGATCCGTTGACATGGTTAGAGTGACATAATCTTGATATTTTAGCGCCACTTTTTCTACTAAACCCAACCGGTAATGAATTTGAAGCTAATTTATTGGTGACATGTTCTACTTATAAATCTCTACAGTCCAACCAAAAATGAGACCATTCCGAGATGTATAAGACCACCATCTACCATTTTGAATATCAATCGTTGAAGATTAACGGTTAAAATTAAAAAAAATTGGATGGTGAAGTTTTGTATATTGGAATACTCTCATTTTTGGTAGGAATGTAGAGTTTTGTATGTGGAACATGTCACCAATCTTAGCTTCAAATTCATCGTCGTTTAATTTTTTTAATAAAAAATGGCGCCACAATGTCATGATAATGTCATTCTAACCATGTCATCGGATCATACCCCATAGAAAAAACTCTCTAAGATGATTTTTTTCTCAATCATAATTACATCAAAGTTGATTGAGGGTATTGATTATTGTTTGTACCCATAAATATTTCCAGGAACAAAACACGATGATTTTGGTGATGATGGTGAAAACTAGGGTTAATAACACAAACAAACAGGAATAGCAGAGACACAAATTTAACGTTGTTCGACAAGTGTTTCCTACATCCACGGACGAATCCCCGTAAGGAGAGATATTTTATTGATGTATTGATTACAATGGATTTTTATCCCTTTTAGGGTCTGCTGGTGTATTTTTCTGTATCAGGGCCTCTCCCTTTAGGGTTAAGATTCCCATCTATTTATACAATTGAATACATGGGTTAAACCCTAATTTCAAGATAAACTTCCTCTGCAAGTAACTTGGCTAGGAAGACATCTGGAATGTTCCAGAACTTTCTCCGCAGCTTAGTCATCAAGTCATCCAGAAACTTCCAGAATCTTCTTCCAGGGTTTATGCACTGGATCGGTGGAAACGGGCCAAATCGACATGGGCTTGCGGGTTTGACCAACGACCTTGACTTTGACTGGCAGGGTTGACTTTCGCCATTGACTGCGGCTATCATTCTTTGACTGGCAGACTGCCTTGACTGGAGACATGGCTGGAAACTGGATGGAGGCTGGCTGAGTACTTGACTGGTAACTAGTTGGCAGCACCGCTGGCAACATGGATGGAAACTGGTTGGCAGCACCACTGGCAACATGACTGGAAACTGGCTAGAAGTGCGACTGGCAACTTGGCTTCGACAGTTGACCGAATTGACTTTTACCATTGACCGAAGGTTGACTTTGACCATTGACCTGTTGTTGACTTTACGAAACGCTGGACTAACTGGTAGCTACATCGGTTGGCTGGATAGAAGGCTTGGATGAGGGCCGAATGGTGATTCAAGTAGCAATTTTTCCCATTATGTGGCATTTTTACTCATGGTACAAACAATTATTTCTCAAAAACATTAATTATCCAATATATTACGTAAATTTAATTATAAAAATTAGATAATTGAATTATTTTTGTTGTTGTTGTTGATTTAGGGATCTAATGATCATTTTATTATTATGTGCTATATATAATAATTATGTGGGCTATGTGCAATGATTTTTAAAGGTGTGTTTGGTTAGATTAAGCACTTATCTTAAATGGGTTGTGGTTAATAAAAGCATAGGCTACATTTAAGAGAAGCAAAAAAAAAAAAAGTGCACAACACCCAAATACTTGATAGGAAAATGAATATGAAGCTGAGAAATGACAGACACATGGAAAACTAGGTCTGATCTGGTAGCAAGATGTTATCCACATTCACTATGGGAACAAAAAATTTATCACCTTCTTTATGAAAATAAAGAAAAATATGTTGAAGAAGATGCAAAATTCAAAGAGATAAGAGCCTTGCTTAATTTCTCATATCATCCTGTGAATGTTTGTTTTAAACCTTAAAAAGATTTGTGAAGCAGATAAACATGATTAGGTTTATCTAGATCCTGAAAACCCGAAGGCATAGACATGTACACAGTTCCTTAAGATCATAATGCAGTATTGCTGACATTTAACTAATGGATATGCCAATCAATCAGAACTGTCATTAATAGAATTACTCTCATAATTATTTTCTTAGCTACTAGGACTAAAGGTTCATCAAAATCAAGTCGTTGTTCTTGATGAAAGCCTTTAACAATCATTCTGGATTTATTTCTTCAATAAATCCAACCGAGTATTGCTTAATTTTAAATACCCACTTGCAGCCAACCAAATTTTGACCTGGAGATACAGGAAAAGAAGTCCAAGTACCAGTCTGAACTAGAGCATTATACTTATTAACTGCAATATCATCTCTCTACTGACGATGTTTATTATCTGTTAGAGTAAAATTGTTTTACTTTTATCTTTTACCTTTTGTTTGAGTCTCTTTACTTTCTTGTACTTCACTCTTGTACTACTTCATATCTCCTCTATATAAAGGAGTGAAGTCTGAAAGGTCTTTATGACAACAACTTATCAATGAAAATCAGTTACATTATCCCAGGGCTACGATCTGTTAGGGTTTCCCAAATCTAGGGTCATCATATCTCCTCAATTTTGCTTCCGCCTGCCCTAATTTTCATCAATACTTCATTAAATTTTATCTAAACTTTACCAAACTTTGTTACATCTTCTATCTGGCAGCTGTTCTTCAATGGCGTCGCCATTAACACCTCTTCACTATGAAGTAACAATCACCTTACCATTCACAAATATGCTCACTTTATTTCTCTTAAACTTGATGATACAAATTTTTTGGTGTGGAAATCTCATATGTCCTCGATTTTGATAAGCACATATCTGTTTGGTTATATCTGGATGGTTTTTTACCAGCTCCTGCAGAAACGATTAAAGATGGAGATGAAATAGTTCCAAATCCTTTTTACCTGAAATGGATCAAGTGGGATCGCTTTGTTAACAATTGTTTAAACGTTACGTTCTCTCCATCCATCACAACTGTTGTTCTTGGTTATCTTACTACTGCTAAGGTCTAGACTTATCTTGCCACTATTTTTTAAAATCAGTTATATGCTCGCAAGTCTTTGCTTAGAACTCAACTTTATAATATATGCAGAGAGTCTAAATTTATTGATGAATATCTTCAAGCTGTTAAGGTTATTACAGATGCTTTGGATGCTATAAATGAACGCGTTTCTGAGAGTGATATGACAATGCATATTTTTCAAGGTATGGGTAAAGAATATAATGATTTCATTGTTGCTATTTAGAATCGTGATACTAAGTTATCTCTTGCATCTCTCAAATCTAGACTCATGAACCATGAACAATGGTTAAAGAGTCAAGATATTGAATCTAAAGTTATTTTGGATTTGACCTCATCTGCATTTTTTTCTAAAAAGACTTTTAGTCCTGGTTCTAGATCCCAATCTACCAGAACTGAAAGACTCTCATATTCATTCATTCACTATGATTCTTTGGAGTGTCAAATATGTAAACAAATTGGCATTATGCCCGTAAATGTAAATAAAGGTACACCCCTTCAAGATATTCACCTAAACCTAAAGTACCACCATCTAATAAACCTCAAGCTAATGATTGTGTTCAAGTAAATACAGTCTCATTTTCTAAGATGTCTGTCTATCCAGCTGCACCTGATTCAGGTGCCTCACATCACATCATTAATGACTCAACCCTTGTTACAAATACCTCAACTTACAATGGGTTAGCTCAAGTGATGGTGGGTAATGGTAACTATCTTCCTATTACCTTAATAGGTGACTCAGTCCTTCATACTTCCAATGCATCCTTTAATCTGTCAAATGTGTGTTTTGTCCCTTCTATTTTAAGAAATCTCATATATATGGGACAGTTTACAGAAGAACATCATTATTCAATTTCATTCTCACCATGGGGCTATGAAATTAAAGATGTAGCTACAAAAAAAATGTTAGCTGAAGGTATTAAAACTAATAATTTGTATCATATTACTAGTTCATCATCACAGTCACCTACAACTCTTGTCTCAGTTGCTGCTTGTTCACCCATTTGGCACAAACGATTGGGTCATCCATATCACAAGATTGTTCACAAAATCAGAGATATAGATCAAATCACTTTGATACATTCGATTTTCTCTGCCATCCTTGTCAGCTTGGTAAAAGCAAAAGGCTACCATTCAAAGCATCTGACAGACATGCTACTTCACCACTTGCCTTGGTTCACTGTGATGTATTGGGGACAACACCTGAATTATCTAATTTGGGATACATGTATTATGTTCTCTTCATTGATGACTTTAGTCGATTTCATTTGATTTACCCTATGAAAGACAGAACTGAGAGTGCTTCTTGTTTTGTGAATTTCTAAATTATAAATGAAAAATTTACTCTCTTCAAAGAGTAAGATCTTTCAAACAGATGGTGCTCTTGAGCTTGTTAAAGGCAAATTAAGGGAATATCTTGATGAATGTGGTATCACAATAACTATTTCTTGTCCTAACACGCCTCAGCAAAATGGCTTGGCTGAGAGAAAGCATAAGCATATCACTGAAATTGGTAACACTCTCTCTTTACAAGCTTGTCTCCCTAAGCCATTTTGGTTTGATTCTTTCATTACCGCCACTTATTTAATCAACAGGACACCATCTAAGTTGCTCAAGTGTATTACTCCTTTTGAAGTTCTTTCTCTAAATCTCCAAATTATTCTTAGCTTAAAGTTTTTGGATGCACATGTTACCCTTTTCTTGTTGATTCTAGAAAAAACAAGTTGAGTGTTTAGTCTTCAAGGTGTACATTCATTGGATGTAGCACAAATCATAAGGTCTATAGGTGATATAATAATATATCTAAGAAAGTATACATTTCAAGAAATGTTGTGTTTAATGAGACCATTTTCCCATTTTATACTTGTTCAACCTCATCTTCTACACTTTCAACTGTTACACTTTATATTACTCAAAACACTTTTCTATCATCAGTTACCTCGGCACCACCATCCATATCTCCTAACATTTCTAATGAGATGCCTTCCTTACCTAAAGTAATTGATGAAGATATTATCTTAATTGAAGATGCAGTCTCTCATCCAATGGTGACAAGAGACAAAGCTGGTATTGTTAAACCAAAATACCTACCAGACTTTGTCACTCACTTTACAACTCTTCATCCACTTTGTGCTACCCTTCCCATTCTACCTGAACCAAAAACATACAAATCTGCTATTAAAGATGCAAGATGGAATGATGTTATGCAACAAGAGATCAATGCACTGCAATAAAATGACACATGGACTCCCTAGTATGAATGTTTTGGGGTCAAAATGGGTATATAAAATTAAGATCAAACCTGATGGCAACATTGACAGGTTTAAAGCTCGTTTGGTTACTCAGGGATTTCTTCAACAGGATGGACTTGATTACAATGAAACCTTCAGTACAGTTGTCAAGTCTACTACCATCCGAGTTGTTCTTGTTGTTGCATTATGTAAGCATTGGATCATTAAACAACTGGATGTTTCTAATGCTTTTCTACATGATAGTCTTTCTGAAACTATTTACATGAATCAACCTCAAGGGTTTATTGATCCAGCAAAGCCAAATCATGTTTGTCTTCTTGAAATCGTTCTATGGTCTTAAGAAAGCTCCACGTGCTTGGTATGAAAAATTTAGTGGGTTTCTCTCTCAACAAGGTTTTGTTAGAGCTGCAACAGATCAATCAATGCTCATTTATCACTCTCCTGCAGCTACTGTGGTGCTTCTTCTTTATGTTGATGATATTATCCTTACATGCAGTTATACTACCTTCATTGATTTACTCATCTCTAAACTTAATTTGGCTTTTGCAATGAAATATTTGGGCGCATAGCATTATTTTCTTGGGATTGAAGATTACTTGACTTCTGTTTCAAATTCAACTATTCTAACTCAAGAAATACTCTTTAAACTTACTATCTAAAGCCAACATGCTTGACAACAAGCCTTTTAGTATACCAGTAACCACTGACAAAAGACTTGCTCTTGATGGTGTATTATTAAATGATCCTCTCCAATATCGCAGTCTAGTTGGGAACTTCAATACCTCACCCTAACTAGACCAGATATTAATTTTGATGTTAACTATGTCTCACAGTTCATGAAAGAACCTCGAGACTCTCACATGTAAACGTATTTTACGATAACTAAAAAGTATTATTGGAGAGATAAAAATTATTTCTGCTGGTGCCATCTCAATCATTAGTGGCTACTAAGACTCAGATTAGGCCGGCAGCCCAGATATTCGCCGTTCTAGATTAGGTTATTGCATCTTCTAGGGATCATCTTTAATCAGTTGGTCATCTAAAAAACAACCAATTGTTGATAAATCTTCAACTGAAGCTGAGTATAAAGCTGTCAGTCTCCTCTCTTCGGAAGTAATGTGGCTGTCTCAACTGCTTGAGGGACTTGGTATCACTCTTACAAAACCTTTTCAATTTTATTGTGATAATCTTGGTGCTCGTTATCTTGTCAACAACCCTGTTTTCATGCAAGAACAAAACATATTGAGGCTAGTTACCACTATGTCAGAGAACTTCTTGCTGCAGGTGATATTGATGTTGAATCCATTCCCTTATCTGATCAGCTTGCGAATATTCTTACCAAAGGTCTAACCTCATCTAATTTTTCTACTTTAAAGTCTAATCTGATGCATTGTGTTCCATTGCTTCATCTTGAGGGGGAGTGTTAGAGTAAAAAAAATTTACTTTATCTTTTACCTTTTGTGTGAGTTTATCCCTTTACTTTCTTGTACTCAACCACCCCACCCCCTTCCCCCAATACAATGCTCCGAAAAGGCATATGTTATAGTAAAATACTACTAAATAATTCTCCCCCTTTTTGTCAACATATTTGGCAAAAGTGAAAAACAAGGGATCGTAACAAAAGATTAATCGAGACTAAAGATAACATACCAACTTTTTATTTAGACGATTCCACCAATTCAACTTAGTGTCTATAATGTTAGAGCAATGCTCGGTTGAACCCACAAGTTTTGCTATCTCAAGCTTGTTTTCAATGTTAGAATTTTGTAGTTGAGTATCAGACATCACCCTCGAAGACTGAAGATCGACGAAGACATTTGAAGAACTTCTATATCAGGTATGTGAAGACTGAACAATTTTATTTTACTCACTATGTTACCATTTTATCTATTGAGACTATGTCGTATAAATTCTAGCATATTTACAAAGAAAAAGTTTCGAGTCAAGCTTATCTTGTTAAAAATCTCGAAATATGATTCTAACATAGATGTTCAAAGGTCCTTAACAATTTAGTTCAGGACAATTTATGTTTTGAGAATTAATTTATGGATCAATTGAAAATCGCCCATATAAGTGATTTGAATGTTTCAAACATCAAAGAGATCTGATTTCACAAATACAGGAAGGTTTGCGAACTTGTTCGTAAACCTCAGCTTCAGTTGGGAACATTTCGTGAACCCGGTTGGCAAACTGTGGTGAACTGATTTTTTTTTAAGGTTGGAAGAAAAGGCTTTAGGTTGGCGAACCCGGTTGGAAAACTCTGTCCATCTGTGTTCATAAACCACAGAACGGTTGGCGAACCCTATTCGCAAACTGTGTCCATCTGAAGATCTCGAGCCGAGTAGGGTTGGCGAACCCGGTTCATAAACCGTAGCACCCTGACTCGTGAACTAACTTCATTAATCACTTAAACACTTATGTGTGTGAATCATGATTAAATTCTTAAGTGTTTCATGAACATCAAATTATTTATTGTTTACATGACATATTTTCCAAACCGATTATTCATTATACACGGTTGCATAACCGGACCATAGTGTATATTCTTCTATTGTACTTTCAAAACCTAAAGTGTTTGCTTGAAACCCAAGTTATCTTAGCTTGAATTCTAAGCAACCCTTAGTTTTGAAAATCTATAAATAGAGATGCTATTCCAACTGGAAAATTCAATCCCTGACACTTTGTGTCCTATTTGATCTAGAGTCGTCCTCTATGAACCTAGGTTTCCTCTGAGAAACGTAATTAGGATTACGACTAAAAGACTTCACTTTGGGGATTTATGAAGCTAGGTACGATTATTTTTAACTTGATAGTTCGTGTATCCTGATCTTGCTTTTATGTTATCGAGGTTTTCGTAATCTATTTGAGGCAAGATAGATAGAATCACAAAGTTCTCTTCATCTCATACTTTTTGATTCCTCGAGATAGATATCTTAAAATTGATCTCAAGTGATCTATTGAAGATTGTTCTTGAGAGGTTGTTAAGAATCTACGCTGCTCTTTGGGAGTCGGAAGTTCAGTATTTGTGAGGTTTGCTAGCTTATCTATTGCAAACATATTTTTACACCTTGATCTATCGATATAAATGGAAATCAAATAGGTTTATCTATTAGCAGATTGGTATCAAAAGTTGTAACACCCCGTGTTTTTAGCATGGCGCATGCTAAATGGTGCGCCATGGCCCGAGATGAAGCTTCATCCAAAGCTTCCGTTGCGTAAGAAAAGGAACATTGTCCCTTGGCCAATGCGTTGACAATGTTCAGCCAACATGGTTGAACATCGGGTTGGCAGTGGACAGCCAAAATGGCTGAACATCGGATTGGAAGTGGTAGTGAAGAGCCATCTTGGCCGGTTATTCAGAAATATATGGCAACGGCCACGAATAGTAAAAGTGGGAGTTGATGAATGATTTTTGGTCCCCCAAATTAAGTTGTAAAAATGTCAAATTAACATATATAGGGAGGGGTAGTTGGTTGAAGGTGCATATGCGGACTATGCACCAAGTAAGCTTCATAGCTTAGCCGGAAGAGTATGAATGATGCCTAAGCCTCATTTATAGTTGTGTAGCTTTGCCAATGGAGCGTATTAAGCATGGGAATCACTATGCCATGCCGCAGACCAAGTATTCATCACTTGGATGCATTTTGACGGGACGGCCTATACGGACTAGGCCATTACCATTATTTCTTGGCCACGGCCTCGCAAAAGAGATTGGTTTAAGTTTCTGTCCCTTCGAGGATGAACTACGGTCTGTGCTTGATCCCTTTAGAGTAGGGAAGGGTACGTAGGCATCCGCAATTAGTTGCAGCATTGCCGGTCCAGCACTTTGTCGCTCATATCATCTATTTGAGAGATGATTGCGGCAAGTTGGCCCCTCATATCATCTAAGCTCGGTAGCTCGACGCAAGAGATGATTACGGCCAAGCTTGATGAGGCTTAGTTGCATGTCAGCAAGTGGATGCTAATACTTCCTATCAAGCTATACGAAGTTGGTAAGCGTGGTAAGGTAGGGAATTGGCAAAAGGATTAGAGCGGCTTATGCCTAAGTAGTTTGACGGTTTCTCAGTTAGATAGGAAATTCAGTGATGAATATCCTACGTTGAGGCAAAGCCAGTGATGCATGCAAGATGCATTGGCCTTGGCCCTATGGCCTTATACCCTTTAGCGGACAAGGGTGAGTTTGGAACGGTGTGGAAGCTAAGTTACCTGCATCATGCTCCACGAGCATGCTTGCAAAGGCAGATGAACGTGCATTTGCCTAGCTTTGAGGCCCGGATCGTAGCTTCATCATGGCGCATCGTGTAAGTTATGGCCTGCGCTCCCAGGCGCTCCAGGCGTAATTTTCCGGTCCGTCACAAAAGTCTTAACTAATATTGAAACAACTCTTATAATGTTATGGACATCGGCTTAGGGAATCGAGTGCATATAACCTTGCGAGGTTCAAGAGACGTAAGGAGCACGGTTGTAACTGAATTGCTTGGAGGGTTGATTCGGTCTCATTTACATCCAGTCATAAGTCTGATAGTAGGCTAGTTTATGTAGTTGGTTAATACAGCACGGTATTCAAATCTGGAAAGGTCCCGGAGTTTTTCTGCAGTTGCGGTTTTCTCGTTAACAAAATTCTTGTGTCTTATTTTTTTCCTTTTTCGCATTATATTGTTTATCTTTATAATTAGGGTTTACGCAAGTTGTACGTATTCAATCTAATTATAATCCATTACGAGACTTGTTTCTTGTAGAATTCGTGTCTTGGAAGATATATAACAAGTTTAATCACTTGGCAGAATTCCGATTGGTATATTTGGATACGACTAGATTGATCATGGATATTGATTTTTTAGATCATCCAAATACTCTTCTAAAAAACCATGTTCAAAAACTCATTGTCTTAAAATTATTGATTGAGAAGAGGTTGAGATTTATCCTCTATATACATATTGTCAAGGATCATTAAGTTGGTTTACTTGCAATTGTATTGGGTTTTGTCCTTACAAGTTGCCGAACGAAAAAAAATTGGTTGTGTACCCGGTACCACCGTGTTTTCATCTCTTATAGTTGATAGACGCATTTATGTGTCTATTTTCATCTCTATTGTGTATATTGTTAGTACCCATTTTTGTACTTATTTTGGTATTTTATCTCTTTGTAGGTGTTTTTGGAGAAATAAGCTTTTGCGGCGAAATTGGCTCGAAAAGTTAATAAATGCAACCCAAGGGACGAGTGTTATGCGGACTCCAGCAACGGATAAGGGATAACCTTTCCCCTTCACATTCAAATTCTGAATTTGGGCGGGAAAATATAAACACATTCCTGGCAGTTTTGGTGATCGTGATTTGGAGGAATTTGAGGTCAACTAAACCTCTGATTTTCATAGGGTAGACTCCTTATGGGTCTAGGAATCTAACATGGGTGTTGAAATCGATTAAACTAGGCTCAATCGACGGATTTTTATCTCAACAGCAAAATATGGAAAGTCATGTGTGTGACCTATTTTAGGAAATTTTAGAGAGATTAAAGTGCTATAAACCTTCCAAAATATTGGTATCTATCTAAGGAAGAGTTTAAAATCAAAAGGAAAGCTCAAAAACGCGTAGAAATTCTAAAACAAGAAATTGCCGCAACTTTGCCGTGAAGAGAAAGGAAGAGATTTTGGAAGATTTTGGAGAGATTTAATTGCTATTTTTGATATAAATAGATTGGTTGGGTCATATAGAAGGGGTGTCGAAAGTTAGGGGAAGTTTAGAACACCACAGAGCCGAGAAATCAAAGGTGAAGGAAACCGGGTTCTGCTGCTGCTGCTGTTGAAGAACACGAAGAAACATTGACCCACACGGAACAGTCGCATATGAGTGTCGTTCTTCAACAGCAGAACCGATTTATCGTTTATTAACAGCACTTCAATTGTAACGGTGACTTCTGTAATGACTATAAAGCGTTGCAGATTCGCTGTATTATTATTCTCCTTCAATAAAAACACCTTTTGAGCCATGTTTCTATCTTTTGAGCATATTTTTACCATGAGGAGCTAAACCCCAACACTGGGATGACGGAGGAAGCCCTATTTCACGCATGTGGTAATTCTAATAATTCTTTTATGACTATTTGCATTGATTTTTAATTGATTTATGATTTTTATTGAATGGGTGTGATATTGTTTGATGATGTATGCTTGGTCAATGTATTTTTGATACATCATGCTTTTGATTTACAGTCATTGCTTTTCAAAAATCTACTTTTGGCAAAGAATAAGAGTCCATATTTTTAATATTTGAGCTATAATTGATTGGAATTATTATTTGAATCACATGAATGAAATTTGGTGGAATCCTGAGTCTTAGTGCTTTTTATAATCTCGACCAAAACATTATTTTGATTTTTCTAGTTTTCTTAATTAAGCCTTAAAATTATTCTTCACAAGTCCGAGTTGAACGAATCTTATTACCACTTTTTATACAATAATTAAAAATCTCATCAATTTTTGGCGCCGCCGACGCGGATTTGTTTTTAGATTTAGAGTTTTTAGATTTATTTTTCTTTGTTCTTTTTTACGTTTCTTTGGGTATTTTTCTGTGTGCTACAGGTTTTGGAGTTTGGATCTAAAAGAAAAAGAAGTTGTCAAGGAGTTTGGTGATTTCGTAAAGACTTGGAGCTAAAGCTTAAAGCGAAAAGAACGGAGGAAAGACGAAGATATTTTTTTTTAATTAATTAGATTTTATTTTTTTATTTTTTATTTTTTTATTTAGATTTTATTTTTAGAAATTTTAAATAGGACTTTATTTTTGTAAATTTTTATTTTTTAACCTTTTTTATTTTTGGACATTGGACTTTGGACATTATTTTTAAACCCTACGGAAGGGTATATTTTTAAATATAAACTGTTTGCAGGGAAGGACGATGATTACGATATCGTCTCGGCCCCTCGGGTTCGCACATTGACACAGGAGTCAGTGGCCCGAGTCGACTACAGCAGTTCTTCGCCCGTCTGGTACGGGAGGTAAACTTTTAAACACCCGCGAATCCCCTGTCAGCGGGTTTACTGTCTTCCTTAAGGTGCATATATGCTGAGGAATTGAATACGGACATTTATTTTCCTAGTAAAGGGCAAGGCCTGGCCATATAAGATAAGAGTTTGGATTTCGTCATCGTTCTCTTCTTGCCCGCTTTAGGAAAACGATACCAAACGCGATCCCAAGCCTAAAATCTTGATTAGAACGAGACCGATAAGGTAACGAGCTTGTAGGAAAGTCATTTGAAAGGACTGTATTGGGTATCTTGTTAGCCTAACTCGAAGTTCAGGAAGATTACTGTAAGTCGATTAGAGCCGCCTTGTAACCCAGGGAAGCGTTCCCAAAGAGGTGGGGGTATCAAAGCTCCTCTGAGCTTCCCCTACTTCTCTTCGACTTACTTTATTCAGATTGTTCTAGAGAGGTTTGCTAAAACTATACCTAGTTGCCTCTTGGAAGGATAGAAGCTGGTCTAGAAACAATCTAAGGGAGCCATCATGATTGTTGTTTGGTATATTTTATAGGTTTGATTTGGCCGAGTCAACCTTGTTTATGATTGTGTAGAATTCCCTTGCAATTAAGAATGTCGAACTGGTATGATAGAAGCCAATACAATGAGTATCGACCTGAATTTGAATATGGACATCATCATTTTTATGACCATGGTGGGAATAGTAGTTGGGAACGCCAACCTTTTCAAGGTTATGGTTCATACCATGGTGAGCCCAATTACTATCCACACGCGAATTGGTCTTACGAGCAAGAAAATCAGGAACATTATAGTACTAGTTACTCGTCTTTGGACAATACAATCAAACTGTTAAAAATTAGTCCTTATTATGATCCTTCTGTTCCTATTTATGATCCTTCCGTATCTTTAGAAGAGTCTCTTAAGCAGTTAACTGAGCAAATAAATAGGTTTATGTCGGAAATGAATAGACAAACTGCACCATTGAGAAAACTTTCTATAGAGGAATCCCTCAAGCTGATGGCTGAGACGAATGAAAGACTTGCTCGAAATAATCTTAATTTCCAATACAGTGTTTCCAATAATACCCTTGAAAATAATGATAGTTATTTGCATAATCAAGATGACGAGGCTAGAATTAGTAACACGACATGTTTAGATGAGGTTCAACCATTTCCATGCTATTATAATGACGATTATGATGAGGATAGTGTTGATGAAGAATCTGAAATATGTAGGCATAGTGATCAGGAATTTGTTACTCCAATTGAGCTTTATAATGATAATGTTATTTCTAGTTCAAATCCAAATAATTTTAATAATTATTCACCTATTCAAAAGGACGAGGATTTGTCTAGAGATATCCTCGTTTTAGACGATGTAGTATTTCCTTTTGATTACGAAGCCAATAATGGTTTAGAGGAACGAGTTTATTCTGAAAATACTGTTTTATTGTCTAGTGATTTAGAAACAATAGTCTTAGACAAAGAAAATAAACTCGTAGAGATGAGTGAGGATGAACTTGACTTAGAAGAATCAATTGCCTATTTTCAGGAATCTGATGACCTAGAAATTAGGGAGATTGTGACTAATCTAGCTAGAGACACTGAAAACTCTAAGTTTGGGGGTGATTATCATTCTCCATGTGCTTTAACTCTTAGAAAGTTCCCTCACTTGGGACTTGACATATGTGCCTCAACCGTTTTAACAGATTATCTTCATACACGTTTCCCTGAATCTAGTGATATCCATAAGGAAGTTCAGTTGTTAGAAACCCATCCTATGGTTGATGTGGTTTACCCAGGCTATGATACCCCGATCGACTTTGTTTTCGCACCAAATATTTTTCTTCCAAATGTGGGAACATATAGATTTCAAATGTGTCACCTATTAGGTTCTGAGACTAAGCCTAAGTACTTTAGGTTAATAAAATCGACACATTTGCTTAAGAATGACCACTACTCTCACTGTGGTCAATTATGTAAGTCAAACCTGATTGACTTAGAGGATCCTCAATTATTTAGGTTATTATGTGCTTCTAAGTTCTTATTTGAGTTTCTACAGACTCTAGGACCTAATAATTTGGATCTCACTTATGAGGAAATGCATCCAATGAAAATATTTAATTTAGACCCTTTCATAGATCCTGAACCTGAACCACAATTAGATATAGATATTCTAATCAGGAAACAAGATAAGGGAATGCTATTCTTGTTCACTTTCTTGGTTTATTGCAATTTCCTTTGGTCATCTCTATTTTTTGAAGACCCACAGTTATTCCGACTGTTACTTTATGATTCGAGTGACTAATTCTTTCCTAGTCTGGCTGAAGACCTTAAACTTAGCACTTCTTGGGAGGTAACCCATGCTCATGCAACACGGTAATATCTTTCCCTAACTCTTTTTCTTCAAATGGTAACAGTTTCTCCTTGTTCATGCTTTTAATTTTATCTTTAGAACATTGAGGACAATGTTAGGTTTAAGTTTGGGGGTATGGGAGAAACTTTTTAGTTGCATTATAAACTCCAGAGCCTAGAAATTTATGCCTATTAAGGATGGCACTAACCAATCTAAGTGGATTGAAGCATTTTGGTTTTAGGAGTTGAGGGACCAATCTGACTAGATGGAAACATCTATAAGAGTCTATTCATAAAAGCATAGAGCTCAGGTGTTAGAAATAACATGATAGTTTCACCATATCTCGGAATCATCTTATTACTTCTTTTTTTGTTTTGGCAAATTTTTATGTTCATGTCTGCTGGGTTGAAATAGGGTGATTGAGTTACTAAAAAAAAAAAAAACCAGACCAATTAGACCAATCGGAATAAATATTAACACTTGGATAGCAATATGTGTGTCCTCTCCCTGTCTCCGTCGCCTAAACAAACGTGGAACGCAGGATCCACGGGAATTACCATGTAATCTTCTGACAAGAAGCATGCGCTTGGATCCAAAAGATCTAATCATGTCGTTAAAAAAAAAAAAGGTTTATTATAAAGTCGACCACTGGTTCCCTTGTATATGCCAGCTGAGTTGATGTAGATTTAGGATTGTCGACCACTGGTTCCCTTATATATGCCAGTTGAGTTGATATTAGTCCAGACCAGTATCTCAATCCACTAGGTCATAGGTTCATCTTGGCATTGAAGTCCATTTGCAACCATCTATTTCTATATCCATCTTCTTAATCTATTCATGTGATTTGTTTGATTCCGGATATTGATGTCCATAGTGCGACTATCTGAGTAGAGCTCTGTCACTTATATATGAATTTTAGTATGCTTGAGTGCAAACTCGTATACAGCAATTGGAATTTCGCATCAGGGTACTTCCTCCCGTAATCAATAAGTATGCCAACCAAGGAGGTTCTTTAGTGCATTCCAAGGTTCTGCGTAGATAGCTAGGGTCTGGAGTAAAGGTTTTGTGGGTATATCTCTAGTAAACCCTCCCGAGACTATAACTCGGCCCCTAGGGCCACCTAGGGGTTTAAAGGCATGTTGCACATGCTAAGTGCAATCGACGATGCCTGCGACAGTGAGTTAGGATTTTATTTTATAGTTTTGATTTGCTCGGGACTAGTAAATAATAAGTTTGGGGTATTTGATAGACGCATTTATGTGTCTATTTTCATATCTATTGTGTATATTGTTAGTACCCATTTTTGTACTTATTTTGGTATTTTATCTCTTTGTAGGTGTTTTTGGAGAAATAAGCTTTTGCGGCAAAATTGGCTCAAAAAGTTGATAAATGCAACCCAAGGGACGAGTGTTATGCGGACTCCAGCAACGGATAAGGGGTAGCCTTTCCCCTTCACGATCAAATTCTGAATTTGGGAGGGAAAATATAAACACATTCCTGGCAGTTTTGGTGATCGTGATTTGGAGGAGTTTGAGGTCGACTAGACATCTGATTTTCATAGGGTAGACTCCTTATGGGTCTAGGAATCTAACATGGGTGTTGAAATCGATTAAACTGGGTTAATCGACGGATTTTTATCTCATAAGAAAAATATGGAAAGTCACGTGTGTGACCAATTTTAGGAAATTTTAGAGAGATTAAAGTGCTATAAACCTTCCCAAAGATTGGTATCTATCTACGGAAGAGTTTAGAATCAAAAGGAAAGCTCAAAAACGCGTAGAAATTCTAAAACAAGAAATTGCCGCAACTTTGCCGTGAAGAGAAAGGAAGAGATTTTGGAAGATTTTGGAGAGATTTAATCGCTCTTTTTGATATAAATAGATTGGTTGGGTCATATAGAAGGGGTGTCGAAAGTTAGGGGAAGTTTAGAACACCACAGAGCCGAGAAATCAAAGGTGAAGGAAACCGGGTTCTGCTGCTGCTGCTGCTGAAGAACACGAAGAACATTGACCCACACGGAACAGTCGCAGACGAGTGTCGTTCTTCAAAAGCAGAACCGATTTATCGTTTATTAACAGCACTTCAATTATAACGGTGACTTCTGTAACGACTATAAAGCATTGCAGATTCGCTGTATTATTATTCTCCTTCAATAAAAACACCTTTTGAGCCATGTTTCTATCTTTTGAGCATATTTTTACCATGAGGATCTAAACCCCAACACTGGGATGACGGAGGAAGCCCTATTTCACGCATGTGGTAATTCTAATAATTCTTTTATGACTATTTGCATTGATTTTTAATTGATTTATGATTTTTATTGAATGGGTGTGATATTGTTTGATGATGTATGCTTGGTCAATGTATTTTTGATACATCATGCTTTTGATTTACAATCATTGCTTTTCAAAAATCTACTTTTGGCAAAGAATAAGAGTCCATATTTTTAATATTTGAGCTATAATTGATTGGAATTATTATTTGAATCACATGAATGGAATTTGGTGGAATCCTGAGTCTCAGTGCAGAATGGTGGTTGGTTTAACGTCTGCAGAATGGGCTTTATTCTATCAAACTGTTGGTGGTAGTGGTACGAGAACTTCTGGAGTTACGAAGGTCATGGAAGCTGTTGCTGTGTAAGTTGGTGTCTGTTGGATCGTCTACAAACTCAACGGTGGGAAGATGAATTGGGTAAGCTGTCCAGTCGGGGGTGAGGTGGTCAAGGAAGTTAAGATGAAGCTAGATGGACTGAAGCTTGCTGTGGCCAGATCGGCAGGAGCTGGACTTAGAAATATGGACCGGGCCTGGCAAATATTTGCTAGGTTTTGTTTTCTCACAACAGCTAGATATAAACGAAAAGAGAACAACTTTAGGGGGAGGCCGGCTACACAGCCGAAACCAGGAGAGAGTTGGGAGAGGAGGACGACGGCGATAAAGAGGATTACGGTTTGAAGTTCCATTGTTACGATTCCTTTTTGATTTGCTTGTGAATCTTCATATGTTTATGGCTTTTTAGAAAGCCATGTCTGGCTAGATACTTTTGTAGCTAGGGTTTATGGTTGAAACTACTTGGGGTATTAGGCTATTTTGATTGATTAATTGAGCAAAAGACCATTTTGATTTGAATAGATTAATCTTTGAATATTGTTTATTGATTGATTAAAAAAAGTTGTTGCTTCACCGGTTTTAAAACCTTTGTGCTTAATTGATGGTTCAACAAATATATTTGTTCTTATTATTTGATAATCTAAGCTTGGGTTAATGTCTTTGATGGGTTATGCTTAGAAAAGCTAGATAATATTTGTGAATCAATATTTTAGTTTCGTACAACTTTCTCGCTAACGCAATTTGATGGTGCATGCTCGGGTTTAGTCTTTTGATGTGCCATGCTTAGGGTGTCCCAGTGATATTTGCAACTCTACTACATATAATAGGTGATGTCGATAGAACGGACGATAAATAAATATTCATGAATTATGTTTCATTTCAGTAATTGAATAGAAATAGTGGTGAATACTATAAACCCTGGTTACCGACTTTCTCATTGGATTCATTTTATTTGTTTAGTTTAATTTTATAATTTCGTTTTCAATTCTAAAAATCCCAAAAATATTGTTTATGATTAGTTTTATTAGAGATATTGATTACAGTATTTCCACCGCTCCCTGTGGGTTTGACCCGTACTTGCCTCTGTCTACTAGTTAGACACCGTGCGATTGCGGTTATTTATAAATAGGTATTCCCATAATCCTATCATCTGGGGGCAATCAAATGGTCAAGTTACTGAAATCGTTGGAAGTGGTTTGGAGATGGTCTGTGCTCGAGTTTGAAACAGGGAATGGAAGTGTGGTTAGGTGCTGGTCGGGTTTTGGAAAGAGCTTGTTTATAAATGAGCTTGGACGTTGCCTGGATTTGGAAGACGGTATTGGACCGAGCCTGGCAATTATTTGCTAGGTTTTGTTTTCTCGTACCATGGAGATATAAGGGGGAGAACCCAGAAAAGAGAGGGGAGGCGATAATCTAGGAAGAAACTAGGGTTTGCTATTCTGCTATTTTGCTTTCTTCGTATGCTTAGTTAATACTGTCTTTATCGTTTTTGAATGACTTTTAAGAAAACCATGTCTAGCTAAATCTATTTTTAGGGTGAAGGATGAACTTGTAGGTTAATATTACTTGTGTTCTCAAATAATGGTTTCAAAAATAAAAGCTTAATCGTAATGTTTGTGTTTCTCAAAATTGGATTGTTTGTTTAATGAGTTTTTCATGTCTTATGCCATGTATATATCATAGTTGAATTCTTGAACAATATCCATATGGAACCTTGGTGATATATGATTTATGATAATTCCTTCACTATGTATGCCATGTATGCCTAGTACTTTGGATTTCTATCTTTAGGTTGAGAACAAACATATCCTCTTGATAATTCTTGTCTATAACTCTTAAATGAAAATATCTTCCGTGTTTCAATAGCTAGGTTTGCTATTGTACATGAGTGAATTAGAGGCCTTTGTGAGAGACATAAGTGAAACCTAACCTACAACGAATTCCGTAGCCCTAATACCTTCAAATACTTGATTACATTTTCTTATAAACTTTCTTGAATCATTTTGTTATTATTTTCTTAGTACAACAATCTCTGAAAATATTGAATTTGGTTGGATAATTCTTGATATTAATTAGTAGTAGTATTCACACTCCTTGAGGGAACGAACCGTGCTTACTATTGTGTGCTCTTTCTGACACCGTGCACTTGCGGTAAAACAAATTCGGTTCTCCGACCTATCAGTTTTTGGCGCCGCTGCCGGGGAGTGGTTGCAAAATACTCTCTTGTTGATATCATTTTTTCTTGTACAAAGTTATTTTATTTTATTTTTTCTGTACATAGCTTATTTTATTTTTATATTTTTCTTTTAGTTCTTTTTACGTAGCTTATTTGATTTTTCTTAGGTACCTTAGTCTGAAGAACGTCGATTGGAGTCAACAACAGGCCTAAAGTAAGTACTTGATATTCTCGCAAGCTTTTGCAAGGTGAGTTATTGGGAAAAGTTTACTTTGTATTATGGTTTCAAGTGAGTTGACTTCTTTTATAGCTTTTTGGAATCTTACCAAAAGAGTTGAGACAGATGAGTCATCTGATATTTCACACGAGGAGTATGCATATGCACCTTCTCATTATCAAGAACCTGCCGAGTGTGTAAATAATGATTGGAATTATTCTCATAGGTATGATCATTCCGGACCTTGTGAAGGTTATGATCATTACCAACCTTACCCTGATTATGAGCCACAATGTGTTGATTCCAATTATTATTCACACATTTCTCCGACACAATATGAGAGAGATAATCAATCTTACTGTGACCCATCTACATCACAACTATCTTTGTTAGAACGCCTCAATATTGACATTGTTGAACAGACCAAAGCTAATGAGTCATTTTTTGCTGAGCTGAGTAAAACCCATGCTTATATTGCTCAACTTGCTGAACAAACTGATTTATCGATTGCTCAACTAACGCAGTCGGTAAAATATTTTGGTCTTACCGAGGAGACAAGTTCTAATTTTCCTAATACTCTTGATATTTATGATGAAACCGCTTTAACTAATGAATCAATGTGTATGGAGAATGATGATGAACTTGATAGTTGTGATCATAGGAATAGAGACATTGTCATACCAAGTAAAGGTGGTGTATTTAGTCCAACTCCTGATCGTGTTAATGATCACTCGCCTATTCAAAAGGATGAGTTTAGGATTGAGGACACCATTCTTTTAGACAGTTTGACATATCAGTGCTATAACAATGATGCTTATGAAGAATGTGTTAATTCCGAGGAAACCGTAGTTAAGTTTTACGACTTAGAGACATTACACTTTATCTATAAGGTTTCTTTTGATCATCTTTATTGTGATATTCCTATTGATTCCTTGGTTGGTGATGATTATGATGATGATTTAGTACAGGGTCACAAACCCAGTGGAGAAGTTAATATACCTAGAATTGTTAGCAAAACTTTTCAGAAGATTCCTAATTTTGGATTAGAACTGCGTGCTTCTCCAGTATTACTAGATTATTTTGCATCTCGTGACTTCTCTTTGCCTGTGCATGACTCCCAAATCGTTTCAGTTCCCATCCCTAGCGAACCCTTTGACTCGGTTATTTTTGATCAAAATGATACATCCTTTGCAAAAACCAGGTTTGGGGGTAGCTATTTCCTTTTGATAGTCTCTGTAACTTTACGTTGTTACAACGAGAGTGTAAGGCTGCCATTGGTTGTATATATTGTGATATGGGTTGATCCCCAGATGTTTAGGTTGTTGATATATGGAGAGTCTTGTTTGTATATTCCAGTAGGTATGTCTTTGTTTTTGTTTTTTTTTCGTTTACTTTTTGCATATTATGAATTTCTCATCTTAATTTTTACGTTGGATGACTCAATTACATTGAGGGCAATGTAATGTTTAAGTGTGGGGGTGGTTAACTTTTTACTTTTCTTTTTCAGGAATTTTCTTGCAATTTATGACTAGCTGTTGAGCGGGTCTATTGTAGGCTTATAGGTATATTATGACCAGCTGTCGAGCGGGTCTTAAAAAAAAAATTGATGACCAACTGTTGAGCGGGTCTATTTTTATGTATTTTCTTAGCATATTATGACCAGCTGTAGAGCGGATCTTAAAAAAAACATATTATGACCAGCTGTAGAGCGGGTCTATTGTTTTTCTTATCATTTTATGACCAGCTGTGGAGCGGGTCAATTTTATGTTTTGCTCAAAGACTAGCAAAATATAAGTGTGGGGGTGTTGATAAGCACATAAGTGCTACTTTTTATACCCATATTTATATTAGTCAGGACTCGATATTTTGGCTAATGATACTATTTTAGTGTTTTTGTAGAAAGTGCAAGAAAATCTATTCACTCGAGAATAAATGGCTAAATGGACGAGTTAAATGGTGTTTGCTGCAAAAGTCGCCAAAGCTGCTCATGGTACCAGCTGAGTTAATTATGGGCCACCAAGTCAGCTAATTAAGCTGACATCACCATCCGATATCTCACAGCATAAACCAAACAAAGAATTGTTTTTCTTTGTTCAGACACATGGAACCCATTAGAGGAAACGTGTGCATCTCTTTGACCATTGCATTTTGTGGTGTTTCATTCACTGTTGCTGCCCTCTTACAAGAGATTGTTGGTTTTCTTCGATTCTCGGCAACTGAATTTGAATCTCCTCCAAGACAAAGTCATAACAGTTCTTAATGGCATCAGTCCATGCAGCAAATGGATTGAGTGTCGGCAACATTTGGTACCTGATTTATGGTGTCGATTGTTCACAGAAAAGAGGGATTCGTTTGCTGAGATTGCTAATGGCAGTGAAGTGTTTGGTATTCTCATACCGGTATTGGTCTCGATAGTTGGTTTAGTGGTGGCCGTACTGATTGTAAATGCGATATGGGCCGAGTCTGGATATATTGGGTGTGTATGAACCTGGGATTTGCAGGTAAAGAAGGCTAAGAGAGGTTCGAAATCAAGCACAGAGACACTTCCTCATGCGCCTAAAATTGCCTGCAAACTGTCCGTGTAATTGCCTGACTAAGCAGGAAGATGGAGAATGACTTGGCAGCACTGCTTGAGATGCTGGTGATTGGTTGAGCTAGTTACACTTGGAAAGAAAGGAGTTGAGAGAGAGTGAAGGCATGGCTGGATGGGTTTACTTTAATTGAAGTTCTTGAGGCGTCGGTTGTGCTCGATGGGTGTTTGCTGGTGGTTGGATGTAAACTGGATTAGGAAATGGAGGCGAAATATTGGTTGTGCAGGTCAACAAGGAAGTGAAGATCGTGTTGTTGTGTACTGCTGGGGGTTGCTGGTCGAGATTCATGCTTTGAAGCTAAACGAGATGGTCTCGTATGGAAGATGAGTGGAGATGAAGGACAGAATGGGCAGTGAAGGGAGTTGCTGCCGTGATTAATGGCAGTAAATGGTGTTGCTGGTGATCGATGGCGATAGTTGGATGAAGAAGAGCTGAAGGTGCGCTGCAAATTTCCAGCTGGAGTTTGTGGCAGTGTCGAAGGGGTCGTGTCTAGAATTGATGGAGTGGACTGAACTGTTAGCTGCGAAAGCAGCAATGAAGATTATGCTAGTCTGATCACTGGTGATTCAATTGGGTATTACCCATTTGCTGATCGAGAAATTACAACGCAGCGTTAATGGAGATGAATAGTTGCTGGTGGTGATTGGTTTAACGTCTGCAGAATGGGCTTTGTTCTCTCAAACTGTTGGTGGTAGTGGTACGAGAACTTCTGGAGTTACGAAGGTCATGGAAGCTGTTGCTGTGTAAGTTGGTGTCTGTTGGATCGTCTACAAACTGAACGGTGGGAAGATGAATTGGGTAAGCTGTCCAGTCGGGGGTGAGGTGGTCAAGGAAGTTAAGCTGAAGCTAGACGGACTGAAGCTTGCTGTGGCCAGTTCTGCAGGAGCTGGACTTAGAAATATGGACCGGGCCTGGCAAATATTTGCTAGGTTTTGTTTTCTCGCAACAGCTAGATATAAACGAACAGAGAACAACTTTAGGGGGAGGCCGGCTACACAGCCGAAACCAGGAGAGAGTTGGGAGAGGAGGACGACGGCGATAAAGAGGATTACGGTTTGAAGTTCCATTGTTACGATTCCTTTTTTATTTGCTTGTGAATCTTCATATGTTTATGGCTTTTGAGAAAGCCATGTCTGGCTAGATACTTTTGTAGCTAGGGTTTATGGTTGAAACTACTTGGGGTATTAGGCTATTAGAATTGATTAATTGAGCAAAAGACCATTTTGATTTGAATAGATTAATCTTTGAATATTGTTTATTGATTGATTAAAAAATTAGTTGTTGCTTCACCGGTTTTAAAACCTTTGTGCGTAATTGATGGCTCAACAAATATATTTGTTGTTATTATTTGATAATCTAAGCTTGGGTTAATGTCTTTGATGGGTTATGCTTAGAAAAGCCAGATAATATTTGTGCATCAATATTTTAGTTTCGTACAACTTTCTCGCTAACGCAATTTGATGGTGCATGCTCGGGTTTAGTCTTTTGATGTGCCATGCTTAGGGTGTCCCAGTGATATTTGCGACTCTAATACATATAATAGGTGATGTCGATAGAACGGACGATAAATAAATATTCATGAATTATGTTTCATTTCAGTAATTGAATAGAAATAGTGGTGAATACTATAAACCCTGGTTACCGACTTTCTCATTGGATTCATTTTATTTGTTTAGTTTAATTTTATTATTTCGTTTCCAATTCTAAAAATCCCAAAAATATTGTTTCTGATTATTTTTATTAGAGATATTGATTACAGTATTTCCACCGCTCCCTGTGGGTTCGACCCGTACTTGCCTTTGTCTACTAGTTAGGCACCGTGCGATTGCGGTTATTTATAAATAGGTATTCCCGGAATCCTATCAGGAAGATCAATATTGTTATTCTAAAATAGTTTACTCCTCTTTTATCCAGTGACGAACAAAAATATTTAAAAGATTAACCTATGAGAACATATGAGAAGTCCGTCTTAAAATTACACAAAAGAATATATATTATGATCGTTCGTGTTGGAAGGTATGCCTTTTAAACTTTCAAGCATAAGTGGTGTTCAATAACACTCAAGACATAAACCATGATTCACAGACACATAGTGATTCAGTGAACAAGGTTGTCTTAGAAGTGTTTATGAGAGTTATAGCGATGCCAAACATATTTGTGAATATAGTTTATGAGCATATGCTTAATTGAGAAATGGGTAGGTATGCATACCAGGTATGTATATCTATGGGCAGTCAGCGAACTAAGGCTTATAGGGTACGTGTACCGGCTATTATACCCTAGTCATTTGCAAACTCAGATCTCAGGAGTACGCGTACTGGGTATGCATACCTTCCTTCAATTCTCGAACTTAGAACCACGGGGTATGCGTACCTACCCTGTGTCCAGAATTCAGTATGTTCTGAAAACTCTTTTTAAACAATTTAAAACATTTCTAACTGCCATATATAATAAACATCATTGCTTAGGAAACTTCCAAATAATCAACTTGAAACAAAAATAGTTCATCAACAATAAATTGTTCTTAACCAAGATTGTTAAGGATCTAAGAACATTCATTGCTTGAATCATATTTCGAGGGATTTATCAAGACAAGCTTGACTCAAAATTTCTTCTTTGCAATATTAAATCTACCAAAATCATACGACGTAGTCTTATAATATAGAATGGTAAATTTCGCGAGTAAATAAGATGGTTCAGTCTTCACATACCTCTTTGTTGATGAAGTTCTCCAAATATCTTTATTTGTTCTTTCGTCTTCAATCTTCGTGGGTTATTCAGTAATATCTGATACTCAACTACCATATATACTCGAATCCTAGTTCGAGACTTGAATTTAGTAGACTAGAAATCAAGATAAAGTTTTGTAAATCTAACACTGACAACAAGGTTGAGATAGAAAAACTTCCGAGTTCGACCAAGCAGCGCTCTAACAATTCACTATATGGTTATTAACATTAGCTCTTAATGTGCATTTCCCTAGCCATAGAAATATCCCATCAACATACTTCAGTATTTAAGATTTCTGGAACAAAGGTAGAACTAATCTCTTCTAGGTAAGGTAATCGTCATCCTTGAGCTTTAATGGAATGATATGAGAAATTTTGTTGAACGGAAGACTCGAAATGCGAAAATGTTTCATTGAAGATCATTAAATCAAAATTTGAGGAGATTTTAAAGAAATGAACAAAGAACAAATAAAAAGAATTATATCTAGAAGATCGGTGATGAAATGATTAAGATAAAAGTAAGAACAAACCAAGTAGCTAGCAGAATCGAACAATAACAATCTTAAAGACGTCTTTTTCAACAATCACTAACAAACACCACTAGAAGAAAAACCAACTTCAAAAAGAACACGAAGTTCGGAGAAATGAATGATCGGTTAAATCAAAAGAAGCTTACCTAATCTGATACCATGATAATATGAAAGTGTTAATGGTAATATTATTTAAATAAGAAAGAGATGAGTTAAACTTACTACATAGAAATGTTGGTTAAGACATCAATGCATACTCATCTTAGAGAGTAATAATGATTTACAAAGCACGCACGCAACCGACACCAATGTTGTAATAGAAAACCAAAAATGAAACTAGTATGATTAATAACGCATACACACACATAATGTCCTAACAAAAACTGTCAAATTTCTTAACCTACACCAATGTAGGTTCTTAACATGCACAACTACTACGCTATTGCGTCGGTGAATACTCTATATATCATTTAAACCGAAGTTGAATGCAAAGCGACATAATGATCTAGACTCTGATGTCTTCCATATTTGTCACATGTCACTCATAGAATAAAAAATTAGGTTGTGATTCAACCGCTTCTGCACAAACCGAGATAAATCACCAAACACATATATTCAAGGATAATTAAAAGTTGAAATCCTGAACATAAGCACCACCCTAATGGTTGGGATCCAAAATAGAAACAATCCCTCATAATCTATGACAATGGTCTAAAACTTGTTGCCTGACTGAATAAGGTACCTC
Source organism: Papaver atlanticum (assembly GCA_023531105.1). Taxonomy (NCBI): domain Eukaryota; kingdom Viridiplantae; phylum Streptophyta; class Magnoliopsida; order Ranunculales; family Papaveraceae; genus Papaver; species Papaver atlanticum. Next base: position 1,261,275 of record JAJJMB010012161.1, read on the forward strand.
ATAATCTACGACAGCGGTCTAAAACTTGTTGTCTGACTCAATAAGGCCCTTGGACACAAAATAAATATCGTGCCCCAAAATTTATTATACCATATAACCAAGAAATCTAGTTTCCCACCAATGGTACTCGTAGAGCTTCTTGATCCCATAGAAGTCTTTAAACGAGCGGTCGTAAGAGATTTCGCCTAATTAGAGTACTTTCCTCTCCGAATAGACGGCTCCACCAGAAACAACAAGAATTGAAGTTTGCCTGGCTCTTAGGATAGTTTGCTAGAAATGCAAACTTAGGTATTTATAGACCAAGGATGTTTGGATACTAATGAATTTCCAAAACAAAAAATATTCTCAAGATATGCAATAAATGCCCAAATTTGGTTTTCTTAATTCTAATAAATGTTTGTCCAATATTTCGGAAATCTCTCATAAAAATCTCCAATTAGTAAATGCACATTACTAATTTTTATTCTCTAGAGCTATGCATTAATTGCTGGTAATTAAAGCATATAAAATCAAAAACCTTAATTAAAAGATTCTTAATTTATTTCGGTACAGGATCACCTTGAGTATCAAGGAATATCTTTGAACAATAAATGATAAGAGTTAATGCTCATGTTCAAAGTATGTTGACATCTTTTCACATCAAATCCTTATTTCGTATTTACATGGATTTGCTTCTTAGAATCGGTTCTACCACACTTCCAAACAAGTTCAGAATTGGTTCTACCAGTATTCCAAGACTACTATGTGATCGGTCATACCAAGTCACAATGGTTAGTTGTGATCGATCCTACCAAGTCACATACATGGGTTCGGATCGGTTATACCAATCACTAGGATCGGTTCTACCTAAACACGGTACCTACTTGTGATCGGTCACACCAGTCACTAGGTTCGGTCACACCAATTACAAGAATCGGTTCCATCTATACATGGTACCTACTTGTGATCGGTCATACCAGTCACTAGGATCGGTCATACCAATTACAAGGATCAGTCACACACACACTTATGATCGGTCACACCAATTACAAGGATCGATCATACCATCTCATGGTGATTACTTAGGATCGGTTACACCAATTACCATGACCGGTCATACCAAATCATAAGTCTAGGTATTGTGATCGGTTATACCAAGATACATAACCTGAGTTAAAATCGGTTCTACCAACTCACACATATTGGTCATCCAAAAAATATGCAATGAATAGCCGTACCAATAAACCTATTGATTTCCCTTTCGATTCATGAAACAAGATCATGAACGTACTTCCTTTAAAAAAATGTAAAACATTGTTTCCCAGGATGAAATCTTCACCATACACCCATTCACATAATCATAAAACTATATACAAGATTATGTCGATGTCATATCTATGAAGTTCAAAAGATAAGCGTTATATTTCGTAATATCATTCCTTAATACTATGATCATACTATTATGATCATGTCTATCTACTAGAGTATTATATACAATATGTACAGTATATACAGCTTCGCATGTTATGTTTTCAATATAGCACGACTTGAAAGATGCGTTAGGAATGAAACAAGTTCAAGTCAATATTACTAACCTCAAGTGGAGGGATGATATCGTCGTTGTAGTTCTTTACTTCTTCTTATTCTTCAGGTCTTCAGAGTAATACTTGTATGTCTCAATATTCCTAGACTTTATAGTCTAACCTAAACGAAGTTGACTCTAGTATTTAATCAAGCGACTTTAGATGAGTTTTGATACTAAAATATGACAACCAGACTTGACATACCAACGCTTGGTGAGTTCAACCGAGCTATGCTCTAACACACGGGATGAAAACGAAACTCATGCTCAAAGAAACGCGTGATTGTCATTGCAAGGGTCTTAATAGACTTTACATTTGCAAGACAGCTTGATTTGTTTTTCATTGCACAGTTTCAAGATTTTCAATTATTGAATTTAGCATTTAAATTTGCGAAATTGGGGTGTCAATTGTGGTTTTTTGTTACCACATGGAGAAAAGTTTTACTGACAATCCAAAATATACATTATGATCCCGAAGTCTGCCTTTTAAGTCTTGAATGTGACCCCAAAGTCTTCCTTAACCCCAAACCTTCCTCTGCTAAAGCCTATCACATGCCCCAAAATGGCTAAATTACGCGTCGTCTCCGAAGTAGTTAAAATCGCTCCTCAAATCCTACCCATCCACGAGCGAGGATCAATGAGTTCGGTTGAGTAAATTTCCAATACTCGGGTAGGCTTATTAGAGATTTGGAGTCACTTTTATAAGATATAACATTACTAACATGAGTTGTAGTAATTAAAATCAAAATATAGACATTACTAACGTTATTTAAGCAACCTTATGCAATTAAAACTATATAAATGTAACTTAATGGGTAAAAATCGGTAACTCGTTCTAGTGAAAAGTTGCTAAATATCGGTATCCTCAGACGCCTTAATCGCCAGTTCTCAGATTCATGGAGGAACTGAAACTTCCCTTGTTAAGTTGAAAGTACTCGCGAGGAAACCGGTCTTGGAAAGTGATGGTGACTACATAGCTGGCGGCTAATATACCCCATGATTTTATACTGTAATCTTATTGCTCTGTGAAGCAAAATCTAGCTTTTACCTACAATCTATCCCAATATCCAAAATTTTCCCATTGACCTATAAATTGCATCGCCATACAAAATCTGTCTCGTAGCAAAATAATGTCAAACTATCCAAATTTTCTCGGCGGCTTAAAATATACTATATGTTAATCCGAAAACATGCGTTGAGGCCTAAAATCTGTTATTTTTGTGCGCCAAAATACACTTCATCGGTAAAAATCTTTCTTGCAACAAAAATTTTCTATGGAACTAAAAACATATAGACCTCGTGACTTAAAGTATTCATTGAGACAAAAAAAAAAAAGAGTGTTGCTTTCACTCTTTGTTATCTCTAAAAGTTTCTCTCTGCAATCTATCTCCTTCTCAAAACCTAAAAAATCCTTCACCGCCATTAAAACTTACTGCTCAGATCTAGTCCATTTTGGGCTAGATTTGAGCAGGCTTCTTTCCTTTTTCTTATTTTCTTAGATAGCTAGTAGTCTAGGTTAGATTTGCTTAGGTATTTGTTTCAATCTCCATTGTCTTTAAGAGATTTTTATGGTGTTCTTGTGGGTGTTTTGCGCATTTTGTTTATGTCTTCTCCTTTATGGAGATTCTCTGTGCACTCACATGGCGTTTCTTTGTGATCTTAATGGAGATTTTAGGCGGAAGTTCAAGTGTGGTGATCAAGATTCAAGACTTTGGGCATATTACTCTCACATTTTATGAGAAGATCTCTTTCTCAAGAAGAAAAAACCTTATCAAAATGGTTAGATTATCCCAAAACCCTTCGTTCAATCTTCAGATCGCTTGGTACTCTTGTTGAGTTTGTTACTTTTCTTCACGAATTACTCTTATTCGTTTTCATGACCCAAAATGTACCACGTAACGGAAAATTTGGTGTTGTGCCTAGAGTAGAGTTACGCTTTAAGCCTAAAATTTATCTAGTGACCTAGAATATGTGTCATAACCCAAGCCGGGAGTCGGCTATTGGTCAAAATTGCTCTGTGGCTGACAAATCTTCCCCGTAATCCAACGGGTGCAAATCTACAGCGACCAATTTAGAAACCCAGAATAAGCGTCTGGAATACGGCGTATGTTGTTTTTGGTGTCATGGTACTGTTTGTTTTGTTTTTTTGTTGATTCAGTGGTACATGCATCTTAGTTTAGGTAAGAAAGGATAACAATACTAATGAATGATATACTATACGTATTAGTGGGGATTATTCGTGTAGACAACGTGCCTAATACGCGTATGCACCGTTTCTGTTGTAGGCCTCGGACAATATAAAAACAATGCCGTTTCATACTTGCATTCTCACGTACTAGAAAGAAAGATATTCTGATTTTGGCCTTAGACTCGGTCTCTCTCCTTCTCTTCCTCTGTTTCTCTCTGTATTTTCGGTTTCTTTTCATTTCACAATTTTGGTTTGTCTTTCCGGATTTTGATATCTGGAATTTGAAGCCACCTCGATCCTCCTCATCCTCATCCTCTCTATACATGGCGTCGGTATGATTTCCATCTTGTTCCTTTCGTATCTGGTATCAGTTTTGCTATATTTTCATTTGCTGTGATCAAAATTTGTCAATTTATAAGGTAGATAAATAAAACCCTTCGATTGAACATTGAATGTTAGGAACTTGAAGAAAACAATTCCGATATCTCGAATAAGAATTGAATAGGAAATGTGGAACATGAAAATCCAAATTAACATGTAGGAATTATGGTAAAATGAGAGGGGGAAAAGAGAGAGGAATTTCTCGATTTTTAGATGTGCTTTTGTTAGATCATTGATATTGTGGTTCTTTTATTTGTCTGAGAATTTAAACCTGTGAATATGAATATACGATTGTTTTAGTTAACTTAGCCATTAGGATAATAATGTACCATGCAGAATGGCACATCCATAAGACCACTATTTTAGTCTAAGCTTGTATGTGGCTCTTGGCAAGATTCAAGGTTTTGATATGGATTGGAAATAACCTACACATCTCAAGATCAATTGTTTATAAGGAGTCCAAACACAAAACCTTTCAGTCGCTATGGGTATATGATCTCATCTATTTAATGTCATTTAACCAGGGCTGGAAAAATGAACCTTTTGGTGTCTGTATAGAGTACATAATTGACATTGATTCGATTCGATTTGCAGTGTCTAATTGTCAATCTATATTAAAATCTGCATATCCTTGCTTATTGTTGTTAGAATGATATTATTTGTAGCAGGACAAGGGTAGGCCTTTGCCGAAATTCGGAGAATGGGATGTAAATAATCCAGCCTCAGCAGAAGGATTTACAGTTATCTTTGCAAAAGCTAGGGATGATAAGAAGACCAATGCCGGGGATAAAGTTTCACCCAAAAAAAATAATGATAATTCAAAACAACAGCAAAATCCTCAAGACTATCAGTATCCTTCACCGGTATGACAAGCTACACCAACCTTGAATTTCATTTCCACTTTCTCCGTAGCGTAGTAATCTTTCAGTACTCAAACTTACATTTACTATTCTTTTGTGACTTTTTGATGCAGTGGAAGTGGTTTTGTTGTGGTTGAACCCCACTTTGTAATCTGGCAATGAATTTTGCGCAAACAGAGCTTTGAATACTTAAATCATTTCCAAAAGGAAGGCCCCCCTCCTCTCTGAGAAAACCATGAAACAGAAGAGACTAATGATAGATAGATGAATGGATGAAGTTGGGAAGAGTCCTGGTTGTGGTTGTCTACTTCTTTCTTCTTCTTTTCGTATACTTTGTATTTACCTCTGCTCATATCACTCTGTGTGTTTTGTCTAAGTTATATGTGTTCTTACTAGGAATGATGAGTAATAGACATAAAAGAGTTAAAAAACTTCACAAATTCCTTTCTTCTCTACTAGCAGATGTATCTAATATCTATGCATGCATCCATGATTCTTCTAAGTTTTGTTAGTTTCTTGGTTGTCAAAAAGAAAAAAGTAACAGCATCTGTGATTGTGGAGAAACTGCTAAGAGTTCCAACTGCTTCTATAGGGGGATCAGTCCAACCCAGTTCCCGTCTGCTAGGCTATGACGTTTTCCAGGATTCATTCTAAAATGCAATGTTTGAGAACAACAGTCTCTTAATATGATTAGAGAAACAAGTTAGGCTAACTTACAAGATTTTAAGATGAAGAGACAAATTTACAACATTTGCCCATTGGGTTCTTAGATTAAACGCTAAAAAACTTATTCGTTTCCACACTACAACAACCCTAAAAAAACACGAAAGAAAAAGACAATCCAAACCCAGAATTCTTCCTCGGTGTGTGCAGGAATATAACAAAAATCTTACAGCGACTGCTGGATTACAGCCTCGTTTCCGTTTCCGTTTCCGTTTCCGTTTCCATTTTCATATCCTGTCCTTCGAGACGACCCCGAACTTACAGCATCATCAAAGTGTGTAAGCTGATCTGAAGTGGACATAGTTGGAGCAGCAGCTGAAGAGCCATCGTAATTTAATGGATGATCAAACTTACAAGCAGGTCCAAATTTGCAAATGCCATAGTGACTATAGTGTGAGCAAATTTCTTCCCCCTGGATAGCCAAAAACAAGATTGCATATAAAACACAGATCAGCGTAAGAAGGGAGAATTTTTTTTGACCAAGATTGCAAACTACAGACTTAAAATGTCTCGTAAAACAGAACAGGATATTAGCATGCACATGCAAACCAACATAGTAAACACTTACAGGTCTCAGAGGTAGGCCCATGGGACTGAGAGCAGGTGAGTTTTGCAGCCGATTCTTCGGATGATCAAACCTACAGGCAGATCTATATTTACAATCCCCATTTCTCATGAAGTATTGGCATTCACGTTCGCCAGGTCTCTCAGGGAACTCATCAGTGGCCATCTGCTGCTGATGACGATAATGCTTGGACCCATCTGTTTTCCTGATGGAATTGTTCTTGAATGGAGCTGACGCTGAATTGGTATTTCCCTTTGGTGGATATACTGGACCCTACAAAAAACCATTTACAAAAGCATGATGAACACCATTGTTGGTTTTGGCCTTTGCTTATGCAGTAATGTGGTCTCAAACTGTCATACGAAGTAAAGATTTCCAACATGAACTTAGTTCTTTTGCCCTAAAAAGGTTTAAAACAAAAAAGTACGTGGAATATTTACCCGAAGACCCAAATGAAGCAACAAATATTTTTATTTCTGTAAATTTAATTTCTGAACCAACTTATTAAAATAATAAAATTGTGGGTGCCACTGCCCAGAATGAATCAACTGAGTGATCACTGGCTAATGCAATGGGATGGTTAAGATGAAATAGAAGGAAATGCATATTATAACAATGCTGTGACAGGAAGCACATTAAGATAGTCCCCAAATTAATGCTTCACCCCATTAGGTGGGGAAAGATATGGTGGCCATAAATAAGTATTAACACACCCACCTGATATCCATCCCACTGTAGATTTTGTTGTGTCCCTTGAGATGGTGAAGCCATCAGTCCAGAATATGTTCGTGATGCATAAGGAACAGGATCATTTGAGGTTCTAGGTGAAGACCAAGATGCAGATGATTGAGAAGTGCCACCTGATTGTAAAGGAACAGACACGCCACTATGATATCCTGAGCTCGGATCCAATCCTACTGCTTCGCCTGGGTCAGGATGATGAAACCTGCAATTTGTTGCGAATTTACAAGAGCCCACACGCATGTAGAAGGAGCATTCTTTCTCCCCCTGGATGAAAAGAACTTAATCAGCACAAGATAAGACTAACTAAAAGAACAAAAAACTGAATACCAAGGCATTTACCTCAGTCCCTCACACAACAGTTACTTCTAGGACATCAAATTAAAATTTCACAAGGGTTTAAGTACTACCGGTCGAATTGGCAGTCCCAGAAAGTTAAAGTGCTGAGCTGGTCCAACTGCAGTTTTTTCTCGGGGATGATCGTATCTACAATCTTTTCCATACTTACAAGCTCCTGTCTTTAAGTAATACTGTGAACATAACAAAGTAATAAGTCGTTGAATCACAAATCAAGCAAAATGCATCATGAGAGTTTATCACCACATAAAAAAATGAAATACTAACTCCCTTATACTGACACAAAAAAAAGACATAGAATACTGACATCTAATATCACACATAACACAACTTCATGTATTAAGCCAATGGATGTTCCTTTAGAAATAACAGTCAGTACTTAGGCCAATTAGTCAAAGAGGAATGCCACCATGATATTACACCAGGGAAACCAAACTGTTACTCGGAGACTAAAAAAAGGCTCGGAGTATGAATTCTTGTTAATCTGTGAAAGAAAGACCCTCATTCAATCCAAACTTCGCACAGCTGTAAACTAATAAATCTGCCTCAAACTAGGTGTAATGCAAGTAACCGGTTAAAGTGATTACCTTGCATTCTGGTTCTCCTGGCCTTTCAGGATATTCTTCCTTATTATCCTTCTCCTTAACAACCTTTACATTCAAAACAAACAGCAAATGAAACTTAACAGTGAGAACATGAAAGATTCAAACCCTTTAATAATTATGGTCTATAAGGTTGAAAAGCTCCCACCTTTAGTGATTCTGGGAAGTGGGTTTGTTGAAATCGAACCTGACAAAACCAAAAACCCAAATTATCAAAAACGAAAGCAACAAATTTTCATGAAATGATCAGTAAGATAATTCTTACAGGTTCTTTGTTTCGTTTATGAGGATGATTGAATCTACAATTTAAACCATAACGACAAGCTCCGGTACGAAGATAAAATGAACAATCAGGTTCATCAGGTCTCAACGGATACTGCATAAAGCTTCCATTTTTATTACTATAAATCGCATCTTTATGATACTTAACACCATTGCTTTCTTCATGTTGTTGATGTTGCTGTAACCTTAGGTTATGAAAATCTCCTTCTAGGGCATGGATGATAGCAGGATCATGATGAATTTCATGATGATGTGCAACAGATGAATGAGATGGTGATGATGATTCTATTTTGATTTCTTCTTGTTCTTGAGATTTTGATGATGATGATGAATTAATCTTCTCATAATCTTCTTCTTCTCCCATTTTCTATGTGCATTTCAAAACCCTAATTCTCTATGTGTTTTTTTTGGATTTTTAGATAGGAAAGTGAACTCGACACTGTAGAGAGAGAGAGAATGTGAAAAAGACAATAAAAGAAGGGATGGGATGGGGGAGTTTTAAACGTACACGTAAACATGCCACCTATAACTATGCCTTGGATTGTAGTACTTGCACAAAAGTCACAATTTCATGACTCCAAATTGTGCATACATGACTGATTCTTGTGTGTTGTGTGGGTGTTTTCCGTTGGAATTGATCTGTTAGGCCAAGCACTATGGGAGAAGGCATCCCTTTCCTATCCCTCAAATAAAGGAAGGGATAGCACAAGAAAGGCAACCTCACTATGGTGCCCTCTTTTTCCTTTCCTACACAACACGGCTACTGAGTAGGCGTATGAATAGTGCCATACGGCAATTGAGTAGCCGTATTTTTTTCCCAGTTTTTTTCCAACAGGATTGTATTTATCTAGATAAAAAAAGATATTTTAGAGTTAAAAAAAAGATATATAATAGGTAAAAAGGATATATAATAGGTAAAAAAAGAGTTTTAGTAAAAAAAAAAAGAGTGAAAAAGGAAAGTTTTAAGGTAAAACTTTAAAAACCATATATGGATACTCAGTAGCCGTGTAAAATGCTACGACAACTGAGTAACCGTAAAGTGTAAAATCATACGGCAACTGAGTGGCCGTGTGATTTCCCTTCCCTACAAGGGGATCATATGTGATCCTCCAAGTAGGTAAAGGGAGGGATATCCCTACACATGTAGGGATATGGGAGATTATAGTGGTTGGGTTTTTGGTTTTTTCCCTACATATGAGGGATAGGGTAGGGAAAAGGGGCACCATAGTTCTTGGCCTTAGGGAGACTCACGCCAAGCTAATCAGTAGCTAGTTTGTTGTTTGAAACAATTTCTCATACAACATTATTTTTTTCCTGAGAAAAGATGGTTATATCTAAGATATAAAGTCCAGAAACAATCCACACCGCGGGATATGTGTACAATTATATCCCACTAGAAGAAAATGATTTACAATAACCTTCTGGACACATCACTTTCAATAAAAAACACAAAATGATAGTTTGTTTGATGATCAAACATAACTCATCAACAAGTATAGATCATCTGCCCCGAAAGTCATATTATTCCTCTCTTTCCATATATATCATAATATAGCATAAGTCACCTTATTCTAAAAAAAAACTGTCTTCCCCAAAGAATTGTATATTACAATGCTTAAAAATTGCCACTGATATTCTCGACAAAAACCCATATAATACAAAAAGAGTTCGTGAACAGCCTCCAAACTTCTTTAGCATACTCACAACGGTAGTGGTCTCCTCTTCTTTCTTAGAGATACTACATAAGTTACTTTGTACATTGATGCTTTTATCGGTTTACATGCTTAAAGTAGGCGGAGACATATAATGATTAGACAAAGCATAAAACTAAGAGGAATGTTTTTTCTCCATATATGTTCTCAAAAAAAAAAAACCCTACATGATTTTGATCTGATAACATTTCTGAACAAAAAAAAGATATAAACACAGAAACAATATCATCCTACTCCACCGAATCCGTGACAGGACCAAGATCGCTAAACTATAAGTTTTATTCCAACTGTTCATGAGCTGAAATATTTTTCCTTAATCATATCCGTAACTGAAGAACTTTTCTGACTATAAGCTCCAAAGATAACATGATACTTGTTTTTAAAAGTTTCATTGCCTGTCCACTTAACCAAATAAAATCTAATTGCCTTTCCATTCTTCTAATACAACACTATTACAATAGATACAAACTATTTCCACATGAGCAGAAATAACTTGTTAACAAGTAGGTAGTTCAGAAGTAAGTCAGTTCAAATAAAAATAATTGGAACAAAAAAAGTCATGCAGACATTAATACACATGTGGTATGGTCATCAAGTTTCTCTTTTTAGCTGCGGGGAGACTGATTTTCAGTTAGCACCAAAGGAAGAATTAACAAGAAATTGTTTGATATGGTTGAGTGCAAAAATTAAGAAATTAACATAATTGGACTCATATATCTGGGACACTTTAACATGACATGTCGTCTAAGGAGATAAAAAAAAAACTTTTGGGGATGAGAAGGATTGATGCTTTTGAAGACCGAAAACATTAGGAGGTTTTGTAAGAGGATCACAATATTGGAAGTCAAAACCGCCCTTTATTATACCATGTGGGGAGACGCTTGATTGTGTTTTTTTTTTTTGTGTGTAGATTATTAAGTATGAGTTTATAAAATATACAATTGGACTTAACTAATGATTTTTGTTATAGGGCCAACAAAGCATGGTGGACATATTTGTCTGAGCCAAAACAATCTAATCATAAGACTAATCGTGCCAATAGATCTTTCACATATTTTTTTTTACCAAGTTTTATATGTAAGATAAGAATAAGATCCAAAAAAAAAAATGAAACAAAAAACAAAAAACAAAAATATATATATATATATATATCTTTCACACATTTTTTTCTTTTATTAAGTTATATATGTATATTGGTTCATCCATATACAAAATACCCTGAAGTCCGTCAAATGCTAGATTTCTGAAAGGTTGCACTTGAATCTGTTGGCTTCTACGAACAAAGTTCGAACGTAGAAATTGGAAAGATTGAACTTCGTGACTACAAGCTTGTTTTTGGCATAAAAAAGGTTTTATGTGGCATATAAAAGGATTATCATAACTAGTGTGGGGTGATATGGGATGTACTGGGGATAGCTAATATACTCAATGTTGTATGACTTGGGGATCGGCCCTGGATCGGCTTGGGGCCGATACCCGATCCCGGCGGTCCCAATCGGCTGAGTCACATACTAAACATAATCCAATTATAATTGCCACTTATATAAAATAACCTATTAACTCCACATATATGACCGTTCAAAATTCCTTGATGTATTTACACCCGCAATCCCTTGAAACATATTAACATAATATAAGATTTTTTCGATGTTTTATTTTCCAGCTAGAGCACCTCATCTTAGTTATTCCTTCTTTTTTTTCCATGTTATTCCAACTAGACCACCTCAATCTACTTTCCCCTTCTTCCTCTGTAAATTGTCTCCTCTCGGTAGCTAAATAAACTTCACATAAACTCTTAAAATGGTTCCAATTTTTATCTAAATACTGTCATATCTTTTCTCTTAAATCTCATCCTCTCATATTTGATGGAATTCTCTAATCAGTTCTTGACATTTCTGATCGAGAAAGAAGTTGTACATATTGGTGATTTGGTTTCTTTGCAGGTGATCGAAGTGGTCTTTAAGTTAATTAATTAAGAGAAAGAGTTTTTGGATCTAAGGTTCAAAAAATCTACGCTCTCCCTGATCCATCCCACTTTCTTCCCTTATTCTAACCTCTTTTTTTTTTAAGTTTGACCTCTAACTGAGTTACTCGGGACTCAGTATTACTTAGAACTCGGACCAAGTCATAACTGACTTGGCGAATAAACACCAAATACTCGGCTCGGACGAGTATTCAAGGACGGCATCGCCTGGGGGATCCCCGAGTTACTTGTGAGTAACTCGGGTGACTCGGGCGATAGTATTATATTGAATTTACTAAGTTACCCTTGATTAGTTTATTTTTTTAGTTTTAATTTTATATTTTAGTAGCAGAACTTGAGGTTTGGTTGATTTTTTTTTTGGGTCAAGTCCAGTTAGGTTTTATTAGGTTCGACGAGTTTTTATTTTTATATTTTAGCCAAACCCAGTAGGTTCTTCCTATAAGGAGATTAACATATATGTTCGGCTAGCTTTTATGCCCATTGACCGGAATCGAACCTATAACTAATAGACCAAGAAAAGACGATCATGTTTCGCAGTACGGAGTATGAATTAAAAACAAGGGTCTACCAATCTTTATGCAGTATAACGCAACGTTATAGCTTCTGTTAGAAAAAGTTTATCTAGGGGCTTAATAAACTGAAAGTTCATAAACTAGGTCGGAATCTTACACACTTAGTAAAGAGATTCTCCACTTCGAGACTCAGACATCAAGACTTTTGACTTTTTGTACTCTTTAATCTGGCTCAGTAGCTGGCTTACCTGACAAAGTATTTTCTTCGTTATTATCATCAGCTCATGTTCAACCAACAAGTACATACTAGTCGAATGAGAGAAACGGATTTTTATTAAACCAAAAGAATTACAGAGATTGTCTTTAAATACAGACACATGACAAAAAGAGATGAAGGAAAAATACAGCACATGACAGGCTGTCATATAACAGACCAACAACGTCTGTAACAGATAACCGACACTCTCATATGTTATTAGCACGTACAGTTTATGTGAAGAAAAACTGCACACAGATTCTGTAAAGAAAACCTTCACAGTTTCATAATGCACATAAAGTGAACTTTTTACTCTACTACCCTCCATCAAATTGAAGGGGAGAAATCACCTGCAGTTTGTTTTTCAAAAAAGCAAATTTAGGACCAGCAAGTCCTTTTGTGAAAATATCAGCCAACTAGTGAATGGTTGAGATGTAAGATATCTTCAGAGAATTTGACTTCACTAATTCTCGAATGAAATGATAGTCTATGGTTAAACGCTTCATACGACTATGCAGAACTGGATTGGATGCAAGAGAAATGGAGCTTTTATTATTACACAGAAGCTGAGCAGATGTAGGAAGAAATATGTATAAATCCTTAAGAAGTTGACAGACCCATAGAACTTTAGCAGTTGTAGATGATAAATATTTGTATTCAGCCTCAGTAGAACTCCTTGAGATAGTTGGTTTTTTAGATGTCCAAGAGATTGGATTGTTTCCAAAGAATAAACAAAAACCACTTGTAGATCTTCTAGTATCTGGATCCCCTCCCCAATCAACGTCAGTAAATCCAGATAAAGTCGTAAGTCCTTTTAGTAAATAGAATTCCATGACCAAGGGTACCTTTGACATACCTAATTATTCTTTTAGCAGCAGTCAGATGTGATGTTGTAGGAGAGTGCATAAACTGACATATCTGATTCACTGCATATGTAATTTCAGATCTTGACCATGTTAAGTATTGTAGAGCTCCAACAAGAGATATATACTCTGTTGGATTTGCAAGTAAATCACCATCTTTAGCACTTAATTTAGAACCAGGTGGACATGGAGAGCTGCAAGGCTTAGCACCAACCATATTGCACTTTTGAAGAAGATCTGGACTATACTTCGTTTGATGTAGAAAAATACCTGATTCACTTCTCTTAACTTCCATTCCCAGAAAATAGTTAAGAGATCCTAAGTCTTAAATAGTGAAAAATTTGTTGAAGTAAGAAATCACATCATTACAGTAAGTAGATGAATTATCTGTAACTAGGATGTCATCAACATATACTAGCACAATAGTAATTCTGGGACCCAATTTTTGAACAAATAAAGATGTGTCAGCTAAGGATGGCTTGAAATCCAATTAAACCGGAACATCCAGTAACTTTTCATACCAGGCTCTAGGTGCCTGTTTAAGACCATAGATAGACTTATGCAATTTACACACATAGTCAGGATATTCTTTGTCTTGAAACCCATGAGGTTGTATCATATAAACTTTTTCTTTTAAATCTTCATGCAAAAAATGCATTGCTCACATCTATTTGCTTGATGCCGCAATTTAAATTTACTGCATACAATTCTAATAGTTGTAAGTTTGACCACTGGACTGAAAGTTTCAGTATAATCCAATCCCTCAATTTGATGAAAGCCTTTAGCTACAAGTCTAACTTTGAACTTGTCAATTGTACCATATGGCTTTTATTTCAATCTGAAAACCCATTCACATCCAACATTATTCTGGGATGGATGTGGATGTACTTTTGTCCAAGTACCAACATCTTGTAATGCCCTGTGTTCAACCACCATAGATTGTCTCCATTTGGGATGTTTATTAGCTTTAGTGAAACAAGTGGGTAATGGTGGTAAAACTGCAGCTAGAAAAACAAAAGGAATGGCATTTTTTGTTGCAATGAAATTCTTTGGCTTAAAAATTCTAGTTGTACCGCTTGTTGTCATAGAATGAGTAGAAGTATTTGTTGTTGTAGGAGCATCTAAAGAAGTAATAGTGGATGAATGAGGTACAGATGAAGTGTCAGCAGAAGATGCACTGGCAGAATCAGTACTGGATATAAAATGTGAAGACTCTCTGCACTGACTTGGTCTGTGAAGATTTTGTTCACTGTTAGAGGGTGTGGAGATGTTCTTCACAGAATCTGTTATCTTGTATGATGAAGTTACTATTATATCTGGCAAAGTTGGAAAACAAGACTTGTATGGTGAATTTTCTGCCAAAGGATAACATTGTTAATTAAAAACTACATGTCTACATATATAAACTCTTCCTGTGTTGTAATCCAAGCATTTATAACCCTTGTGATTGGCACTATAACCCACAAAAATACAAGATTTGCTTCTTGGTTGCAGTTTGTTTGAAGTATAAGGTTTTAACCAGGGAAAACATAAACAACCAAAACATTTCAAGAAGTGATAATATAGTGTCTTCTGAAATAGAACTTGATAAGGAGAAGAATATTGAAGTAGTTTGGTAGGTAATCTGTTGATTACATAGTTTGCAGTGCATCCACCCATTAATGATCTGACAAGCCATATTGAAGATGAAAAGCTCTAGTAATGTTTAGTAAGTGTTTATGCTTAGATTCTGCAACTCTATTATGCTCAGGAGTATGTGGACAAGACAGCTCATGACTAATACTAGCAGTAGCAAGAAAATCTCTTAATTCATTGTTGACAAAATCACCTCCACCATCTGTTCTAATGACTGAAATATGAGATAGAAGTAGATTTTCTGAAAAGGACTTAAAAACTAAAAAATGGTCTTGAATTCACTCTTACATTGAAGTGGATATTACCCAACAAAATCTTGAGATTTCATCAATGATATTAACATAATATGTGTATCCATTTATTGAGTTAACTGGAGCAGGACCCCGTATATCCATATGTAGCAGTTGTAGTGGATAACTAGATACAGAATAAGAAACTGAAAATGGTTGTTTATGACTTCTAGTTAAATGACAGTCATTACAGAACAATGGCTTAGTAGCCACATTATTCAAACCTAATGTTTTAAAAACTTTGGACATAGACTCAAAAGAGGGGTAACCAAGTCTTTTATGCCAAGTTGTATCTGAACTCTTAATTGTTGGAAAAGCAGTAGTGGTTGATATAGCAAGAGTTTTGATATTGGTTGAAGTGTTGCAGTAAAGTGGATACAGACCATTCTTAGTTTGACCTTTTAATATAGTCTTCCCCAACTTGAAATCCTTAATAGAATATCCATTAGAATCAAAGGTTAGTGAACAAGTATTGTCACTAACATACTTGTGCACAGAGATTAGATTACTAGATGATTTAGGCACATGAAGTATGTTGTTAAGATTAAAGTCATGATTTGGAATATAGATATATGACCATAATGAAAAATTGACATACCTTCACCTGAGGCAGTATTAATCTTGTCAGAGCCATTGTAAGGAGCAGAATTATTCAAATTATGGATATTAGATGTCAGATGATTGGTAGCACCAGTATCAAAGTACTAAGGACTCTCTCCAAGAATACCAGCATTATAGGGACCAGAAGCCATCATAGCACAGAGATTTTGTGGAGCATCATGATCTTGATAAGCAAAATTTCCTCTATGACGACATTTAACAGCAAAATGTCCTTATTTGTTGCAGATCTGACAGATTGGTTTATTACATCCTGTTCTTGGATAGGTAATAGATACAGGATAACCATAATTTGCATTATAAGATTGAAAACGTCCACCACCTCTTCCTTGATTGTATCCTCTTCCTCGAAAAATATTGTTTCTCCCACCACGAGAAGATATTTGATTATTATGACTAGTGTTATTAGAAGAAGAGGAACTTGAACTAGGAATAAAGGCTTTAAAATTAGCATCATTGACAACTGTTTGCTTTGATTCAGACATAATAATCTCTTCACTTAATAGAAGATTGTGTAAGTTCCTAAAGGAGACTGGTGGATCTCGAATTCTAATAGAGGTGAAGAAAAAAGAATCCTCAATTGGTAATCCTCTAAAAACTGATACTAGTAATTCACTATCGCTAGTTGTCGATCCACATGCTACAAGTGAATCTCTAATTTTACTTATCTCAGAGATGTAAGTGGTGACAGAAGAAGTACCTAATATGAGATTGTGAAGCTTTGTTCTTAATTGCACAACATAAACCTTTCCTTCAATGTATCACAAAGCTCTTTAGATGTTGTGGATCCAGCAACATAGGAGATCACAGTTGGTGAAATTGAGTTATTAAGAAGTAGAAGAATAGTTTTATCAATATCCTTCCAAGAAGTGTAAAGCGGATTAACAATTTGAGTTGTTCTTGTTACCATGGACACAAATTCATCAGGACATGGTGTTTCACCTGTAAAATAACCAAGAATGTGAAATTTCTTCAAGACTGGAGTAATTAAAGTCCTCCGTGTTAACCCGTTATCTTCTTGAAGTTTAAGAGGTATAATGTTTGATAGAGTGTGAAGAAGAATCAAGGTAATAGATGTATCAGAAGTTGATTCTTGATTTCTTGACATTGTTGAGAATTAGTTGCAGAAAGAAAAATTAATCGCGGAATTAAACATGATCTTGATTTGATGAAAACCCTCTGGACCGTCTGATACCATGGTAGAATGAGAGAAACAGATTTTTATTAAACCAAAAGAATTACAGAGATTGTCTTAAATACAGACACATGACAAAAAGATGGGAAGGAAAAATACAGCACATGATAGGTTGTCATACAACATACCAACAACGTCTATAACTGATAACCGACACTCACACGTGTTATTAGCACGTACAGTTTCTGTGAAGAAAAACTGCACACAAATTCTGTGAAGAAAACCTTCACAGTTTCATAATGCACACCAAGTGAACTTTATACTCTACTACATACCTGTCAGATGCACCAAGCCTAGGGAGTCCAAATAACTAAGAAAGAACAATGTTGTAGGAAAAGAAAATTTGTTGCAATGCAGGTACATAGGAACTATAAATAGATAAATGAAAATTTTAGGTGCAAGAAAAACGAATGTTGTCACTGGGGTGGGTGAACCCTCGTACATATATTTTATTTTGCTATTCAAACTTTTTTTAGTTGAACCTCAATTTCGGCTAGTTTTTATTTCTAGGCTCTGGCTGAACCTAGTGTGCTGCAAACAATAGAAAAATATGTATATATAATAAATTATAGTGACAACAAAATAGTTAAAAAATAAAAATAAGAAGAAGAAAAATATAAATGATAATGGTGGTTTTGTCATTAACAAAAATATAATGGTAGAAAGTTTTTGATTTTATTACTAACTAATAATCCTATTTTGTCCTACTCAGTATAATATGAAAAAAAATTACGCGCCAAAACATGATGCTAGAGAGCACTAAGCTTATCTTTGGAAAACTATTATTCGCTAATCAGAACTTTGTAGGATGTACCAACCTGGATGACTGGATCTGGAGATTATTCTGAGTTGTGGCGGAATAACATTTTAGAAGAAACTACTTACATAACTCCGCAATTCTGTAACTATGAAATAATTATGGAAAATATTTTACTCACGTTGCTCGAGTATTTTTTATCTAGTAGCATCGTAATAAACAATTTTGCATATGGTTGGTTGTGATTATACTTACAAAAACATTTATTTAATAAAAAACTTACCCAAATTAACTAGACTGATTAGATGGCGTGCATATTTTGAAACGGGGTTGGGTGTGATAGCAAAATATTTTACGATAACTACACAAGGGATTTATCCAACAGGGCGCAGCACGCACGCATACACCACAGGCACATAACAAGAGCTATAATGAACAAATTTCGCACTCTAGTCGCCTAGGTAAATCTGTTTTAAAGTTACAGTAGCGAAAGGTAAATCTGTATCCAAGTCTCAAGCATTGCTCTGGTGTGTAAATGTTAATCGTATGGATCCAAATATAGGTCTATGAAAAAACAGATACAACGGCTTTTTAAAATAAAAGAAGAATACAATTGAAAAAAAAGAAAAAGAGAAAGAGAATCACAATCCAGTCCTATCCTTCTATCAATGGAAATGAACAGTTTCATCTAGAAACTCATACTTTGGTCACTCAAAGCTCATGTAGAGCTATTGGCCAAAGGAAAAACTTCACTAGGTCTAAATCAACGCTTAGTTAATATGAGACTTTATCAGACGTAAAGTACCCAATGATAGCCAATCTGTGTTTCCATCTTCCGGAGCTTTACACTTTACTTTACAGCCATCCATTCTTTCTCTCCAATTCCAGCTATTTCTTTCCCCCTCTTCCCTTCTTCACTGAATGACCCGTCTTTCGTTTGTGACGGCTAAAATCCGAAACAAACCTGAACGACTGATTACAGTCACGACACTGGTAAGGTCTGTCACCTGTGTGTACCCGAATGTGTTCAGTACGAGACCACGGCCACTTAAACGTCATCATGCACCCTCTAACTGGACATTTGAGTGGACGATCGTCGGAGTGAACTCTTCTATGCTGCATGAGGTATTTGTGAGAGAAGAAGCTTTTCCCACATCCCTTCACAGAACACATATTCTTCTTATGCAACGAGAGTTCTTGCTTTGAGCTGAATCCCATAGTGCACCCTTCAACATTACAGTGGTACTCTCCTTCTGCATCTTCCAAGGGTAGTTTGTTCCTACTACTACTAGCATAAGAAACTTTTCTAGCTCTCCTCATGGGTTGCTTCTCTTCCTCTATCTTCACTTTCCCTTTCACCCTCCTTTTCCCTTTTCCTCTGACCACCACTAAATTGTCGTCTTCTTCCTCTTCTTCAGCAATAACAGGCTTCCAAGATGTTCTTCTTCGAGGCCGTTTGCTGGGTATATTATCTTCTTCTTCTTCCTCCTCTTCTCCCTCTTCTTCAGCAACAACAGGCCTCCATGATGTTTTTCCTCTAGGCCGTTTGCTGGGTATATCGTCTTCTTCTTCCTCCTCCTCTTCTTCTTCCTCTTCAGCAATAACAGACCTCCACGATGCTCTTCTTCTAGGCTGTACACTGGGTATATTGTTTTCTTCCTCCTCCTCCTCCTCCTCCTCTTCCTCCTCTTCTTCAGCAACAACATGCTTCCATGATGTAGTTCTTCCAGGCCGTGCACTGGGTACATTGTTTTCTTCTTCCTCCTCCTCCTCCTCCTCCACCAACTCCTCCTCTTCTTCTTCCTCTTCTTCGGCAACAAAACGCTTCCGTGGCGTTCTTCTAAGCCGTGAGCTGTATCCACCTTCAATTTCATCTTTTATACTCATATTTGAATCATATCGTCGATCACCCCTTAAGTTACTACTGAGATGACGTGGAATCTCATGTTTCATTCGGCCACCACTTCTGCGTGGCCTCTCTGGTAGAAGATGGTAATCACTTTCAGGGGAGAACTCTATTCCTGCAGCTTCATCTTCATCTTCATCCTCATCTTCAGTGCCATCTTTCATTCGACCACCACTTCTGAGTAGCCTCTGCTGGAGAAGAGGGGAATCACTCTCAGGGGGCGACTCTTCTGCTGCAACTTCATCTTCATCGTCAATGTCGTCTTTTATATACATATTTGAACCATAATGTCGACCACCCCTTAAGGTACTACTACTGAGGTGGCGTGCAGCCTCACGTTTTGTTAGACCACCACTTCTGAGTAGCCTCTCCCGTAGAGGAGGGGAGTCACTCTCAGGGGACAACTCTTCTGCTGCAGGTTCATCTTCATCCTCAATCTCGACTTCAGGCTCAACCAGCCTGTTGTCCAGCTGGGAGCTCTGATGTCTCTTAGTTGCAGGCTTTTCCGATGTATTTTTCCTCTTCCGTGTAGGCTTTCTATTTACAGTAAGAGTTGTCCTTGCACGCGGTGAAGAATTCTTCTTTGGAACCAGTAGTTGCTCAGTCAAGTGGGCCATGTTAGGTGTTCCCTCGAGCTTAAACTCACGCACTGTATGATTGTGAAAAGTCATGGGGTAATCTTCTTGGGTCTGCCTATCAACAAGGTAGGGATGAACCTGGTTTGACATCCACACCTTCCCACACCACCTACCTGCAACAAATATTTTCTTCTGCTTACCAGATCCCTTTGAAGAAAACTCGGGGTCTGTTGGGGAGTTAAACGCTGGAGAACTGCGGCCAAATGCCTTATAGATGACTGGATTGTAAGGCATTTGCTTACTATATATAGGCGACTGGCTAAGACTGACGCTATAGTAGAGATTGACACCCAGCTTTACTGACCAATCCCCATTACCAGCAATAGCTTCCTCGTCATACAGAGCTGATTGGGTTCTCTCTATATCATCTTTGCTGGCCTCGATGAACGGAATGGCATTCCAGTGTTTTTTTACTCCCATTTCCTCTGACAGTGATTTTGCCTCAACTTGAATTTGGGAATACTCTAAAATTTTCAGAAAATAGGAATTAGTGAATCAAGGGAGTGAAGATGGCATATAAAGACAAGGTGAGAACGTAGGTCATGGCTTTCTAAGAACTTAAGAAAGTGAGCTTAGGAAGACCAGCATAAACATATTAGTCTTTACCTGGATTACAAATGAGCAGCATATGAACTCCACCAATTGGTCTCAGCTGGTTTTCCACCTCCACGGCGTGTTCAAGGCAGAATATATGTTTTCTGGTGGAGTCCACATCAGAGCTTTGCACAACCTGCATGTTTGAATTCTTCAATGGTAACTCAGCATTTGTAGACATGCTTGGTTCATTCAAACAATGACGTGTGGAACTATTTGAAAGACCACCCTGATGGGATTCAACATATCCGGTCAATGTTGTATTTCTACAAGAATCCTTATCACCAATCGATTCCCCGTGCACAAGTTCCCGCATCTTATTCTCAGAGATGATATGAGGAGCCTCTACACCTTTAATCTCAGCATCATGACTTCTCTGTTTTTGCTTCCTATCAGAAACCTTGGTTCGTTGATAAGTTTTGATAAACCTGTCAGTCCCATAACCTTGTCTCTGTGAAAGATAGGAGCTACTCTCAACTGTTGCATCTACAGAATCATGCTCAAGGGAATGGAATCCGAAACCGTTGGATAAGAGCTCGCTATGTTGATGAAATGGTGAACAGTCTCCCCTATCATTTGCGTTATCATCCTCGGAATCTGACGAGTTCCCATATGCAAAAGCTAGTAGATCAAGAGAAGTAACATCCTTGTTGGCTCCAGTATCTAAAGCTGATTTTACCCTTTCTGGAACCAAGTCTACATTATGTAGGCCATCATGGTCACTCTTCTCTGTTTGTCCTGCATCACGAAACATGAAATGTACAGGTTACAATTTCTTTGATATAAGAGTGGATTAGAGATGCGGGTTTGAAAATATCGTCTGTCACACCTGAAGGGTGGTTAGCCTCAGGAGTATCGTCTACTTCCTCAGCAACAGGGTATCTATCTCCAGAACCAACTGCCCACTCATTAAAGAAACCACAGTCAGCAGAACGTAAGTATCTAGCAGCAACATCACTGGGTTGAATTACAGCTGCACATCCAAAGGTCAATACCCCGCATGTGACACACGTAAAAAGTCCTTGTTCTATCAACCTAGAACTCTGCGAAGTGCTTGTTTTGTTAGGGTTCCCTACGACTGAAGTGGAAGTGAACAAATTAGCATTTTCATATGAACCATTTCTGCTTAGTGATGAGGATGAAAGCATATTTCCTCCCAATTCCAGATTAGATTTTCCTTTCAGTGAAGCAACACCCATGTTTTTGTCCATATTGGAAAGAGAAGTTTTTGAGGCTTCAAGTGATTCCTTGTTGGTGCATAAACCAAGTGACAACCTGGGCTTTACCTTAACTTGGGATCCAACACCTAAATTTGAACATTCAAATGTTTCTAAAGAACTTTGTGGCAGAAGAACACAAGAAGCTCCTTGTTCGATAAGAAGATGAATTAGGTTGTTGTTTTGTATCATATTCTGCACAAATAGCTCTTTAATCATGGTTTGTCCTTCACTCCTCTTCTTATTTTTTAGTCTGGAGCTGCGTGGCTCATCGCTGCTGATGTTCCTAGGGACACTACACAAAGAAATACCCGAGTAAGATTTTCATCATTATAAACAACCAAACTAAAGGTATTAGGGTTGGCATATATATCTGTGATCCCGATAAAACAAACCTAGGACATAATGACAGTGCTAGTGTATATAGAAGCTGTAAATGAGACACCATTGGTGGACAATTAATAGAAGCCCTGCGAATTGCAGCTTCGTTTGCAACTGTCAACCATTCTGGTGTCGCAATATTTGCTGCCTCCCCACAATTGAATCCTACAGTGTAAAAAATGAATCAAAAGAATCAGCGTTCCAACTTACTGAAGCATCTTGCTTTTGCTTTGCAATGTCATGCAATTTGCAGGTTCAAGCACATAACAAGAGCATGAGATTCTCAATTGGCAATGATAAATCAAGGAACAAAAATATGATGACCACTAAGTATTTGTGATTGATTGAAAATATGCTATATGAGTCAACATCAGAAAGCATGCATTTCAAATCGAATACAATTTTAACTGCCTGAAGCTTTTTACGAAACAGAAGGCCCAAAGTAAAACATTATGCAATCCTTTAGCAGCAAATTAACAAGAATTTATAGAAAATGAGAATAAGCTCACGATGCACCAAAATGAGCAGAATAAAAACAGTCCAGAAGAAAGTCGATTGACATACATTGCGGTAATACAAGTTCAATTCTATCCACTATGATAAAAAGTTCGCTAATTTATACTACCGCATAAAGGTGAGTGAGTTTCAAGACACCCTTTCACCTTTTTCATTTTCAAGATAACTGACTATGGTACAAAGGGATGGATGTATATTGCAAGTTTGAAGAGGTACAATCTCCAGCATAAAGAAACCACTGTCTGGTACTCTGTCCTTGGTTATATACATGATATCAGATAGAACAGTAATGATTCAGGTGCTTTTCGATAACTAGTCTTATCACTACCACAACACACATCACACTATCCCTTGCATGTATTTTACATCCCAGTCCCCAGATAAAGTGAAACATACAGATATCACGCGTCATCCCACTAGTAAAGAGTACATAGAATGAATTTAAGCTTATGAATATCGCATCATTGATATCTGTTTTTTTTTGGAAAATCTTAGCGGTTTTACCCACCTACAAATACAGTAAACCAACATGCTATAGCTATTTTGTAGTTCTAATATAAACGAAAAGATTGTGGAGTGAAGGATTCTGACCATGGCTGAATCCTGAATGGTAAGCTCTTGGGAAAGTGACAACAAACTCCCCAACATTCTGCACCAATCTGATTGTGAAGGTAAATTGTCAAAGAAAGCATAGTACAAATCTAACGCGCACCACCAAAAACTGAGTGCATAATGAATTGCAGACACCAGCAAGGTCTCTAGCAGTATAAAAAGATCACCTGCAGCAAGGAATCCCGGCACCAATAAGTACTTCAGGAGACAACACTGTGGTCTTCTCGCCAAGGGTAGCAAAAGTGACTGTCACAAACCCACAAAATTACTAAGAGACTCAAAATGTAAGCCTTGATGACCAACTTGATCCCAACTTAAAAGTAACATGAAAGTGCAATAGTAACAAGAAGACTTCAATACCTGGTTCCAGTTCGTAAGGTATTCACTAATTTCTAATGATATCTGAAATTCCCAAATACTGATGGAACTATATAAAAACACAAGTTGCATAATCTGACAAACTAAAAATCTCAACAGTGATGGGGGATAACATGAATTACAAACAAAGGGGGACATATGTGCTGATCTGAAATATGGTTTGAAACTGGTGGGGAGATCGTGACATTTTTCACCATATTGTATATACAACTTCTTAGGGTCGGAAGCGATATGTTACTCTGTCAATTTTGTCAATCCAAGGGCCCATGTCCCTTATAAGAGTTTGACCAAATAAACAACCTTATCTCAAGTGTACATAGTTTTGAGCATTGGTCACATTCACTAAGTGTTATGAATCATGTTACCAATTTAACATACACAATGAAGCCTTCTACATCGGCTCCACTACTTCATGACATTAGGCTGAGAAAAAGACTGCTCTCCACCAAAAAGAGCTTTTCCCTATTCACATCAAGCCACTTAAATCTATCAGCATTAAATATCTAAAAACCCAAGACTCAAAAATACGACTAGCAGCTACGAGCTTGAAACACTAGAGTTCACTATCGAAACAAACAACATCCATACATTACAGAGCTATAACAGTGGAAATGCACTTAACAAACATTAGAACGAAACAATACAAAAATAGCAATAACATAATCAAGAACTATAACAACAATACAACATCAAAAATACACTACAAATCACAAAACAGGGGATATCAATCAAATATAATGCTGATTCACTCACCAAGTGGATTAACCTCTCCACCATATCCATGCACTCGAATCACTTCCTCAAATGCCACCGCCGCATCTTTTGGAACTCCATACCAAGTTTTCCCAGCACCCATATGCAAATAATTCAAACTATGCAAATCATGATCCTCTACATGCCAAGCGAACCAACTAAACAACATTGCTAAATACACCATTGGTGAAGTAACACCCGGTATATCTTCCTTCATAAACCTTAACAACGATTCTTTATGCCTTGAAACACCCCTCATATTCCATACAGTCTCCCCAACTGTCGTCGGTATCCCTGATTCTCTCCATTTCTTCTCATTAATCGGTACAAACGCAGACCCTGGCATATCATTCGCATACTCCACAGTAAATGGTTTATCACGACTAGCTTTCCAAAACAAAGCCTCAATCTCCAGTTCACTAAATACCTTCTTCTTGGCACTCTTCCTCAAGTAACTCCTCTCGAACGCCTTTGCCTTTGCTTCAAATTGTTGTACAGTGTAAGCCTCTCCACTCTGCCATACTGGTTTCTGTACAGGCCGTGGTTTACGAGGACAGAAACCGATCTGTTGATGTCTAGTAGTAAATGTAGGTAGAGTTTTAGAGACTGAGTTTGGATTTCTTGCAGATAAAGAACGATTGAGTTGCGTAATTGCTGTTTTCTTTGGTGGAGATGATATTGGTGGTATGATCTTACAGATTCCATATTTTGATGCATCTTTTTCAATCTTTAGTATATATGAAATTGGGTCTTGGAATTCTTCTAAAGTTGGGTGATACTCTGGTGCTAATGGTAAGTTTCTTAACCATAGTGGTACCTCTGACTCTGCTGCTACTGATGATGTTGCCATTGAAGAAAAGGGGATACTGCGGATTATACTTGAATCTTCATTTGGTTAAGAAATAAAAGATCAAAATCGATGAAACTGTGAAAAGAATTGAACGAAGAGTGAGTAGAGAAAGGGGATTGAAATTTCTAGGGTTTTCAGTTTCTAACCTCTGTTTTTCATCTCTCTTTCTCTCCTCTCTCCAACTCTTTGAATGTATAAAAACAGGGGAGAGGTGAGAAAATTGAGGGCAAGTGGGGAAACAGGGGTTACTGGGTAGTATAGTGTGGTTTTATTCTGGTGATTTTATTAAGACATTTTTTTCGAAACTCACATTGTATTTTTAGGTTTATTTCATTTATGCCATCGATAGTTTCTTTTCTTTCTTTTTTTTTACCTACTCTTCTCAAGGAAAACAGAACTTATAATCATGATCGATACAAATTACCAAAAGCAAAATCACCAAGGGCGCTAATGGAGGTGTCACGTTACCGGGGGTACTATTTCAGTTTGTCTTGTATGATATTTGATACCCTCTTCAATAATCTGGTACCTCTATTAGCAATGTTGAAATTACAGAGCTAGCTTTTATTTTGTAGAAGCTTCTTTACGAGTAAAATATTTGATCGATTCAAGTTACAGAGCTAGCTTTTTTTTTGTATAAGTTTCTTTAGAAGCAAAATAATAGGAGGATTGATGTCGTTTCGGTCAAAATTAATTTATTACTTTCTTACTACTTAAAATTTATATGAGGCGATAATAAGAAAGGATTGTTCCACATAGAGGTCTTGGTTGTTATTTGTGTTTAATTTCTTATATAAATAGGGGGATTTTCTGATTTTATGCAAACTAAACTAAACTACCTTGTCTTAAACAAAGAATCATCACAAACCCATGTAAACCTGTATATATTTTTTTGTCCCAGCTGTAGATGGTGAAATTTGTATTAGGGGTAAAAGAGTCATTTCAAGACCAGGGGCAAATGGTAATTCCATAACTAAGGGGTGAGTCATCGTTCTGAGCCAACAGCCGTCTTCAAAGACTAAGATGTGAGAAAATTAGACGTAAAAAAGGGACCTCTGAAGACAAGTTCAATCCTTAATGCCAAAAGACAAGCTCAGCCCCATAAGACAAAACTTAACTCTCACGAAAGAAACTCATCCCCTGGTCTTCAAGGAACTCATAGCCACGATTTATAGTATGCGTCCCCACGAGACACTGATGGTCGTGATGTCGTGACTCCTAGTGCACATCCTCGACGAGATACGACTGATCACGTAGGTTTTGTAGAGCGTAAAAAACGTCCACAGCTGACTTATGACCCAGAATAGTCATGATTTCAGCATGTCTTCGCGAGACGCAGCTAGTTGTTGTTAGAGCATTTTGTCGAACTCACAAGTGTTGTTATATCAAGCTTGTTGTCAAATTTAGTTGATCAAAACTATATCTTGATTTCTAGTCTACATTTAGTCAAGTCTCGGATTAGGATTGAAGTGTGTAGTTGAGTATTAGACATCATTGCGTTCTATCGTTTGAAGGCGAGATCAACCGGAGCTTTTGGAGAACTTCATCAACAAAAGGTAAGTGAAGACTGAACCACCTATTACTCAAGCTTTCACCTTTCTATCTATGAGACTATGTCGCATGACTAAAGAGGACTTTACATACACAACGAAAATTTTGAGTCAAGTTTATCTTGTTAATTATTCTCGAAATATGTCGACTAAGCTTAAGAACATTTGCTCATAATTGATGAATTTGGTTAAGAACAATTTGTTGTTTATGACCTAAATTATGATTTAAGTTAATCATTTGAAATTATCCTGGAACAGTGATATGTGTCATTGATGTTATTCGGGAATGTTTCAAATTGATTATTAGAGAGATATAGAACTATTGTAAATCTGGATACAGGACAGTACACGTACCATCTTACATACTGGCACAATTGTTATAGGTCCAGAGCCGTAGTACATGTACCCAGTATACGTACCGGCGTCGCTATAGTTCAACAACGACTTTTGGTACTGTTGATGGTGAGTTTTTGACAAGGGCATTTGTAGTAAATTAGCCTTGATTTAGTTATACAAATAATCCATGGCCTGGCACCAGGATTATTGAATCTGCATAAACATAATATGTATTTCGTAAGAGAATCAATAAATTGTAGTTGGCTAACGGGCTCAGCAGTCCTAAAGCTATTTTGAAAGAGTATACATATGCCAAATTTCAGGGCTTTCCCCAGCAGAAACCTTGTTATTTCATGTACGCTAATATACATGTCTTTTATGTCATAAGCATGGCGTTATTCATATCCAAAATAGGATTAGACGTCATTCTTGAATTAATGAGTCATTAAGAATATTATGCTTAGTACATAGTCATATCAGTATCGCCTTAAGTCACAAAACTCCCGCACGCCGAGTTCCATGAGCATACTATATCGGCACTATTGTATTCAAAGTTTGTACTAAAATAACATTTTGTCTTCAAATCTAAACCTGGCATGTTTCCTTGAACTCAAACCCTAGATTGCAGTTATATGATGATCACATCATGAGCATCGCGGCATATTGGCTAGGCATGGTGATAGACGCATTTATGTGTCTGTTTTCATCTCTATTGTGTATATTGTTAGTACCCATTTTTATACTTATTATGGTGTTTTATGTGTTTGTAGGTATTTTTGGGAAATAAACATTTTTGGAAAAATCGGCTCGAAAAATTATGCGGAGCACCCCTGGAGGATATTTGTTATTCGGACTCTCAGTTTGGATAAGGGGCACCTCAGTTGGGCACCTGCTATTCGCACCCCCGGCTTGGTTAGGGGGACACCCTTCTTCTTCACGGTTTAAAAAAAATTGGCGGGAAAATGCAGGTTCAAATTTTGTTCACCTGCGGAGTTTTCTGTTTTGAATTTGGAGGAGCTGTGGCGAGATTCAATCACTCCAATCGACTTATTACAGCCTGTTACACTCACACAGGACTGGTAAGTCCTTCATATTCGAAGAAATTTGGCTATAATCATGATGGGACGAATACAGGGAAGTTCGTGTATGCAGAGAGAGATTCTCGGGATTTCTGGCTATTCTTGGAGCAATGAACGAGTCTACAACGTTGTCTACTCATTCTGGAACGTGTTTCAGTCAATTTGGAGTGTGTCAGTTGAAGATTTTAGCGAGCAGAGATATGATATCGTATCTTGCATGGGAGTAAAAGAAAATATGCTTGATTGATTTCCGAGATTATGATTTATTCTCGGTCCAAATGGGTATATATACGCTTCTGGGGATTCTGAGAATGGATAGAGAGAGTTGGGAGCAGTTAGGAAGAACCAGAGAGTCGAGAAATCAAGTGGCAGAAAAAAAACTCCATTTTCTGCTGCTGTGAAGAACACGAAGAACATTGGAGACAAGGTAACCGTCGTTCTTCAATAGTGACAACGACAACTGTTTGTGGGTCGTATTGCGACAGTGTCAACAACACTTCATTTTTATCGTTCTCTGTAACAGCTCGGTTTGTAACGAACAAAAGTGTTACAAACCCGATTTTTATCAATTTTTCTCCTATTTCATCATTTGAGAACCATTTTTGAGCATTAATAAAGATGAATTTTGAGCATATTTCCATGATAATGATGAGCTAATTCTCGCGTAACCAAGGCATGGAGGAAGCTATTGTTGCATGAATAATTGGTAATTATTTTACTTTTCTCTAATTTTGCAATTTATAATTCACTCAAATTACTGCTTTGCAGAATTTTAATTATTTGCATAATTTTTCCTAATTAGTTGTGATTCAATTAGATAGGTTATGCTTTGGTTAGATAATCTATGCTTAAGGGATACAATTTATGTTTGAGAATATGCTTGATAATTTGTGAATTAAGAAAAAGAGATTTTAAAAATAATTAGAGTTTTGGAATTTTTATCATCATTTATTCATGTGTAATAGTGGAATTTAGTGTCTTGGTTATTTTCACTCTAAAAAAACAAATTTGGATTAAAATTTTCTCTACTTTTAGTTTAAATAAATCTAGCTTTCACAAGTCTTACGAACTCATTCTTACCACTATCTAAAATTTCATCACATGGTCAAGCCACTGGCGTACACCGCATATCTCATAAAGTACCTTAGGCAAACATAGTTAAGGCCATGGAATAGCCATTGTGGCTTACAACGCTTTGGCCAAGAAAAATGGACTAATAGCTTGGAGGAAATCATCTCAAAACAGCTGACTAGGTCCATAAAACAATTTGGCAAAAATGGCATGTGGCATATCCGCCATAGCACCACATCATAAGACGTGGCACCATGCCACGTGCGGCCATGACAGCTTAGGCCAAGGCCATGGCATGTAACCGTGCGACATTCACGGCCTTGACAGTTTAGGCCAAGGCCATGGCACGTAGCCGTGCGACATTCACGGCCTTGGCAGCTTAGGCCAAGGCCATGGCACGTAGCCGTTCGACATTCACGGCAGCTTAGGCCAAGGCCATGGCACGTAGCCGTGCGACATTCACGGCCTTGGCAACTTAGGCCAAGGCCATATCACATAGTCGTGCGTCATTATCGGCCTTGACAGCTTAGGCCAAGTCCATGGCACGTAGCCGTGCGTTATTATCGGCCTTGGCAGCTTAGGCCAAGGCCATGGTACCATGCCATGCGCCATTCTCGGCCATCATAGCTGAGACCAAATCCATGGCAAGACTCTGTGCACTATTTTCGGCCATAATAGCTTATGCCACAACAAGGCACGACTGCGCCCTAAACATATAGCATATCAATGGCTACGATTTAGCCTAATTATGATGAGATCTACGATTCATCAAAAACACCTAAGAAATATCAAAATACATCACGTGGGGGATTCTTCATGGGGTATTAGTCTGGTAGTCTACGGCAACTTGCGGCGTGGCAACACCCCATGTGAAAAGTCATAGTAGTGGTGACAGTTCTAAACGGTTGGAGAGAGCATGGATTCGTGAGAACATGAGTTTCCAGAAACTTCCCTAGTTTATCTCACATGATCCCATATTCTCCATCTCTCCACAACCTCATTACCTCCACTACTCACGAGATTGGCAGTGCGTATTCTAAACTAATATAAATAGGTCATTTAACCTATTCAGAAAAGAGAACAAGCTTTCATATCAAAAAGATCTGTATTCTTCATAGTTTTCAATACCCAACACACACAATTCAATATCATTGCCAATTTCTCAAACTTTTATGCTTCCCTCCCCTAAGATCAACCCATCTTCCTCTCCATCGTGACCGAAGCAGGACGGAACGACTGCTATCGTGGTTTAGGCTTGTCCTGTTCAATTTTTATTTTCGAACCTAAAAAGAAAGTACCACAACGGTGCATTTGTTTTACCTGGAAGTAATTTTTGGGTACTAACAATTAGCGACCACAGAAGAAGATCAACCTCTCGGACACGAAATCAGATTTTTCAACCATCTGAAAATCAGCTCTTCAACCTTTTGAAAACATGGTAGAGCTTAGATCCGGTGCAAGGGTTGATCCCAGTTACAGCAACCTCAATGGTCCAGATCCTGAAAATGTCTCTCGCAATATCGTCCCGGAAAATAACACTACTCCTCCTACCGGTGGCGCGGAATGTGCTGCTAACAATGAAGGAAAAAAAAATGGAGAAACGCCCCCGAGCATAGCAGACTTGATGCAAAGACAAGAGAACCTGGAAAAGACGCATGAACAAATGGCGACTACCTAGACAGAATTACTTACCTGCCTCAGAATTTTAGCATCGCAGTTGACTCCGAAGCAACGTCAAGTTCAGACAGAACAGGCCCAGAATACCCCCTAATCTTCCATCGGAATCGGTAACTTAAGGGAGCATCCACGAGAGGATGGTGTTTGCACTATTGCGCCAGAAAACATCCAACAGCCATGTTAGAGCACTTCTCGGTCGAACTCGCAAGTGTTGTTATCTCAAGCTTGTTTATCAAGTTTAGTTGCCAAAATTATAAGTCTTGATTTCTGGTCTACTTATAGCTAAGTCTCAGACTAGGATAGTAAGTGTAGTTGGGCTCTAGACTCCACGGCATTCATCATACAAAGACGAAAAACTACTCAAGGAACAGGACGAACTTCATCGACAAAAAGGTATGTGGAGACTTGAACTTATATATCACTCAAAAGTCTATCTACTCTATTTCCTATCTTGAGAAAAAAGTTGTATTGCTATATAGACTTCAATTATACACATTTGGTATTTCGAGCCGAGTTTATCTCGTTTATCTATTTCTCGAAATATGTGTTGGTAAGATTTCGCTTTGGCCAAGTTCATCTTTACTCGTGATGAAAGTCATGTTGATTGTTTCAATCTCTTGAAAATCACTTTGATGAAAAATAGTGTGTGAATAACCACTATATAACATCCTCTAAGAATGTTTCAATGATTGAAATGAGAGTTTAGAATATATAACCTTGAATGGATATAAACATTGTATGAGAACTCATACTTGTGTAAGTCCAAAATCCTTGAACCAAAGTATGCGTACTTTGCTGGTTTAGGATGACCGGAGCTAAGTCCGCGTACCTGTACGCGTACTGTCGGAAGTTCACATCCCGTGAATTTCTGCTGGAGTTTGTGAACTGAAAACAAGCTCAATCCGGGTACTTAAGTATGCGTACCCGTATGCGTACTTAAGTGGGTTATTTTCTAAAAACGGTTTATTCATGAACTAAGACATTTATAAATTAAGGAATGCATATTTGCAAACCGTGGCTATAATGTTCATGAATCGATTCGAGTGAATCAAAATCGTTTTTGCTTCGATTGTTTCTTGTATACTTCTATGAGATCTAAGCAATTGAACAATTCTTTAACTAGTTCATTTGAGTCACTTGAACTAGTTATAGTAAAGATGAATAAGGTTGATATGACAGTGCCCATATGGGTAACCATTGGTTAACTATTGTTGAACCAACTAGGTGTACACGTTTAGGTATGGCCACCCAAACCTAAATGAATGTGCATTTCATTTGTGTATGACAAACTAAGTTCGATCTAACGGTTGAAAGATATTAGCTTGAATCTAATCAGATTTTCATCTAACAGTGAATATTGAATGCTTTGTTACCAAGGTAACTTAGATTGCAAACCCTGATTTGGAGACTATATAAAGGAGAACTTTAGCAACTGGGGAACCTAATCCCCACACCTCCTGTGTGATACTAGTTGTATAAGCTAGAGTTGATTCTCCTTTAACCTTAGATTTCTATCGAGACCCTGTACATTAACGACTTGAAGATTTCATTGGGATTGTGAAGCCAGACCCAACTATTTTCTCTGTAGTTGCGTGATCTGATCTTGCTGTTTCTATCGTATTTGAGTACAATCGTAAGATTGGCTTGAGATTAATTTCTCCGATAGGCAAGATAGAAGTAGTCACAAACATCTTCGTCTCATCGTTTGTGATTCCGTAATATCTTGTTTCGCTAGTCGATTAAGATTATTGTGAGGTGATTGATAATTCTTGGCTGTTCTTCGGGAATATAAGTCCGGGTTATCGAGTTCCTGTTTACCTTGATTTATCAAAAGACGGAACAAAACTCGTAGGTATTTTTGTGGGAGACAGATTTATCTATTCCTGTAGACTTTTCTGTGTGAGACAGATTTGTTTATTAAAGTCTTCGACTTTGGGTCGTAGCAACTCTTAGTTGTGGGTGAGATCAGCTAAGGGAATCAAGTGCGTAGTATCCTGTAGGGATCATAGACGTAAGGAGCGCAACTGTACCTTGGATCAGTGTGAGATTGATTGGGGTTCAACTACATTCCAGATCGAAGTTAGCTTTGTAGTAGGCTAGTGTCTGTATCGGCTTAATAC
This sequence comes from Papaver atlanticum, assembly GCA_023531105.1. Classification (NCBI taxonomy): domain Eukaryota; kingdom Viridiplantae; phylum Streptophyta; class Magnoliopsida; order Ranunculales; family Papaveraceae; genus Papaver; species Papaver atlanticum. The sequence goes on from JAJJMB010012161.1 coordinate 1,295,035, forward strand.
AGTGTTGTGTTCAAATCTGGACTAGGTCCCGGGGGTTTTCTGCTTTTGCGGTTTCCTCGTTAACAAAACTTCTGGTGTCTGTGTTATTTCTTTTCCGTATTATATTTTGTTATATAATTGAAATATCATAGGTTGTGCGTTGAATTGATCAATTGGTAAATCCAACCTTTGGTTGTTGATTGTAATTGATTGATCCTTGAACATTGGTCTTTGGTACCGTTCAAGTTATTTCTCTTGTATTCAATCAGGCTCGCAAATTCCTATTTGATTGATTGCGGATTGAATCGAGAAATTTGATTTTCTTAAGATTGAGTCTTACTATCTAGTTGATTCTCTTGAAAGTATATTGGAGTTAGTCCATACAGATTTCTAAGCGAAATATTGGGTGAGGTTGTTGTACCCCCGCTTTTTCAATTGGTATCAGAGCAGGTGATAGACGCATTTATGTGTCTATTTTCATCTCTATTGTATATATTATTAGTACCCATTTTTGTACTTATTATGGTGTTTTATGTCTTTGTAGGTATTTTTAGAGAAATAAGCTCTTGCGACGAAATTGGCTCGTAAAGTGGTGCTTTACACCCCAGGATAGAGTACTAAAGGCACCCCAGAAATGCACCGGAAGAATCCCAAAAAAATGTTGGAAAAACCCCAGAAAAAAGTGTTAAAGGCACCCACCAAAATTACTAAAGGCACCCTAAAAATGGATAAGGGCACCCCCAAGGCAGCCGAGCTGCTAAAGGCACCCGCGTTTTGGATTCAGGGCACTTCACCTTCATCGTTTGAAAAATATTTTTGGCGGGAAAAAAATTCATTTTTCTGCAGAATTTTCTGTTGGATTTTTGGACGTGATTTAGTGAGATTAAATCCCTGAAACTTAATGGGTAGACGTGATATGACTATAGAAAGCTGGTATGGGTGTTGTTTCCGATCAAATTTGGCTTAATTACGTGTTTCAATCCAAAACAGTGGACACAAGTTTTCACGGGTTCAAGTGAATTTGACACGAGTTTGAGGCATGTAATGCATGAGTTTCGAGTGTGTTGCACTAAAAAGATTCATGAAGAAGATAAATAACGAAGTTTGACAGCTGAGAACGCGTGGAAGATCAAAAAATGGAAATTTTAGCCGTGGAGAGTTTGGGGAGCTGAGAAGAACCAGAGAGTCGAGAAATCAAGTTGCAGGAAAATTCCATTTTCTGCTGCTGCTGCTGCTGATAAACGCGAAGAACATTAGACGCAAGGTAACCGTCGTTCTTCAACAGTGACAGCGACACAAGGATGAGGGTCGTAATGCGACAGTGTTAACAACACTTCATCTTTATCGTTCTCTGTAATAGCTCAGTTTGTAACAAACAGAAGTGTTACAAACCCGGTTTTTGTCAATTTTCTCCTATTTCATCATTTGTGAACCATTTTTGAGCAATAATAAAGATGAATTTTGAGCATATTTCCATGATAATGATGAGCTAATTCTCGCGTAACCAAGACATGGAGGAAGCTATTGTTGCATGAATAATTGGTAATTATTTTACTTTTCTCTAATTTTGCAATTTATAATTCACTCAAATTACTGCTTTGCATAATTTTTCCTAATTAGTTGTGATTCAATTAGATAGGTTATGCTTTGGTTAGATAATCTATGCTTAACGGATACAATTAATGTTTGAGAATATGCTTGATAATTTGTGAATTAAGAAAAAGATATTTTAAAAATAATTAGAGTTTTGGAATTCTTATCATCATTTATTCATGTGTAATAGTGGAATCTAGTGTCTTGGTTATTTTCACTCTAAAAATTAAATCCTTAGTCCCAGTACCTCTTGCACCAATTGTACTATTTTTGTATATAATTTTTATTGATTTTAAAAAACTCGAATCTTCACAAATCTGAACGAACCCATTCTTACCACTATTTAAAATTACATCAGCAGGCAAACACATTAAAGACCTTATAAGTCTGTTTTTATAGCGATCTGAATATGGACAGAAGTGCTATCTCCAATAACGTAACAGTTCAGAAATTACCAGATGATTCTGAAAGCTTTGATTCACCTTAGAGAACGATCACATCTAAGTCAATATCTAAACATTCTCTTGATGTAAAAACTGTTGATTGGGAAACACTCCTAAAAGAACAGTTGGATGAACTTTCTGATGAAGGTGATTCGGATATTGATAGAGATGTTGATGAGGAAGTCTCAGAGTATGTTAAGTTTTTGGATTCGTTGAAAATGAAGAAGATTACAACTTCTCATGTCACGCCTCTTCTGACTCCTCTCTGTCGAGAAAACAAGAAATTGAAAAGGATTTACGGAGGTCTTTATGGTCGGAATCGCTCTTGCGAATCGGTCCTCAAAGATACCGAGGAAAACCTGAGTAGAAAGTCACTTGAATGTGATCGTGTTTATCAAAAATACTTCTTGTTGGAAGAGAAACTTGCAGAAATTGAAGGAAGAATTAACTCTCAGCAAGCAAGTTTTGATGACAGAGAAAGCGCTTTTCTTGCTCGAGAAAAATGCCTTGAGGCTGATTTAGTTGCTGCTCTTGATAAAATCAAGATGTTGGAAGATGACTTGAAAAAGTTCAATACTAGTTCAAGCAAATTAACCACTATGCTAGGAGCAAGTAAAAATCATCGTCATACACGAGGATTGGGCTATAAGGGAATAGATGCTCCAAGTATTAGCAAAGAGGTAAAATTTGTCAAGGCTAGTGATTCTTCTCAACAAAAGGTTTCCACTGATAGAAAAAGTAAAATACCTTCACCGGCAGTTAAGGTTCAAAAGAGCAAAGTATATCAACCTCCAAAGTCAGCACACACGGATCGAGGTAAGAACATTCCTTATGTTTGCCACTATTGTGGAAATAAAGGTCACATGGAAAGGAGATGTCGAGTCCGTATAAGGAATGAGAAACTTCATGATGTTCTTGTTTGGGCATCACAAGAAGTTGTGAAACCAAGATCATATGTTAAGACTAATCCCCTTAACGTTACAGGTTGTAACTGTCCAACCTTTAGGCAAAGGAATCAGTGCTGTAATAAACCTAGATTTGCTTATAAACGTCATACGAATCTTTTTCACAATCGTAATGGTTATCAAAAGGATAACTTCGTAAATACGAAGACAAGATCCGATGCTCCCAATTGGAGAAAGACTAACTTGCAAAAGAATAGTCAATCCAATTCTCTTCCGAGAATTCTTGAAGAGAGTAATGGGAAGAAGGTTCCGGTTGTTCCTAAACGCACTCATAAGGGGATACCAAAGAAATTCAATGATGTTTTGAGTGTGAAAAGGAATGATCTCCCAAAAAATTCCATGACTATGGAGAAGGCCACCACCGCCCCAGCATTACTGGAAAGAACAAGACCAGTTAAGGAAGAAGGTCGCGATACCAGGGGGGATAGGCGTTTAATCAACAAACAATACTCAGTTACCCTCTATCGGCATTGTCACCAACGAAGAACCGAAGAGAAAAGCCGCGCCTCGGCAAGCTCCTCGAGAAAAACGTACCATGTCTGCCCCGACACATGCCCAGGGTCCTCAAAAAGATGCACGACAACAACCACCAGTAAAAGCGGATTCGACATTTCAAGACTTCCCCTTCCCAATAGAAGAAGCCCTCGAATTACTAGAAGTCTGGATACAAGATGGAGCTGTCAAATTACCTTATGTGCGTCGCCCACCCACTGATGAAGACATGGCAGATCTGAATTATTGTCGCTTTCATAGGTTCGTCAATCATCCTACTCGCGAATGTAATGGACTGAAGCATGTCTTTAAAGAAAAGATAGAATCAGGAGAATTGCACTTGGGGACTGAAGGTATTCACAGAGATCCACTTCCTGTCAGAAATTTCACTCTTTCTGAGGAATCCGTTAACCAGACGGTTCAGGGTCTAATGGAACGTATGTGCGAAGTTTTTTATCTTTCAAAGGTCCAGCGTAGGGATATCTTCATGGCCCTCAATCGAATCATCTATGGTAAGCACCTGCTTTTTGCTGAAAAGGTCACTACTCCATACAAGCATGTTCCCAAGATCGAGATTCAGAGTAACAAGAAACCAAACTAGGGACTCCTCACAAAAGCTCACATCAGGCAGATCGAATTCAAAGAAATGCTTATCGATGCCGGATTGGATGTCAACATCATTTCTGTCAAAGCTTTACGAGCTGCAGGAATTTCTAGCCACGAAGCCGTACGCGCACCTGCCATGATTCAAGATCCAGAAGGGAGATCTAGAAATGCTTATGACATAAAGGAGGAGTCGCTGGTAGAAATCTGTGTACGCGGAATGACACCCCCTTTTAAGAGAAGCCTGGTTAACTTCCGGTTTCCAACCTTTGTTGAACTAGAGGAAGCGTCGGCAAGAATTTCTGACTGCATGGACGAATCTAACACGGATTATACATGGCTTAATATAGTCAACTCTGTATCAACCGCCCCAAGAAACATTCTCGTGAACAACAACCAAGAGGGATGGAACACACATGCGAGCCAATCTTACAACCGAAAGGGCGCCAGAGATCAGCAACGAGCATATCCACCCCCTCTACCATGCAGTAAGAACAGATCGTGGGATTACTGGAACAATGGTTGGAAAACAAAGAAGCCCAACTACCTCCGACAAAGACTGACCTCAATACCATTGACAAGAATGGCGCTAGATACTGTCACTTCCAGCGAAGGATACAGTACCCCACGTTTGAATGTTTCAACCTACGAAGGATCTTCCAGAGAAAACTCGAAGCAGGCAAAATTGAGATGAGTAACCCAGAAGGTGATAAGCTGATTCAGCACCAAGTCATGATGCTCGCCCACGACCCAAGCGGGGATGTATGGAGGCCATGGGAGGATGACAACGACGAGGTGTGCAAAGTCGATATGGAAATCCCTACATTCGAAAAAACGAATGGCGTGGCTAGTAAGTTTGCACAAACAGTGCTCGCGCAACAATTCTTCGACTCACTAGGGTTTAGCGAAAACCAAATCAAGGAAGTGTCCAAAGCAATGGCAGTAATCACAGCAGGAAATCCCTACGACCCTATGCCTAAAGGGGCGATTGTGTTCACTGACAAGGATATCTGTTATCCGGGAGAGCATCTCAGGCCCCTGTACTTAACCGTCTATATCAACAGGCAGCCGCTGAAGAGAGCCTTTGTAGATAGAGGCACGTCTTTGAATCTGATCTCTATGCACACGCTCGACATCTTGGGAGTACAACGATCTGCTATCCAGATGCGACCACTACAGTGAAGGGATTCGGCGGACACACGCAAACAACTATCGGAATCGTTAATTTGGTAATGAAGGTTAGACCCATCCGAGCGCTCACACCATTCTACGTCCTGGAAGACGACACTACATTCCACGTGCTGTTGGGGCGAAGATGGTTGCTTAATCACAAGGTCGTGGCCTCGACATACCATCAGTGCGTCAAGACTAACATGGGAGGTAAGCAGTATCGGATACCCGCAACGAGCAATCCCTTTGACCCAGAGGAAGTGTACATGGCGGATGCAGTCTTCTATGTCATGCCTAAATAATCGGATGAGGTACCTGAAGTACAGCTCACTCCACTACCCAAGTGGGAAGAAGAAGAGAAGGAAAAACCATCTAAGTCCGTGTTCAGCCCCTCCAGAATGGTATTCCCAATGCAAAAGAAGAGGAAACAAGAGGAGCAGCCTAGGTTTCAACGCTTCTCAAAGCCGAATAGGGGGGGCACGTGTACCGATTATAGCAATTAACCAAGGGAGCATCCGCGGACATACACGACTGCGCCATGTCATCGATCGACGAAGAAGCGGAAGTTCCTTTAGAAAGCGACAATCAGGAATTAGTCGAACTGCCTTTTGGAACGGTCAATGATGATGATTTTCGGAGTCAGTACACGGAAACAAGGTATGATATGTCAGAAGAGCGGACGCCTAAGGACCTCACCATGGACGGTATGGAGGAAATCAACATAGGAACCGAAGAAGACAGGCGCCCCATCATGATCGGTAAAAACTTGAAAAAAGAAGAGAGGGAAGCGCTGATCGAACTACTCAGAGAATACAAGGATATCCTCGCCTTCAATTACAACGAAATGCCGAGGTTGGATAGTAGCCTCATCGCCCATAATCTCAGTGTGTCACCCGAATTCAAACCAATAAAACAACGAAGCCGCGAATTCCCAAGAGCTACGGCCCTAACGATAAAAGAAGAGATAGAGCGCTTGTTAAAAGCTAAATTCATCAAGCCCATCCAACACCCAGTCTGGCTGGCTAACATTGTACCTATGGCAAAGAAGAACGGAAAAATCAGGTGTTGTGTGGAGTATAGAGATCTAAATCGGGCATGCCCAAAAGATGAATTCTCATTGCCCAATATCAACATAACGGTAGACGCGACAGCGTGCAAGAAAATATTCTCCTTCATGGACTGCTTCAGCGGGTTCAACCAGATAAGGATGGCTGCATCAGATGCGATGAAGACCGCTTTCCAATCCCCGTATAGAAACTTCTATTACGTCTTAATGCCATCCGACCTAAAAATCGCAGGTGCCACCTATCAACGCGCCATGACGTCTATATTTCATGACCTGCTACATCAGATAGTAGAAGTATACGTCGACGACATCGTGGTAAAATCGCAGATTCCCGAGGACCACACCTCGCACCTGAAAGTAGTCTTTGAGAGATGCAGGAAGTTCAAACTCAGAATGAATCCCCTCAAGTGCGCCTTTGGAGTAACATCGGGAAAATTCCTAGGTTTTTTCGTAACCATCAAAGGGATTCAAGTGGCCTCACATAAAGTCGACGCCATCACAACCATGGCACCTGTAGCACCCCCAAAGCTAGCAGCTGACTAATACAAGAGATTAACTAAATAAAGAGGCACTAATAATCTAAATCATTTACTTAAATATTCAACTAAGAAATCTGCTTAAAAACTTAACCCAAAAACTAGCCCCGCTCTGAAATATATATATACAAGAACTCCTCTCAAATGATACATATACAATAGTCATTCGGTTTACAAATAAAACAAACAACATAATAAACATAGCCGAGGTTAACCAACTAACGAACTCAACTCCTCGAAGCATCCGCTGCGCAACTCTGATCTGTCTCTAAAACTGAAAGTGGGAAAGGATGAGCATATCATCCCTAAAAGGGGTGCCCAGTATAAATAACATTTAACTTTCAAGTAACCATGCACAAGATTTTGAAAACAATACATGTTTTCCCAAACATTAAAAAGTGACCAAGTCACTGAAATAAACAAACATGTATATGAACAAACTCCTCCTTCAAACAATTTATAATTTGGTTGTAAATTCCGAACTCGCAAATTCACACCTAATAGCTATGGATGTCGACAATTCCGAACTCGCAAACTGACGACCAATATAAACATAAAAGCTCGAAAGTAAGTAGGTATAAATGCGAAGGAGTGTATCCTAAATACCACAGGTGGAAATTCTTATTTCCCATAACAATTCATAATGACGTTCGAAACATTACAAGTCCTTTCCAAATCATGGAAAGATTAAAAACAATCAACAGAACAATCATAATACAAACTGAACAATGCACGGAATGCACAAACTGACGATGCATGAGTTTATTAAACATAAACCTTTGTAAAAGAAACAACAATGGTTTTAAAAGAGTTAAATGTAAATTCCCACCTCTTTTGATGACAAGCCACGCCTACCTCGAGATCCACGATCCACTGGTTCATCCTTTTGAATCGATCGTTGTTAATAAAGACTAACTGTTAATCATACAAGCACTCTAAGAATCTAGCCAAAATGGCTCACACAAGAATCATACAAGTCTATCTAATGGTTCTAAGCCCATTTATGACTTTACACATTTTCATTCTCTATCTTTAGCATATCTAAGGTTTACTAACTCAATTAGATTGGTCTTATAGTCCATTAGCTAAGTCTTATGAATATCTACAACTTTGTAGAAGGAACTAAAGGCTAATTCAGACCATAAGGGTCCAATACATCAAAATAGGAAAACTAACCTAAGCCCAAGTCCATCAAACCATCCCATTAATCTAAGGTCCAGTCAACCAGAGTCAACCAACGGTCAACGTCAGGTCAGAGAGAGTCAACTAACAGTCAACGTCTAAGTCCAGGTCAAAGTATGGTCAAGTCAACGATCAACAGGTCAGGGTCAGGTCGACTAGTCAACGAAGTCAAAGGATTCAACTCAGTCAAGATTCACTGAGTCAGGTCTGGTCAAGTCTAGTTAACGAGTTAACTCAGTCAGATACACTGAGTCATCTAAACAAATTGAGTCAGCTAAACTGACTGGGATGACTAACAAGTCTATTACTCAAGAACATAGGTTTATACAATCACTATACATTTCAATCATTCAAATATAATTCAATAACTCAATACAACTATAATTTAAGCCTACCTGCAATTGCAGTTCCAAGCTTTCACTTTTTATACATATGACCAACTCCTCGGCAAAACAGAGTAACCTCAGCTACATATTCAAACAACCACCAATACACACAACAACACATATTCTGTAGAACTTCTTCGTTGCAATTCACACCACCAGAACATACATTTCCATACCTCCACCATTTCTCCATGAACAACAACACCATCATCACCAGAAGTTCAACCCCATTTATATCTTCCAACACAATTCCTCAACACGAATACACAACCACCATTCTCAACCCTACCCGCAACAATCACTTGCAACTCCAACTCTTTCCTATCCTACACACCCTGCCTGCACTAGTTCCATTAGTAACTCTAGCAACATAGTTCTTTAAGCTGAGTTGCCACCATTTATACATGGACTCCACAGTTCAACCTCCAACTCCATACTCAAACCACTAACAATGTAACCTTCCTTCCTTCTTTATCGTTACTTCCCATTTCATTCAACCTGACATTACACATCTCATACCCTATAACATCAGCACCATCACCTAAGTCTTGAATCACTTCAATTACCACCATCACTACAAGCAACTCCATGAACACATTCAAGTCTCTCATAATTCAACCCATACAACATTTCATTCTTAACTCCTGTTACAATTTTTTAACACAATTATACAACTTCCATCTTCTTCTGAATTATCATCACAATTAACTGCACAATCTATATTTCATTTCATTTCAACTCTAAACTAATCCATAGTCTCATACATTCACTAACCGAAGTAATAACTTTACCAAATATACTAAAACAAACATTTACCTCAATTTGGTTTACTGAATATTTTCTCCATGTGTTTCACTATCTCAATTCAGCCACCTCAAATCCAACAGCACACCAACAACTCAGTTTAGTCAATACTCCACAATCTTCACCACCTTCTTCAATTACCAGAAATCCCTAATTTCCTATTTGGGGAAGAACACGAGAAACCTTAATCTATAATTCTCAAATCAAATTCACAATTAACACAACCAACTTCTTTTCCATAGTCTATTCTAGAAACCCATCCTCAATTTCTTAGTTTCATAACCAATTTCATTTTAAATCAACTATCAATTAACAGAAACCCTAAATTACCTTTTTATTGTGATTCTTCATTAGGATAGCTTCATATCATCAATACATCAACAACCCATTCGATCTTCATCCGTTATCAACTCGAAATCATCATCATCATCCCTATACAAATCTAACTTCAAGTCCTGAAACCCTAACTCACTAATTCTTCACTAACACAACTCTGCTGGATCAATTAGACAACAACCCTCTTGATCTCCATCTATCAACAACCCGAATCACTTATTAATTTCAACCTGAACTCAACATCAATCTCAAACCCTAATTCTTTGATTTCTTCAATTCATCACCAAATCAACTTCAATACTTCAATTAAACTTCTACCCATGTTTCTTCATCTAACAGTATCTCTATATATCATCTTCTAGACCTTTAGAACATCAGTCAAATCTATAAACTCTGGTTCCTTCAATTCTTCACTGATTCAACACTTCAAACAGGAACCCTAACAATCCCTACTTGTTCTCCTTTATGATTCAAAGCCTCATCATCTCCCTCATCAAATGATACTCTTAAACAGATTTTCAAACTCATCTCTCAGACTCGCAGAAGAAGAAGAACAAGAGAAGAAGGAAAGAGAAGAAGAGACGAGAAGAAGAAGAAAAGAAAGAGAAATGAGTTTATCCTCTCGATCTGGTTTTGATAAGGCCGACAGAAAATGATAAAGGCACCCATCACTTGGATATGGGCAGCCAGGTCGGTCCACTACAAAAAGACTATTTTACCCTTCATACACAACTGATGATATCTTATTCATTAGGTATCCGAATGACATGTTGGAGTAGTTAATTGCACATAACTTCTCCAGATCTATCTAAACTAGTTTCATATCTAGATTATTGTCATATTAATTTCTATTAATTAAAATCTATATTAATTAATCGAGTCCTTAACGGGTAAATCGTCTCTTGATCATCTCTTGACCGGTCTAATAGCGTTGACGAGCTAGAGGGTCCTTACAACACCACCAGCAAACACCAAGGAGTTACAAGCATTCATTGGGAGGATATCATATATACGACGCTTCCTACCATGGCTCGCTCAGTTAATATCCGCGTTTCTACCCTTACTGAGGAAAGACGTCGTATTCACATGGGGAGAGACATAACACGCAACATTTCAAAAACTCAAGTAGTGCCTCGTTAGCCCACAGGTCCTCAGGCCACCCATGAAAGGAGTACCTTTATATATATACAATGCGTCTACCAACTTGTCAATAGGGGCCGTATTGGCACAAGATATGGGGGGCAACCAGTTATCACCCATCTATTATGTCAACAGAGTTCTACGTGAGGTGGAACTTAGATACCCGCGTGTGGAGCAAGCGTGTCTGGATCTCATCTATGCTGCACATAAGTTGCGCCCATATTTACTAGCACACAAGACGATTGTAGTAGCCGCGGCAAACCCGATAGCATATTTATCTTCCAAGCCTGTCTTGACTGCAAGAACCGCTCGCTGGTTGCTGTAATTGTCTGAGTTCGAGCTCAAATATCAACGAACGAAAGGAGTACGCGGACAAGCGATAGCTGATTTAATAACAATGTTCTCATGAGAAGGAGACGATTAGGTACATGAATACATATCCGGAGAGGTGGCAGCCGCAGAAGTTGATAAACTTTGGACCATGTTCTTCGACGGATCGTCTTATGGAAATGTAAAGGGAGTCGAAGTAGTATTTGAAGCTCCGAAAGGCGATCTGCTGTCATACTCGTTCAAACTGGATTTCCCGTGCAGCAATAACGTCGTTGAATACAAAGCGCTGATTCTAGGCCTTAGAATAACAAAAGAGCTCGACCTGAGAAGTGTGGAAATAAAAGGCGACTCTAAATTAGTAACGAATCAAGTGAACGACGACTTCCACGTGAAGGGTACATTAATTAAATACCCCTATAATAGAAGCCCAACAAAAATACCCTCCCCAAAATAAAAATACCCTCCCCTAAAAATCCCGGATTATCAGATTACTATTCTGCCCCTCAATATATTTCAGGATTATAACGTTACAGAATCATTTACTGCTGTATCCGTTTCTAATCATTTCGGTTTTTTCTCTCTCCTGCTGCTTCTTCTCCAAAACTTGAAACCGCCGCCCATAACTGAAGAAACCAAAAAATCAAAAACTGAATCATCACTGTAACTGAATCAAGCCGTCAATCTATATAAATATCAGTAACCGATTTCATCAGAATCATTTTTAGTTTTAACAATCAAAAATTCTGAGAAGAAATGATAGAAAACCAGGGTTTACTGAGTTTGAAGATTCAAACACAAGATTCAAAAAGGTAAACACGATTTTCATCTTCTACTTACTGTTATTGGTGAATATTTTGGTTTAGATGATGATTTTTTAAGGTTTTGATTTTGATTTCTTATGGTTTTGATTTCGAATTTGATTTTCAGTTTCTGGAAAAAAAAATGCATGTATGATTTGATGCCGATTACTGCTACTAGATACTATGATTTGGTTTGGGATATAATTAGTTTTGTATTAATTATTTTTGTTTGATTTTGATTTTAGGTTAATCTGATTTCAAAGTTGCAGTTGATAGAGGTAAGAAAATGATTTCAAATTATTGTACTATTTGTGTGTGTGTTCATCAGTATTTGCATGATAATTATATAGTTGTTGTTTAAAGTTGATGATTTTGCAAAACAAGAAGTTATTGTTCTATGAATGTGTGTTCTTCAGTTGATGTTGATGCTAAATGTTACACCATAGATAGGGTCAACAATAGGAGTTGATCCCATAAAACTCAAATGATTACATGTTATTGTTGTGTTGCATGTTGATTGTAAAGTACTTCTTCAATATTGATAATGATTCTACAGATCAACAATATTGAAGTTGTTGTTGATGCTAATGGTAAACCATGGGGTCAACAATAAGAGTTGATGTGTGTGTAGATGTGTGTGTATTCTGCTAGATATGAAACTAATAACTTATACCATGTAAGCTAGATATGAACAACAATAGTTGATCAACAACAGTAGTTGATGCAATAAAACTGAAAACTAGGGACATATTATACCAATAACATGGTTCAACAACAGAAGTTGATCCAATTAATGGGATCAGATCCAATTAATGGGATCAACAATAGTATTTGATGCCATATTATACCCGTAACATGGTTCAACAACAGAAGTTGAGCCAATTAATGGGATCAACAAAAGGAGTTGATGCCATAAAACTGAAAACCAACTACAATTATACAAGTAAAATGAGATCAACAACAGTGGTTGATCACATAAAATGGAATCAACAACAGGAGTTGATACAATTTGATGGGAGCAACAACATAAGTTGATCCCATAAAAATCGAAAACCAAGTACAATTATACCATTAAATTGTTGTCAACAACAGGAGTTGATCCCATTAAATAGAATCAACAACAAGAGTTGATCCCATTTTACTAACTGTTCAACTGTTTTTGTTGTGTTATTGAATGAATAAGAATGCTGGCTATATTACCGATGTTTGAAATATAGCAATCAAATGAGGAGATCACCGCGGTTAAGCCAGAAGAATCAAGAAGAGGATCAACCGAAACAGATTCAGAAAGATGTAGGAAACAAATGGAAGAAGATATTGGAAGAAAAACAACAACAGATTGAAAGAAGGACAAAGCAGAAAAATGATCAACAAAATGAACAAGTTAAAGCAACAAAAAGAACAAAAGAGGGACAAGAAGATTCAGAAGAAGATGAATCGCAAGAGATTAAAAAAGTTAAAGTAACAAAAAGAAAGAAGGAGAACAAGAAGAAATTTGATGATGAACAGAAAGCAAAGGTGAAGAAGAAGAAGAAGAAGAAAAATAAAAAGGAACCATCAGGTAAACGAAAAAAGAAGATTATAATTGAAAAATCAGAAGAATAGGAAGAAGAAGGTTCAGACGAAGAAGATAACGAATCAGAGGAAGAGGGAACAGAATCAGGGGAAGAAGAAAAAGTAACCGAAAATGCGAAGCAAGACGAAGAACTAAAAGGTAAAAAAAAACATTGAGTTGTGTTTTATGCTGCTATATCATTAAGTTGTTTAACTATTAAAAATAAATAAGTCAATGGTTGAGTTGCATGTATGCAGGTAGGCCAAGGTAGAAAGAAGTTACATTCAAAGGAGTTCTCATTCCATTGGTTGACATGGGGATTTTTCTATACAAGATGTTTGAAGTAAAAGATGAAGGAAATAATAAGAAAACAATCCTTGCACAAGCACTGAAGGCCACTCCTTTCTGGGACTTCTTCAGCCCATTCTACACAGCAGACATCAATAGTATAAATGGTTACAAAGAATCAATCTTGCAATACGGCTGCTGCTTAGTGAATTTAATAAAGAAACCAAGAAGTTCACATATGGAGATTCCGAAAATGAGAAGAATTATAGAGAGTGCTCTCTAGATGCAAGGGAATTTGCGTTGATCTTCAAAATGAAAAGAATTATAGAGATTGATGATTTCAAGAGGATGCTCAAATCAGAGCAACAAGATGAATGCAGGACATTCTTGAATACCAAGTTCAGACCAGAAAAAGAGACAGATTGTAAGGATACAATAACTAAGACTGAGGTTGAAAACAAACTAAGAACTGCAGCTGGAGATGAGTCCGACCCGGAGCATTTTGTCAGACTTTTTGCCATGTGGTTGTGTGCGGTGTTTTTCTTCCCAGATTCTAGAACAATAATCTTTGCGAGGAAATGGTTCCCTCATGTTCTACACATGGATAAAGTGTCATGGCCTGATCACATTGTAGATTTTTTGATTTCGAACATCTCAAAACAAAAAGGAAAAAAAGAGATTATTATTGGATGCACTACAATGCTACCGGTAAGTAAAAGACATTTATTTCAAAGTAAAATGTTTATATTTGTATGTAGTACAATGTTGCATACAGTATGTAAAAACTAACCTCTTTCGTTTCTCTGCATCCAGTATTGGTTCTGTGAACACACTGGGAACTACATCGACAAGAGGCAGGGTTTTGAAACCAGAACTCCGAGATTCCTAAGATAGAACCAGCACACATTGTGCAAGAAACTTCGTGATGATTTTTGTGAAAAAGCTAGAAAAGGAATAGACATGACTTGGTTTGAGCATCAAGTAAAATTTTTTCTTATTCTCTTTAAATTTCCTAGTACAGAATACTTATTTTTTGTGTGTAAACAATGGAAGTTGATCCCAGCAAATGGATCAACAACCAAAGTTGACATAAATAACTGAAATCTACTGCAGACAAGTATGATTATGCACAATTTTTTGTATCTGTGTATTTAAATTAGAGGTGGTTCTGGTTGTGTTATTTTTCTTTTTTTCTTAGCTTGCATTTTATGCTCATTTAGATTAGGATTAGGAAAACAAGTGTGATTATAAATGATAGAGTTAAAGAAATGATACGGAGTTGCCACCTGAAATGTATTACAGACTTTGTGTATCAACAATGGTAGTTGATCCAATTGTATGGAGTCAACAACCAAAGTTGGCACAATATCTGAAATGTATTACATATTTTGTGTATCAACAATGGAAGTTGATCCCCAATGAATGGAATCAACAACTAAAGTTGACATCATATCTGAAATGTACTCCACTTATATATTGCCTAAAATAGAGTTATAGCTGCAAATTCATATACGTCGCACCTCACTCTGGGGGCTACGCCCCCCGTAAAAGATATATTAAAGGTAGAATATGAGAGAAAAATAGATTATTGCCCCCCAAAATACTTTGCTCACTGTATTGCACACCGGTTTGCAGGTTCATGAAGATTTTGTTGATCCAGTTACACAAGATGAAATGTATTTGATTGACCTATCATCACCAGCACGGCAATCGGAAGTAGAGAGGCAGAGGAATGATGAGTTAGCAGAAGAAAACTTGTATCTTGAGTGTTACAAGCAAGAAATCACTTAACAAAGAATGAGTCAAACAAGAACATTGATGAACAACATGATCTTCATGGAAAAAATTATTGACAAAAACAAGGACATAATTCAATTGCAACCTGTAGATATGGAGAGACTTGAAGATATTGCTAAACAAGTAAAGGAGTGGAAATAAAAGGAAATGCACGTCCAGAAAGCAAGATCAGCAAGTACTCAACAGGAATACAGAGAAGCAGCCAAAGACTTGTTAGAGACTGAGTTCACTCATAATACAATTGGAGAATCATCTGGAAAGGAGACTGAAGCTGACTTGAACGATGCAAGTGACAAACCACAAACAGATGGAATGAACGTAGAAGAACTAGAATCAAGTCAGCTCACCTTGTCATTGTCAGATACAAGTCCAAGTAATTTGGAAAAGAGCTTTGAGAAGGGTTTTCAAATTGGACTGAGGATCCAGGTAAACCCCATGTTGAACGATCACTTGGTGAACTGGAAGATGGGCTTCGACGCAAGAAGAGAAGAATAAAGAAGATAACAAGCAGATCTTCAGAACAGTACTGTCGTTGTAGAGATTGGTAATTCAGTTCAACAGTTAGAAGAGGATAATGAAGTTAAAGAATGAGAGAGGAGTACAAACATGTAAGAAGCGGAGATCGTGGGAGATTTAGTTGTTTATTCAATTCCCCCAATTAAAGCTATACTTTCAGAAAGATCGGATTATATAGATACAAATACTATTTTAACTCAGTTGAAGAAGTAATCAATTTACAAGAATCTGTTGAAAATAAATGTATGCAAGTCTTAGTGTTTAACTCTGCAAGTGTTAGCTTTAAAAAGACATATTAGTTAATATAATAATTGAAACGCTAGTCTGTTTATCTTATGCACAGTTTGGATGATCTATTTGTAATGGCTTGTTATGAATTAATATCAGTATTAGTTTGGTTTACCGATTTCTATACATCCGTAATGAATGAAATTCGTGTATGTACAGCTAATGGAGTTTACTTGAGTTTACAGATAAAAGCATGCAATTTGTTTTTTATTAAGTGCCAACAATGAAAGTTGATCCAGGAAAGCAATGGGTCAACAATAATGAATGATTGGTTTGTTATCAAGAGAATGAGTGTTAGCATTGTAGGGTATTTACAGATAATGGAGTTAACTTGTGCATACAGATAAAACCATGCATACTTTAAAAAAAAATTAAGTGTCAACAGTAGAAGTTGATCCAATAATGTGGGGTCAACAATGGAAGTTGATCCCATAAAAGGACCAACAACAATTGTTGATCCCAAAAGCAATGGGTCAACAATGATAGTTGATACTATTTACATAAGCCTGTTTCCTGTTAATCTAATCAGATTATGTCCCTACCAGTACTACCCCAAGCTTCAGTGTGATCACTGCCGGAATATTTGATACTCCTACACAGCAGATGGAAGATACTCATACACAGCAAATAGAATATACTCCTACACAGAAAACGGAAGAGGATGATTTTGCACCTGTAGCAGACGAGGATATATTAGAAGGGCTTCAAGTGATATACAAAGTAGATGAAATTGATGGCCCCACTGAAGAGGAAGAATGGGACACCATCCAAGACGATGATTTTGAAGCGGCGCGGAGCCAAAAGAATCAGTGCGATAATATTGAAAGAGGAGTGAAGAATAACACAAGGTCAAGGAAGATGCCAACTGGATTTGATCAATTCTCACCTCAAGGTAAAGAGACAATGAAGCAGGCAAAGAATGTGAATAAATGGAGAAAAGGAAAGAAGAAGAAGAAGAAGAAGAAGAAGAAGAAGGGGGAGGTGATGAAATAATCGACCTCGATGATTGCATTGATGTGACGCCACCTGAGCTAACAAAGCTGAAGAAGCCATAAAAACTCAAACTATGGAAATCCTGCACCGAGGAAGAAGAAAAGGTCATTCGTCCATTCTTTGAGAATGCGACAGAAAGGTATGAAACTCTGTAACAACTTGCCTATTTATTTATAGGTGTAAACAATCAAAGTTGATCCCATGGAACATCTGCGAAAAAACGATTGTAATCCAAGTTACATTTAGAATTTCTAATATGTTATGTCATGATAATAATACTTTCATTTGAAAAATGCAATGAAAGAGCATGTAACTTTTATTTCAACAATGATGTGGAAGAAATCGTCTATGGGAAGCATATCCAAGCTCTAATGGATAACCAAAACATTAACAGCGAGATTGTTGATTACTACATCAATTTGCTGCAATCAAAGATGGATAATCCAGAAAAGCCGAGCTACTACGGGAAGAAGCACTTGATTCTGTTTACAAATGCTTATGTAAGTAACGAAAACTCTTAATCTGTCTTTTCAATAACTTGTTACATCAACTTAATTAGGTCTATATTATCGTAGTTGACATCTTATTTAGGTGAGATGAAACAATTTAGTATTCTAGGGATGGTACAAGTATACATGAATGAATGAATGAATTATTGTTAGTTTTATAGTACAAAAATAAATGGGATAAACAACAAAAGTTGACACAAAAAATTGAACAATACTACAGCTTTTTTGTATAAACAACGGCTGTTGATCCTCAAAAATATGGAATTTGAGAATACCAATTTCCAAAGTATAGTGTCAACAACCAAATTTGATAAAACATTTATGATATACTTGTTGTTATTTAATATCAAAAACAAACTAATGTAAAAAATATGATGCAGCAACTTATGAGGAGCGCAGTAGCTAGCAAAGATACCACGAAAGTGGAGGCATGTGGGATTACAACTACGGTAAGGCAGAATTACATAGTGAAAGGCGATGACACGTACCTGCTCATACCAATGTGTCTCCAGGACAAGAGAAAGAGACCATTTCATTGGGTGCTGCTTGCGTTAATAGGTGGAAGATGGTTAGTTTTCAACACCATATATCATAACCTAGGATACAACATACAATATACTGTCATGGTAAAACCATTGACTGATGTCCTGAACGAAATGGGAAAAACAGATGTCGACACGGGTGGACCAATAAGTTCAGGATTTGAGCACTACCATATACCACAACAATAAGGGTCGGACTGTGCAATCCATATTTGCTTATTCATGAAGTGTTTGGTGAAGCGTGGACACTGCTGGGATCTAGATGATACGAGCGTCGAATACCATGCCAAGATAAACAGGAAGAGAGTGAAGATGGCTGCAAGGATGTTGGGGGAATTTGATGCATGGAAACAAGTTTTAGAAATTACTGACACACCTGAATAAGATAAGGAAGCACAACAACTTACTGACTCAGTTGAAGAGATTAAGGAAGCACAACAACTTACCGACTCCGTTGAAGAAATACTCAATTTACAAGACTCTGTTGAAACATTAGATTAGTGCAACATACTGTTCATGCTCTGACAAAGAAACATCTTAGTATATTTTAACATATCCTGGTAAGTGAAATGTAGGTCTGCTCATTGGAAGTTAGTTTGAAAAGACATCTTAGTAACTGTAAAAAAAATGTCTGCAAGTCTGTTTATGTTCTGAACGATTTGGATGATGTGTTAGTAATGGTTTGATATGAATTAATATTAGTATTAGTTTGGTTTACTGATTTTTATCCATCTATAAAACATTGAATGAATGGTTTGTTATCAAGTGAATGAATGTTGGTATTAAAGATTGCAGGTATGCACAACTAATGGAATTAACTTGTATATACAGATAAAACCATGCAAAAAAAAAAATTTCTTTTTATTGAGCATCAACAATGGAAGTTGATCCAATAATATGGGGTCAACAATGGAAGTTGATCCATGAATATGATCAACAATGATTTGTTGATACTGTTTACATAAGCATGTTTCCTATAAAAACCAGTAAACCTGAAACTTGAAAACTGACATAAGCTTTAAAAACAAAAGAATAATATTCATAAACAAATAAAACATAATGTATGTCATTAAAAACATAACAAATCCAACAAGAAAAATAGGAAAGCATAAAAATAACTAACATCCAAGGTGACATAAACTAAAGAAAATGTATGTCATAAAAAAACAGTTCAGAAAAATAAGAAAGCATTCACAAAACTTCATAAAAACATCCTCCTCAAAAAGTTAATCATCCTGGAATTATATTCCTTGCGGAACACTGGTGCATGAGGAGCCAAAGGAGCTCTGCGACATCTATGGCGGTTGTGGAAGGCAAGCCTCCCACACTGACCACACTTCCTTTTCTTGCGCACTTTCTCTCGAGTACCCCTGTACCTTGCAGTAGTTGGCCTTCCAGCTGACACTCGACCACCATTGGGAGGCAACACATAACCATCCTCAAAAAATTTAGGCGGCCTCTTTCTGTCCGGAATATGATAGATAGGACGAGCATACAAACCTCGGTAGTACTCGGTAGTATAATACGGAATGATGTACTCGTAAGGTTCATCTTCCCCAATCTGCAACATTGCTTTCATCGAGTGGGTGCAAGGGAAACTATGCTTCTGCCACCAATTGCAAGTGCATGTCTTAGCATCCAAGTCGACTGTGTGCTTTCCAGTAGGAGAAATGATCTCAAAAACTTTCTCACTTGATCTTCGGAACTTGTAAAAAAGGCAGTCAGTCACCCTCTTGTTGAGCCTAGCCTGCATCCGGGGAGTATGCTTTGCAGTCAACTTACTAGACTCCACCAACCTCTTGTAGTTCTGCTTCATTACCTTAGCACGAATAGAATCGATAAGCTCAAGTGATGGAAGCCTCTTATCATGCTTAATCACGCTGTTAAAACTCTCAGCAATGTTGGATGTGTTATCACCAAATCTTTCTCCTAGAAATGCATGAGCATACCAGTTCTGGAATGAAATCTTTACCATCCAATCAATAACTGAATCCAACTTCAAATTTCTCATACTCTTTGCAGCAGCATAAAATTTCTCCTTTGTTAACGCAGTGTAGCACTCTTCAAACAACTTCACAGCAGTTTGCCTACTCTTGCCCTTTGGAACAGGAATATTCCCTTACATGTGCTATAAATAGTACGAATGGTGAGCGTTTGGGAAGATCACAAGGACATGCTTCAAAAGGCCATTTCCACGGTCTGATATGATGGTCAGTGGACGGTCATCATGAATAATACCCTTCAAATTGGTTAAGAACCATTCCCAACTCTCACAATTTTCACAAGGAACAATTCCAAATGCAACTAGATAGATCTCTACAACAAACAATAAACACCAAAAATTCATTAAGTGACCCATAAAACTGAAATGCATGAACAAGTTATGGGGTCAACAACAAAAGTCGATACAAATATATGGAATCAACAACAAAGGTTATGGGATTAACAACAAGAGTTATGGGAACAAACAAAATTTATGGGATCCATAGAAGTGAAATCCAGGGACATTTCAAATTATACAATGCTATTAACAACTCAAGTTGAAACATTAAACTAGTATCAACAACCAAAGTTGAAACACTTGTTAATTAAAAAAGAGAAAGGATTAAAAATCATACCTTGGTTACCAGTTTTCCCGCAAGCAACCATGAGACCGCCCTTGAACTTCCCAGTCAGAAAAGTAGCATCAATAAATAATATCGGAAGAAAGTAATTGAAGCTTCGAAAGCGACAAAAAACCTTTGAAACTGCTTCGTTACACTGTCATACTCAAACTTGACGACACTTCCAGGATTGTAACGTTCAATGGAATCTTTATACCAAACAAAGTCTGAATAGGAATTGATATCATCACCCCAGAGACACTCTTTGGTGAATTGTAAAATGGTATGCCTGACTATACGTGAGATCAACTCCATATTCAAGATGCAACTGATCTTTGACATCAGTTGCAGTCTTCTTCTTCTTTGATGCTCGAAAATCATCTATTAAGATATCCTTCAGAAAAGACTTCGTCATCCCGACTTTTGCTGGATCAGAACAAGCTAAATCACATGAATGCTCTCCGTGAAACGTCTTGCACTGAAACACACGATTAGTATTGGCAACGAGAGATGCATGAAACCTCCAGCTACAATTTTGACTTTTCTTGTGCTTACACTCCACAGTGTAGCGTGACTGGTCACTCTTACGTATGAAATATTTGTAACCACTCTGAACTTCATACTTCTTAACAGTATCACGACAATCTTTAACACTTTCAAACAACTGCCCTACTCCGGTTAAGATGTTGGCCCAAGCATCTGACTTCTTGGGGACCCTTTTGATCAAAGATGAATCATCCGTCAAGTCTTCTACAACAGCCACCTCGTTGTTTGAAACACAACTTGATGATGACGAAGAAGGAGCAACGGAAAAAGAAGAAGGAATAAAATCAACGCAAACCCTAAACTGGATGTTAAACTTCAACACATCAATCCCTTTCGTGATGCAATAGTGAATAAAAAACCTCAAATCCAAATCGTGATGAATGACATTTGAAATCCCTTCGACAGTATAACCAAACAGTATGAGGTCCTCAGGGACATAAGGCCAGTATTGTTTCACCATACTAATCATCTCGCTGTCAGCAGCTGATTCCGAAACAGCATGCGGGACGGTCAAATTGCAAAATGTGAACTCTGCAGCAACTATCTTTGGCCTGCAACAACCATAACAGATCAACAAAACTAATAAAACATAAAAAAAAAAGTTGTATTTAAAATATGGGATCAACAAATCAATGTTGACGCCATAATCTGTCAACAACCAATGTTGATCCAATAAAACATCTGTCAACAACCATAATAAGAAAATTATCCAGGTTATTTGCATCAACAATGAAAGTTGATCCAATAAACCTGCATCAACAACCAATGTTGATCCAATAAAACATCTGTCAACAACCATAATCAGAAAATTATCCAGGTTATTTGCATCAACAATGAAAGTTGATCCAATAAACCTGCATCAACAACCAATGTTGATCCAATAAAACATCTGTCAACAACCATAATTAGAAAATTATCCAGGTTATTTGCATCAACAATGAAAGTTGATCCAACAAACCTGCATCAACAACCAATGTTGATACAATAATCTGGATATTATACAAATTTTCAGTGTCAACAACCAAGATTTTGCTACAAAAAACAGCATAAACAGTAGCATATATGTTACTTCGCATCGGATTAGTATGTGATCGGTGCAAATGTTAACCTGCTACATGAAATATTATATGACCATACATGCTCCATGTTAAAAATTTCACTGCAAACCATAAGAAAACAGCCTAAAACCTAACCTAAGCTACAAATTAAAATTACGTCGTACATCACTCGGGGGCTGCGCCACCTCGTGAAAGTTATATTCAATGTCAAACGTTAGATATGTAAACTAAGTTTATCCATCTATACCTGCATTCAATGTTTGATACAATAATCTAATTGATTACACTAACTTCTAACTTCTAATTTATGCCAAAACTGATTCATCAACACTCGGTATTTTCCAAATAATTCATCAAAGAAATAATTCATCAACACTCAGTATTCTCCAAATAATTCTCCTTATAATTCATCAATAATCAGTATTCTCCAAAATAATACATAACTGCTTCATAGAAAGTACATTGAAGCTAAAATCCTGAATTATAAACCTAACATTGAATCATGAGCAGATCTAAGTAAAACAACATAAATTCAAAATCAAAAACCGGAGATTTAAAATTTGAATAATACCTGTTTAAGAGATGAATAACGATCTCGAATACAAAAAATGTGTAAATGAACCAATCAATCTAGTAGAATTAAACACACAAAATCAAGCTTCCAAAATCACGATCTCTGCAACAGAAAATACGAATAAACTGAAATCAAAGATGAAGATTTAGAAACTAAAAATGAAACATGCAAATATCATATACAATTCTATTCATCTTCAATCACGAATCACCATTACCAATTTGTTTCGGAAAAACAGATCGAGAAGATTCTGTTGATTGTGTTGTTGATGAAGAAAAGGCTCTCAGATTTATGAATTAAATCGATTAAATTGATGAATACAGATTCAGTAGAAGAAGATTTTCTGTTGATTCAAACCCTAGAATTCTCAGAGAAAATTTTTGAAATTTTTTTCGTCGAGTTTTCAGCTGAAGAACGGTCTCTCTCTCTCTTTCTGCTTTTCTTTACGTTGATAACTGATTTATGATTTAGAGTAATATATATATATATATATATAAAGGTTATATTTGTAATGTTGCAGAATCCTTAATGGACCTTTGATGGGCTTTGGATTGAGAGGGGTAAATTTGTTGTGTCATAAGGGTATTTGTGAAGCCCGTAAAAAGGAGGGACAATTATATAATTACCACCCACGTGAAAGAGGCGCACTTAGCACCCTACAGGGCATAAGCCCAAAGCTTGGTCCATCAAACAAGGTCGACTCTAGATCACACATGCAGAAGTAGAAACCGGCACACGGACGTCCTAGCTACTCTGGCAAGTAAAATGAAGCTCAATGGCGAGGTGGAGGGTATATTGATAGTAAGGAGAAAAGAATTGCCCAGTACCTGGAAAGAGGACCTGACTTTCGGTGAGGCAGATAACTGGAGGAAGGTGTACATTGAAGATCTAACAAAAATGGATGAGGATCGAGTCATGCCCACCAAAGTCCTAACACAATTCATGGTAATACAAGGAGCTATGTACTATCGGGCTGCAGGAGGATCCCTGACAAGATGTTTAAATAAGAAGGAATCAGAAAGAGTGCTCCAGAACTTATACGTGGAAACTTGAGGACAGACAGGCGTTGTTCATCTTTACAGAAAGCTCCAAAGGCTGGGGGTATACTGGCCAAGTATGTCAGCGCAAGCAGCGGCCCTCCAAGATAGCTGTACCGACTTCCAAGCTCCACCGCAACCCACAGAGATCTGCTCGGCTGAAGGCGTTGATTGGAGGCAACCGTATATTGACTATCTCCAGACGGCAAGCTACCTAGCGAAAGGCAAGCGACATTAAAAATTCAAAGGAAGGCGTCACGATTCTTCATAAACGAAAACATGCTTTACCGAAGAATATATAGATGAAAAGACGAGGGTACCCAAATATACCTCAATCTAAAACTTTTCCACCTATAAGTTCTTTCTCTGAAAGTGATTGTCTATGGACTGAGTCGAGACAATACAACTAATCGGTTCACATTTCGTGTGATCCTCTATGGATACGAGATCGAGACAATACGA
Source organism: Papaver atlanticum (assembly GCA_023531105.1). NCBI lineage: Eukaryota > Viridiplantae > Streptophyta > Magnoliopsida > Ranunculales > Papaveraceae > Papaver > Papaver atlanticum. The sequence continues at coordinate 1,319,628 of JAJJMB010012161.1, forward strand.
CAACAATATAACTTACGTGATTGACTATGGATACAAGATCGAGACAATACAACAACTAAGTATGATTACTTGATAATAGGTTTGGACTTAACCAAACACAATAGGATTGCTATCAAGTAATTAGGAATTAAAAGACAATTATAATTGCGGAAATAGAAAAGTAAAAGACACAACAAGATTTTGTTAACGAGGAAACCGCAAATGCAGAAAAACCCCGGACCTTGTCCATAATTGAATACTCTCAGAATTAAGCCGCTATACAAAATCTAAACCAACTTCGTAGAGTTGAGACCAAGCAACTTAACCTATAGTTCACCTAGTTCCCTCAGTATCCCTGCGCCTCTAACTTGTAATAAGTCAAGCACTTCGAACAATTCCTTTGGTTCGTATTCCAAATAGTAAAGGAACAACAAATTTGTTCAGTAACAACTCTTTTCAAACAACGTGATATGAGTTTGACAAAAGGCTCTTCCGTTTATCCCAAAAACTCCTTTGTCGTGTTGTTGGATCAATCTTTCAACAACTACCAAAGTAATTGTTTAGACTATGAAATCAATACTTCGAATCACAAAGAATTGTATTGATGCCGGTCTACTCAACTAATCAATCCAATCTATCAAAAGATAAACCGATTATAGTTGGATCCCCAGCCGATCAAGTTTTGTGCACACCAAAGATTATGAACTCAAATAAGAAATCTTCTTTGTCTTCAAATCTTATTAGATCTTCAATAAACACCTGCACACAAACTACTTGAATCTCTTGTGATCAATCACACACTATTTTGGGGTAAAAACTGATTCTGCTGTTTTTGGTAAATTTGCGTGTGTTGATGAGAAACGAATTCAAACCCTAAACAAATGCACTGCACGGGAGTACTTTTAGATTCGAGAGATCAATCTGTAAGACTCTGGCCTAAACCAAGAAATGGCCGTTCCATATCCAATTCGGTCACAAAGTGAAGGAGAAGGGTTGATCTTAGGGAGGGAAGCGAAGAAGGTGTTTGAGATCAGAATATTGAATTATGAAGGTGTGGTTGTTTTATGACTTGTATCAGAATGTAGAACTGGCTTAAAGAATGTAAGCTATCAGTTCATGGTGTTTTCTTGATACTTGTGTTGATAACACTTGTGTCTTTTGAAAATAGGTTGAAAAACCTATTTATACAAGTTATTGAGTGCACCCCTGATCTCGTAGGAAGTGGAGGCAGTTAAGTAGTGGATAAGTGGGGTTGTGCAAAAGGTGGTGACCATCACATTTCCATTATATGGGAAGACCGGTTACCCTTTCACCCACTACTCCCTCATTGCTTAACCGTCCGTCCTTTCCTGATACTTTCTCGTAATGGGCGCGTTGCACGCCGCACGCCGCAAACCACCAGACCAATACCCTAGTAAGCATCCCCCAGTTTGTGACATGTTTGATGTCTCGAGTGAATGAGTCAAGTCGTGAAACTTGCCGCTTAAAGTAGCACATAGTGCTTTTAGGTCAAATAATAAAATTATTTGTGAGATCAATATTCATAAAGCATCGTTTATAATTGATGCACATGAAGCATCGCTTTTAAACAAACTGCTAAAAAAAATCAATGTGCAGGAAGCATTGTTGTTTTAGAGTTCGTCCAAATTAGTCACGAGTTGAATGTCTTAAGAAAAAGCGTGGCCGGCCACCTTTGGGCGATCGTTTGGGAATCTTATGAGCAAGCCACAACTTGTACGATCATTCCATGTGGAGGAGGGATGGCCGGTGATTACAGCGATACCCTGTTGGCCTCCAGAAAATAAATCTAGACCATCCGACCAGGCTAGCAAAGTTGGATGGATGAGATGATTTGCGGCAGTTGCGTATTGCCGTTGGATTATGCAAACAACGCGACCAGCTTCTTTTAGGTGATCGTTCGGAGACCACATGAGCAAGCCGTGGCTTGGCCGATCACTCTTCGCGGAAGAGGGGTGGCTGGTGATCACAGTGTCACCCTGTTGGCCATCTAGAATCTGATCTAAGTAGTTCGACTAAGCTAGCTAAGATGGACGGACGTGATTGATTTGCGACAGTTGCATAATGCCGTTTATTCAATTTAGGGTTTTTAAAACACGCGCGATCACCCTACTTTGTGCAATCGTTTTGATGTGCCTATAGATTGCCATGTGAAGTTCGACCAGCTAGGGATGAAGGTGAGTTGCCGGTGAACACACTGGCACTTCTTTGATCGTCCAAAACACGATCTAAGCCGTCCAACTTGGCAGGCTAAGTTGGACGGATGCTGTATTTTTGAGACCGTTATGGTCGGTCTTAGCTCGTTTTAGCTCTTTTTTCAACAGCGCGATCACCCTAACTTATGGTTAACGACCAGGGATGCTGCAGGTGAACTAAAAGTATTCCGATCGGCTGAGGTAATAGTAGGCCCGCCGGTGGACATTATGGAGGTTGCCTAGTTCCACTAGGAAGAGGCTAAGCTTGTCGAATTGTTTGGCCAAATCGTGTGGCCGCGATTGCTCTTTAAGACTGACATGGACAGTCTAGATTTTCCTTAAGGAATTTAGGCGCGTCGATCGTGCTAAACTTTAATTAAAAAGCGCGTTGACACGAAAATCTCTTTATCAGAGAGTGGTGTAGCCTGTGCAAGTGTTTCCATGCGGGTCTCAATACTAACACTTCGGGAGATTCGTGCTACTCCGCTGCGAGTGAATATTTATCGTCATGTCATGCCAATATTGAGAGTTCTGCTAGGGAACATAGCATAGGAAAATACTAGACAGGTAATGCATTAGTAAATAATGCTGGTGGAAAATAAAATTCATAGAATATTTGGGATTGTTGCTATATGCACCATTCTGAGTGAATTTTATATACATATACAAATATATTGAACTTCTCAATACATTTGTGAGCGAAGAGGTTTATGCACTCATCACTTTCAAATGGCTTCTGTTCCTTTGCAGGATGATAGCGCATTAAAAACAGGGTTTCACAATTTTATCCCTGAACTGAAAACCACCATAAACACACACAGAACGGAGTCTGTTAACAATGGATTATCATAAGACGTATTTAGATCTACAAACAGTCTAAAGATCCCCGTCAATACTTCGATCTAGTTTGAGTGAATCTTATATCAGAAGAGAAGATTCTTAAGCATAAACAAACTAGGTGCAATCAAAGTTCAACAACCGTTAGTCAATCAAATCAATCAAAAACTAATAATAAACTGCAATTATCTAGTTTCCCACCAACGGTACTCGTAGAGCTTCCCGATCCCAAAGAAGTCTTTAAAACGAGCGGTCGTAAGAGATTTCGCCTAATTAGGGTACTTTCCTCTACGAATAGACGGCTCCACCAGTAACAACACAACTAGGTAGTTTTGCTGGATTTGAGGATTAGTTTGCTCGAAATGCAAACTTTAATATTTATAGACCAAGGAAGTTTGGCCACCAAGGAATTTCCAAAACCGAAAATATTCTCAAGATATGTAATATATTTCCAAATTAGGTTTTCATAATTCCTGGAAATGCTCTGCCCAAATATTGACCGAAATCTCAGTAGAAAATCTCCAATTAGTAAATGCATATTACCAATTTTTATTTTCTAAAGATATGCATTTAATTGCCGGAAATTAAAAGCATATAAAACTAAAAACCTTAATTAAAAGATTCTCAATTTATTTCGATCCGGGATTCTCCTTTAGTTATTAAGGAATATCTATGGACAATAATAGATAAGAATTACTGCACATGTTCAAAATATGTTGACATCTTTACTTTGTAAATCCTTTTTCATATTTACAATCTTGGAACCGATTTGCCACACTTCCAAACGAGTTTAGAATTGGTTCATCTGACTTCCAAGAACTATGTGATTGATTATCCTAACAAATCACCCTTATGGGTTTCACGGTTCTACCAAAACACAAAGCTTCGGTTCTACCTCTATGTGGGTACTAGGATCGGTCACATTAGCTTTCCAAAAATTGGTTGACTAGGTACTAGGATCGGTTACCACATATTTATGGTATTTACTTGTGATCGGTTGCACAAGTCATAGGATCGGTTACCAATTCCTAAGACTTGTTGTACCTCTTATAAGGATCGATTCCACATACTTGTGATCGGTTGCACCTCTTACTAGGATCGGTTCCCCAATGTCTATAGTTGGTCATACCAATTACAATATATCGATCATACCATCTCAGGTGATTACTTAAGATCGGTTTCACTAATAAAAGTCATACCAATACAAAAGTCAGGCATTGTGAATAGTTTTACCAAGATACATAAACAAGTTATGAGCGGTTATACTAAACACACATATTGGTAATTAAAAGATTTGCAATGAATAACAATACCAATAAGCCTAGCGATTTCCATTTCGATTCATAAAACAAGTTTATGAATTGTACTTCCTTTCAACAAATGTAAAACATTGTTTCCTAGGACGAAATCTTCACCCATACCCATACACATAACCACAATAGCATTCATATGATTATGTCGATGTCTTATATACGAAGTTCAAAAGATAGACGTTATACTGTGTATTGTAATTCCTTAATACTATGTCTAACTAGAGTATAATCATTCACAGCTTCGCAGTTATGTTTTCAATATAACACGACTTGAAAGATACGTTAGGAATGAAACAGTTCAAGTCAAAATATTTCTAACCTCAAGAGGAAGGATCATGTCGTCGATGTAGCTCTTTACTTCTTCACATTCTTCAAGTCTTCACGTAATACTTGTAAGTCTCATATCCTAGTAACTTTCTAGCTAACCTATACGAAGTTGACTTTAGTAAATAATCAAGCGACTCTTTAAATGAGTTTTATTTCACTAAAATATGACAACCAAACTTGACATACCAACGCTTGGTGGGTTCAACTGAGCTATGCTCTAACAATCTCCCCCTTTGTCAATTTTAGTGACAAAACTCTTACATCATATGGATAGACAAATTACAAGAATTCATTACACATACGCTTGATTCCAAGTTTCAACAACACAATAACCTGTATACATTCAATCCATAAATGCCGCTGTTGACATTATAATAACAAAGCTAATACTCCCCCTAAAGGTAAGATAGGTAGATTTTCAATCCGCACGTCTTTGTTATTCCCTTTGTAGTTAAGATAACCACAAGTATAAATATGATATGTTACTCCCCCTTAGTCTTTGGTTTACTCTTTCGTTAGATATAACGTTTAAGCACCATTGTCCTTTCCTTAGTGATACTAAATCACTTGTTTACTCCATATATTTCTCCCCCTTTTTGTCACAAAATGACAAAGGTACGAGCAAATAAAGTCAAACCGAAAGGATCTTACAAATCTTAAAAGACTTTCAACCTATAAGAGTTAAGCACGAGGGTTCCACACACTATTTTAGATAACCAATATCAAAACCGAAACTACAAAGTAATTTTGTTTTGATATGTTACCAAGGAAACAATTGCCTGAAGCAATTTTCCCTAATAGTTTAGCAAATCAAAAATTGACTAAGCACCTTAGTTCTTTTGCCAAACCATTGTACAAATACAATCGCTTGTTCGATAATACCAAAATAAAGATCAGAATTAACTCTATTTTCCTCATCAGGTTCTAATTATTCAAATAATAACTTAGACCTTTCACTTTTAAACAAGACAAGTACTAGGTTAGTTAACTAGCATTTCTTGTTAAGGCATTCGATTAGACTTGAATAACCGAAACCTCCACTTTGATAAGTCTAACTAAGATCAGAATTAACTTAGTTTCTCTTATCCGGAATCGAATTGGACTAAACAATTGATCCCGAAAACCTTTTTGTTAAGCCATATACAATTCATACAAACCAAATAAATCAACTTGCATAATTATTTACCTCAACCGGAAGCAATTGAAACAAACATAGACATTATAGTATATCAATTGCACCGAAATTTCGTAAGCCTAAACAATTGATACCAAACAATAAAGCAAGATAACAATAGTTTTTCTCAACCGGAAACAATTGAATCACACACACATCCATACACAAATAATGGAATAAACATCAATTGTACCGAAATTTTGTTAAGCAAAAGCAATAAATATATGCAATAAAATCAGGCTTTTCTTAAACAGGAAAACGATTAACTAACAAATTCGTTACCTCAAGATCTTCATCCTCTTCTCCCCTGAAGAATATATCATTAAGCGCAAGTTCAAGATAGAACTCTCCTCCGTTATGTTGTCATCCTCTCGCAAGACAAAAGAACAACAACAAAGAGCAACCTTTACCAGAGAAAGGTTGAAAACCGGTTTTAGCTAATGCGATGCAAAAGTTGAAACCCCGAAACACATATGATTTTATGCTAAACCAGAAACAATTCAACATATTGTGACTTTTTCACATATTAGTTTCAATCAGAACCCCTTATGATCCTTTGATAAAGCCTATCAACATGGGCTAGAACTCAATCCCGCTAAATCAAAAAGTCATCCAAACCATAAGGGTTCACACAATATGAGATCGAATATTAGGGTTATTAAAACCGAAATCAAACATCCCATAAACATACATAGCAATAATATAAAGCATTCAAGCACATGCTATGTAATCGAAAAACTATCACAAGAAAAATTATAAAATAATAATCTTATTCATTAAGTAAGATAGTTTTATTCAAAATAGACCTTATACAATTTATTGAAAGAAATCAAAAACTGATGTCAATTTTCCTTCTTGAAGACAAATTAATCTTCATTTGTTTGCTCATCATAATCTTCTTCAGAGTCTTGTTCTTTTTCACCTTTTAGAAACTTATTATTGATCACTAGGATTCCTTCAAGAGTTTCCGGATCATCCCTATAGGCAAAGGATAACTGTTTCTGAATACAGTCTAATTGTCTCCCAAGACGTAAAATGTGGAACATGAGTTCTCCATTGCTATAGATTTGATCATATGAGATACTAGATCCCTTTTGAGTTCTACTCATTCGCTTGATAATTCCTTGAGAGACAGTTTTAGTGTCTTTCTTATCTCCAAAGCTGTTCCCCATTGCGTTTTCACACAACTTGGTAATGAGACAGGGAAATCCAAGATTTCTATGGAATGTTGTGGTATTGATAGATTCAATGATTTTGATCATTTGATTGATAATTAACCCACATATGTCAATTGCTTTTTGCCTTCAAGGAGATAGTATACAAATTCAGCAAATTCTTTACTCCATTGTGAAGAATCTCTTGTACAAGCAAAAAGGGTTGCCACATCAAGTTTACCGAAAACCCTTAAGTAGAAGGGTACATCTTTGGTTAGTATCTTTCCCTTTTTCCATTCAACAGTTTTACCAGTGAAAAGTTTTGAAATGTTATCATGCTCAATTTCAGAACCGGTTATCATATGATTTCCCTTCACTTTGTAGTTGATGATTTTTGATATAATCTTTCTGTCGACATGATGAACAGTACTTCCAATCAAAGTACTAAAAGTAAGATTTTCATGATTAATATTGTGAATATTAGCATAAAAAATTATTACTATATCACGTGAATATTTTTCAAACCCAAACATATTTCCCCAGATTCGGTCTTGAACAAACTTCACATAATTGGTTTCTGAAACATTTGGATCGAATCTCTTCTCTGCAGTGAAACTTACTCCCTTTAAAGCTTGATATCTTTCAAAGCATATATTATCTACGAAGACATTACGATCATGTTTGTCTTTGATCAAGTGAGGATACTTGATTTTCTCAATATCTCCAGGAGGAATAAATGGATTTAAAACCAGTTTGTCTGTTTCAGAGTTTTCTTCCCTTGATTTCCTCTTTCTCATACTTGCGAAAATATGAGAAACCTTAGTTACGGTTTCGATCAATCTTCCCCAATATGTTTGTAAACATAGCAAGAGATTATCTTTTATAGGAAGCATGGATATCGAAAACCGGAAATAACTAGTTTTAGGAAATTCTATCAAAATCGGAAATTGAGGCTTGTAGGGAGACAATTCCGAATTTATATCTAGGTCTTTCTTTTGGAAAACCGGTTTTTCATGGTTTGGATCTTTATCTTGGATTGATTCTATGTTTCTGTCCAAAAATCTGTTTCCTCTTTTTTTAACAGAATTTGATAACATCATTTGAAATTCACTCAAGAATTTTCTAATAGAGTATGCAGAGATAAATTTGAACATAATATGATATTTGTTAAAAATACCATTTGAATCATGAATCCTGTAATATTTCAAAAGATCACTTGCTTCGTTAAAACAGCTGTGAGGTGTATGAAGCAATCCATTGTTAATAGAATTATTAACTGAAAAATCATTCCTTGTAGGGTTACACAGTTTCCAAAATCGCATCCTAGATAGCGATACATTGACAGTCTTAGATCTGAAAATGTACATATATATACTTTGGTAGGTGATGTAATTTTAAATAGTGGTAAGAATGAGTTCGTAAGACTTGTGAAAGCTAGATTAATTTAAACTAAAAGTAGAGAAAATTTTAATCCAAATTTGTTTTTTTGTTTTTTTTTTAGAGTGAAAATAACCAAGACACTAGATTCCACTATTACACATGAATAAATGATGATAAAGATTCCAAAACTCTAATTATTTTTAAAATATCTTTTTCTTAATTCACAAATTATCAAGCATATTCTCAAACATTAATTGTATCCCTTAAGCATAGATTATCTAATCAAAGCATAACCTATCTAATTGAATCACAACTAATTAGGAAAATTATGCAAACAATTAAAATTCTACAAAGTAGTGATTGAGTGAATTATAAAATACAAATTAGAGAAAAATAGAATAGTTACCAATTATTCATGCATAAATAGCTTCCTCCATGCCTTGGTTACGCGAGAATTAGCTCATCATTATCATGGAAACATGCTCAAAATTCATCTTTATTAATGCTCAAAAATGGTTCACAAATGATGAAATGGGAGAAAAATGAATAAAATCGGGTTCTGTAACACTTATATTCGTTACAGAACCAACTGTTACAAAAAACGATAAAGAAATACCGTCACTGGCACTGTTGAAGAACGACGGTCTTGTAGGGTCTTATGTTCTTCGTACTTTCTGCACCAGCAGAAAACTTATTTTTCTGTAACTTTTTTTTTTCGATTTCTTATGCTCTAAACGTCTCCCTATTCTCCCCCTAAACTCTCTATCCCTTCTTTGAGTCTCCTAAAGCCTTTATATAGTCACAGGAACAAGAATAATATCGTAATAACCCAAAAATCTTCTCGATATCCAACCATTAACTCATGAATATTTTCTTTTATGTTTTGGGTTCTTACGCATATTTTCGACGTATACACGCTTCAGAACTTCCTTGTTTGACTCCTACACACTTCTGCAGCAACCAAACTCCATCCCAACTCAATCCATGCACGTTCAAACACGTTTTATTCCAAGGTTGAATATCTTCTTCCCGACGAAAATTCAGCCCAACTGAACGCATTAGAACACTCATACCACCATTGTTTGGGCATATCACGTTCATCCCAATCAAAATCAGTGATTGAATCTCACTAAAACTCCTTCAAAAATCCAACAGAAAATTCTGCAGAAAAATTGAATTTTTTCCCGCCAAAATTGTTTTTCAAACGATGAAGGTGAAGTGCCCTGAATCCAAAACGCGGGTGCCTTTAACAGCTCGGCTGCCTTGGGGGTGCCCTTATCCAATTTTAGGGTGCCTTTAGTAATTTTGGTGGGTGCCTTTAACACTTTTTCTGGGGTGTTTTCAACACTTTTTCGGGGTTCCTCCGGTGTATCTCTGGGGTGCTTCCGGTGCATTTCTGGGGTGCCTTTAGTACTTCATCCTGGGGTGTAAAACACCACTTTACGAGCCAATTTCGTCGCAAGAGCTTATTTCTCTAAAAATACCTACAAAGACATAAAACACCATAATAAGTACAAAAATGGGTATTAAAAATATATACAATAGAGATGAAAATAGACACATAAATGCGTCTATCAGTAGGTCATCCAAAATATACTTAAGAATCCAGATTTTTCAAGAACACAATAGCCATGGTTCATATAATAATGAAAAATCTTGAGAGATATCTTATGCATTTTCAAGAGACAGCCTATCTCATAGAGTATTGTATCATTGTCACAGTCAGTATCAAACACAATGATATACAATCCTATGATATCCAACTGATTATTTAAGTCCCTCAAGACATACACAGACATAATTCCAATTCCTAATATATTTAGGAATAAGAGTATTACATACTTCATTCGTGTCTTCCACCACGAGTTTTTGAAATAGTAAAATCCTGCCATTACGTTAACTGAATCAAACATAGATTCAATTCTTATAGGTTGGATCGCACGAAACACAGATTGTTAGATCTTTTCGTGTTTGCCTGCTCTGATACCAATTGAAAAGACGAGGGTACCCAAATGTACCTCAATCTAAAACTTTTCCACCTATAAGTCCTTTCTCCGAAAGTGATTGTCTATGGACTGAGTCGAGACAATACAACTAATCGGTTCACACTTCGTGTGATCGTCTATGGATACGAGATCGAGACAATATGACAACAAGATAACTTGCGTGATTGACTATGGATACAAGATCGAGACAATACAACAACGAAGTATGATTACTTGTTAATAGATTCGGACTTAACCAAACACAATAGGATTGCTATCAAGTAATTAGAAATTAACGTTTGTGTATTTTAATTCTAATTATAATAAAAACAATTATAATTGCGGGAATAGAAAAGTAAAAGACACAACAAGATTTTGTTAACGAGGAAACCGCAAATGCAGAAAACCCCCGAGACCTAGTCCAGAATTGAATACTCTCAGAATTAAGCCGCTATACAAAATCTAAACCAACTTCGTATGGTTGAGACCAAACAACTAAACCTATAGTTCACCTAGTTCCCTCAGTATCCCTGCGCCTCCAACTTGTAATAAGTCACGCACTTGGAACAATTCCTTTGGTTCATATTCCAAACAGTAAAGGAACAACAAATCTGTTCGGTAACAACTCTTTTCAAACAACGTGATATGAGTTTGACAAAAGGCTCTTCCGTTTATCACAATAAACTCCTTTGTCAGGTTCTTAGATCTACCCAATAACAACTACCAAAGTAATTGTTTATATTTTGCAATCAATACTTTGAATCACAAAGAATTGTATTGATGCCGATCTACTCAACTAATCAATCCAATCTATCACAAAGATAAACCGATTATAGTTGGATCCCTTTCCATCCGAAACAAGTTTTGTGCACACCAAAGATTATGAACCCAAATATCTTCTTAGTCTTCAAATCTTCTTTGATCTTCAATAAACACCTGCACACAAACAACTTGAATCTCTTGTGTTCAATCACATACAAAACGGAGTCGGTTAACATTGGATTATCACAAGACGTCTTTAGATCTACAAACAGTCTAAAGATTCCTGTCGATACTTCGATCTAGTTTGAGTGAATCTTATATCAGAAGAGAAGATTCTCAAGCATAAACAAACTAGGTGCAATGAAAGTTCAACAACCGTTAGTTAATCAAATCAATCGAAAACTAATAATAAACTGCAATTATCTAGTTTCCCACCAACGGTACTCGTAGAGCTTCCCAATCCCAAAGAAGTCTTTAAAACGAGCGGTCGTAAGAGATTTCGCCTAATTAGGGTACTTTCCTCTTCGAATAGACGGCTCCACCAGTAACAACACAACTAGGTAGTTTTGCTGGCTCTGAGGATTAGTTTGCTCGAAATGCAAACTTCAAAATTTATAGACCAAGGAAGTTTGGACACCAAGGAATTTCCAAAACCGAAAATATTCTCAAGATATGCAATATATTTCCAAATTCGGTTTTCATAATTCCTGGAAACGCTCTTTCAAAATATTGACCGAAATCTCAGTAGAAAATCTCCAATTAGTAAATACACATTACCAATTTTTATTTTCTAAAGATATGCATTTAATTGCTGGAAATTAAAAGCATATAAAAGTAAAAACATTAATTAAAAGATTCTCAATTTATTTCGATCCGGGATTCTCCTTTAGTTATTAAGGAATATCTTTGAACAATAATAGATAAGAATTACTGCACATGTTCAAAGTATGTCGACATCTTTACTTTATAAATCCTTTTTCATATTTATAATCTTGGAACCGATTTGCCACACTTCCAAATGAGTTTAGAATTGGTTCATCTGACTTCCAAGAACTATGTGATTGATTATCCTATCAAATCACCATTAATGGGTTTCACGGTTCTACCAAAACACAAAGCTTCGGTTCTACCTCCACGTGGGTACTAGGATCGGTAACACTAGCTTTCCAAAAATTGGTTTACTAGTTACTAGGATCGGTTACCACATATTTATGGTATTTACTTGTGATCGGTTGCACAAGTCATAGGATCGGTTACCAATTCCTAAGACTTGTTGTACCTCTTACAAGGATCGATTCCACATACTTGTGATCAGCTGCACCTCTTATTAGGATCGGTTCCCCAATGTCTAGAGTTGGTCATATCAATTACAATATATTGATCATACCATCTCAGGTGATTACTTAAGATCGGTTTCACTAATAAAAGTCATACCAATACAAAAGTCAGGCATTGTGAATAGTTTTACCAAGATACATAAACAAGTTATGAGTGGTTATACTAAACACACATATTGGTAATCCAAAGATTTGCAATGAATAACAATACCAATAAGCCTAGCGATTTCCCTTTCGATTCACAAAACAAGTTTATGAATTGTACTTCCTTTAAATAAATGTAAAACATTGTTTCCTATGACGAACTCTTCACCCATACCCATACACATAATCACAATAACATTCTTACGATTATGTCGATGTCTTATATAAAAAGTTCAAAAGATAGACGTTATACTTCGTATTGTAATTCCTTAATTATATGTCTAACTATAGTATAATCATTCACAACTTAGCAATTATGTTTTCAATATATCACGACTTGAAAGATACGTTAGGAATGAAACAGTTCAAGTCCAAATATTACTAACCTCAAGAGGAAGGATGATGTCGTCGATGTAGCTCTTTACTTCTTTACATTCTTCAAGTCTTCACGTAATACTTGTAAGTCTCATATCCTAGTAACTTTCTTGCTAACCTATACGAAGTTGACTCTAGTAAATAATCAAGCGACTCTTTAAATAAGTTTTGGTTCACTAAAATATGACAACCAAACTTGACATACCAATGTTTGGTGGGTTCAACCGAGCTATGCTCTAACAATAGCAATGCAATCTTACATTTCTTATCCGATCAAGAGGCGACCGAGGTCATGACCCAATCCCACAATGCCGAGCACCAAGGAATGCGGAAACTATTTCTACAACTTTATGAAGGAGGATTATACTGGCCGACTATGGAGAGTTACACCGCCGAATATTTCAGAAAATGCTTGAGTTTCCAGATGCATGGGACATTGATCAAGGCGCCTCACACCCAACCGTACAGTATAGTAACGCCGTGGCCATTCCACAGTTTGGGGCTAGACCTCATAGGACCAATAAACTCGAACTCCTCGAAGCGCCATAAATACATAATCACCGCCACCGAGTATGCATCCAAGTGGGTCGAGGCGATACCTCTAAAAGACTACGCTGGGGAAACCATAGTCGCGTTCATCAAAGAGTACATCATTTACAGGTTCGGCGCACTCATGATAATCAGGGCGGATAACTCTAATTTGTTCGTAAACAAGGATGTGATAGACTTACTCCGGCAATATAACACGAGGTTGCACACGTTGACCCCATATTATCCCCAAGGAAATGGGAAGGCGGAAGCTACTAATAAAACCCTCCTCCGGATCCTGAGTAGAACAATGCACGATCACCACAGGGGATGGCAGGAGCAACTACCACTCGCAGTACGGGCATATAAAATTTAAAAACGAAGTTCTACTGGTGGTCACCTTACTCTTTAGTCTATGGCGAGGATGTCATACTGCCTGCGGAGATAGTAGTACCACCAGCAAGAGTAGCAATGGCTAGACACACCACGCCTGATGAAGTAAGTCGATTTGCACACCTGGACACAATAGAAGAGAGAAGGGGGGCGAGCAGAGTGGTTCGCTGAGGCATATAGGAAGCGAACAACTAACTACTACAACCAGGGTGTCAAAGAAAGAACTTTCAAGGTTGACGACCTAGTACTAAAAATTGCCCCCCACGTGCAAAGGAACGCCAGCGCGGGAAAATTCGCAGCAAACTGGGACGGCCCGTTCAAAGTTAGGAAGGTGTCCGAGAGCGGATACTACAAACTAAGACGAGTGGATGGTACAAAAGTCAAGTCGCCCATGAATGACAAATGGTTAAAGAGTTTCCATGCATAAGTTACCTGATGTACAAGCACCTACTTCACATAATAAAGGCCAGTTGTCAACAATGAACGATGTGCAAATCGAATTACAAAAAGGCTACGAGATGCTAAAGGCACCCGGTCGGCCGCTGAATTTACAAAAGCCTACGGGATGCATAGACACCTAGTCGGCCGATGAATCGACAAAAGGATACGGGATGCCAAAGGCACCCAGTCGGCCGATGAAATTACAAAAAGGCTACGGTTATGCTAAAGGCACCCGGTCGGCCGCTGAATTTACAAAAGGCTACGGGATGCATAGATACCCGGTCGGCCGATGAATCTACAAAAGGCTACGGGATGCAAAGACACCCAGTTGGCTAATGAATTTACAAAAGGATACGGGATGCCAAAGGCACCCGGTCGGCCGATGAAATTACAAAAGGCTACGGGATGCAAAGACACCCAGTTGGCTAATGAATTTACAAAAGGATACGGGATGCCAAAGGCACCCGATCGGCAGACGAATTTACAAAAGGCTATGGGATGCATAGACACCCGGTAGGCCGATGAATCTAAAAAAGGCTACGGGATGCCAAAGGCACCCGGTCGGCTGAAGAATTTACAAAAGGATACGGGATGCATAGACACCCGATCAGCTGAAGAACCTACAAAAAACCACGGGATGCCAAAGGCACTCGGTCGGATGATGAATTTACAAAAGGCTAATGAAGCGCCAAAAATGCTCAGCCAACTAATAAACTCGCAAAGGCGCAGAATCCAACGCCGCGTTCCATCTAAAACAAAAGGGAGGGGGGGGGGGGTTAGGCGCATTTTACACACAACCTGCCCTTTCTTAGAAAAATAAAAGAGGGGAGTAGTCGCGTTCCACCACCCTTCTCAACCCAATTTCTTGAAAAAAAATTAAAGAGGGAGTAGGCGCGTTTCACACGCCCTGCCCACCCCACCAAGGAAATATACCTAATGCCGCGTTCCACCACCCTTCCCAACCCAATTTATTGAAAAAATTAAAGAGGGAGTAGGCGCATTTTACACACGCCCTGCCCACCCACCAAGGAAATATACCTAATACCGCGTTCCATCTATTACAAAAGAGAGGGGAGTATGCGCGTTCCACCACCCTTCCCAACCCAATTTCTTGAAAAAATTAAAGAGGGAGTAGGCGCGTTTTACACACGCACTGCCCACCCCCACCAAGGCAATATATCTAATGCCGCGTTCCATCTATCACAAAAGAGAGGGGAGTAGGCGTGTTCCACCACCCTTCCCAACCCAATTTCTTGAGAAAATTAAAAAGGGAGTAGGCGCGTTTTACACACGCCCCCCGCCTACCCCACCAAGGAAATATACCTTATGCCGCGTTCAATCAATCACAAAAGATAGGGTAGTAGGCGCAGTCCACCACCCTTCCTAACCCAATTTCTTGAAAAAAATTAAAGAGGGAGTAGGCGTGTGTTCCGTAACTTGATATAACCACTAAAAAAGGGGGGGGGGGGCGGGTGGGAAAGGTGATACCCCACTTACCCGAACGGAATACCCTAAAAAAAAGGAGGAAAAGAGAGGCGAAGAATAATCGCATACCAAGCAAGCCACCAACATGAAATATATGCATACGCAAGATATAGACAAACCAAAAAAAAAAAAAAGACAACACTAGAAATTAACCCTTGCATCCTGACGCACAATCTATCCAGCTATCAACACACGACAATGGGCGATATCCACATCTAGAGTCTCCACCATTAAGCGCGCCTCCTCACACTGGACATTAGCCAGAGCCAAATACCGATGAGCTTCATATACCAACTTGTGGATATCCTGCATGATCTTATCTTTATCTTGCACCCCCCGTGCGAACGAGAGAGTATGTTAGAGCATAGCTCGGTTGAACCCACAAAGCATTGGTATGTCAAGTTTGGTTGTCATATTTTAGTGAATCAAAACTCATTTAAAGAGTCGCTTGATTATTTATTAGAGTCAACTTCGTATAGGTTAGCTAGAAAGTTACTAGGATAGGAGACTTACAAGTATTACGTGAATACTTGAAGAATATGAAGAAGTAAAGAACTACAACGACGACATCATCCTTCAACTTTAGGTTAGTAATATTTGACTTGAACTGTTTCATTCCTAACGTATCTTTCAAGTCGTGCATATTGAAAACATAACTGCGAAGCTGTGAATGATTATACTCTAGTTAGACATAGTATTAAGGAATTACAATACGAAGTATAACGTCTATCTTTTGAACTTCGTATATAAGACATCGACATAATCGTATGAATGCTATTGTGATTATGTATGGGTATGGGTGAAGATTTCGTCCTAGGAAACAATGTTTTACATTCGTTTAAAGGAAGTAAATTCATAAACTTGTTTTGTGAATCGAAAGGGAAATCGCTAGGCTTATTGGTATTGTTATTCATTGCAAATCTTTTTGAATTACCAATATGTGTGTTTAGTATAACCGTTCATAACTTATTTATGTATCTTGGTAAAACTATTCACAAGGCCTGACTTTTGTATTGGTATGACTTTTATTAGTGAAACCGATCTTAAGTAATCACCTGAGATAGTAAGATCGATATCTTGAAATTGGTGTGACTAAATACTAGACATTAGGTAACCGATCCTAGTAAGAGGTATGACCGATCACAAGAGAGTGTAATCGATCCTTGTAAGAGGTTTAACAAGTTTTAGTAAGTTGGTGTAACCGATCCTATAACTTGGTCAACCGATCACAAGTTTTACCATAAGAAGTGGTAACCGATCCTAGTACTTAGTTAGCCATTTTATGGTAACTAGTGTAACCGATCCTAGTACCCACTTGGAGGTAGAACCGAAACTTTATGTTGAGGTAAAACCGTGAAACCCATTAATGGTGATTTGATAGGATAATCAATCACATAGTTCTTGGAAGTCAGATGAACCAATTCTAAACTTGTTTGGAAGTGTGGCAAAATGGTTCCAAGATTGTAAATATGAAAAAGGATTTACAAAGTAAAGATGTCAACATAATTTGAACTTGTGCAGTAACTCTTATGTTTTATTGTTCAAATATATTTCTTAATAGCTAAAGGAGAATCCCAGATCGAAATAAACTGAGAATCTTTTAATTAAGGTTTTTAGTTTGCTTTTAATTTCAAGCAATTAAAATGCATATCTTTAGAAAATAAAAATTAGTAATGTGCATTTACTAGTTGGAGATTTTCTACTGAGATTTCGGTCAATATTTGGACAGAGCATTTCCAGGAATTATGGAAACCGAATTTGGAAATATATTGCATATCTTGAGAATATTTTCGGTTTTGGAAATTCCTTGGTGTCCAAACTTCCTTGTCTATAAAAACTGAAGTTTGTATTTCTAGCAAACTAATCCTCAAAGCCAGCAAAACTACCTATTTTTGTTGTTATTGGTGGAACCGCCTATTCGGAGAGGAAAGTAGCCTAATTAGGCGAAATCTCTTACGGCCGCTCGGTTTAAAGACTTCTTTGGGATTGAAAAGCTATATTAGTACCGTTGGTGGGAAACTAGATAATTGCAGTTAATTATTAGTTTTCAATTGATTTGATTGACTAACGGTTGTTGAAATTTGATTGCACCTAGTTTGTTTATGCTTGAGAATCTTCTCTTCTGATATAAGATTCACTCAACCTAGATCGAAGTTTTGACGGGAGATCTTTAGACTGTTTGTAGATCTAAAGACGACTTGTGATAATCCATTGTTAACAGACTCCGTTCTGTGTGTCATTGAACACAAGAGATTCAAGTTGTTTGTGTGCAGGTGTTTATTGAAGATCAAAGAAGATTTGAAGACAAAGAAGATATTTGGGTTCATAATCTTTGGTGTGCACAAAACTTGTTTCGGCTGGAAAGGGATCCAACTATAATCGGTTTATCTTTGTGATAGATTGGATTGATTAGTTGAGTAGATCGGCATCAATACAATTCTTTGTGATTCAAAGTATTGATTGCAAAATCTAAACAATTACTTTGGTGGTTGTTATTGGATAGATCTAAGAACCTGAAAAAGGAGTTTATTGGGATAAACGGAAGAGCCTTTTGTCAAACTCATATCCCGTTGTTTGAAAAGAGTTGTTACCGAACAGATTTGTTGTTCCTTTACTGTTTGGAATACGAACCAAAGGAATTGTTCCAAGTGCGTGACTTATTACAAGTTGGAGGCACAGGGATACTGAGGGAACTAGGTGAACTATAGGTTTAGTTGCTTGGTCTCAACTATACGAAGTTGGTTTAATTTTGTATAGCGGCTTAATTCTGAGAGTATTCAATTCTGGACTAGGTCCCGGGTTTTTTATGCATTTACGGTTTCCTCGTAAAAAAAATCTTGCTGTATCTTTTACTTTTCTATTTACGCAATTATAATTGTTTTATTATAATTAGAAGTAAAATACACAAACGTTAATTCCTATTTACTTGATAGCAATCCTATAGTGTTTGGTTAATTCCAAACCTATTATCAAGTAATCATACTTCGTTGTTGTATTGTCTCGATCTTGTATCCATAGTCAATCACACAAGTTATCTTGTTATCGTATTGTCCCGATCTCGTATCCATAGACGATCACACGAAGTGTGAACCGATTAGTTGTATTGTCTCGACTCAGTCCATAGACAATCACTTTCGGAAAAAGGACTTATAGGTGGAAAAGTTTTAAATTGAGGTATATTTGGGTACCCTCGTCTTTTCAGAGTATCTTCGTGCTCATCATAATCCTTACACGCCTTGTCTTGGCGAACCATTCTATGGGTCCACAGCATACCCACCTCCTCCCTCAACACCAACAAGCGCGCCAACTCGTCCGGAAGGTAAGACGGAGATATGAGTGCGGATATGTCTGCCAGAGTCAAGGTATACCCGAGAAGCTGTGGTGCCACTTGATCGGAAACATGAAGGCGGCAGTCAGCTGTGGCGCGGTGTACAGTGGTAGTCATTATCATGGATTCCCTAAATAGTTGGTTATCCGCATGACGAGCGGTGACAGCATCATCCAGCATGCGCATGACTTCGAGGGACATGTGCCCGGATGGTTCAGCTCTCTGAACAGTTCGATATGCCTCATACTGTTCGTCAAACTTGGCGCGTATGGAGTTTCTGTTCACCTCCCTTTGATCCCGAAGCGCCTCGATCCCAGCTTTCACAAGCAATAAACATGCCAATTCATGACGTTTGAATAACGATGTAGCTAATGCTGGGACGGGAGCCAAGGTTAACACATAACCTTGAAGGGTACGAGTCATTTGAGTAAGAATGTCGACAAGGAAGGGCGAGTGCTCAAGAAAACGAGGCTCAAGATGAGGTTGATAATGAAATTTGGGACCACTAACCGTCTATACATGGGAAAGACAGTGCCATAAATGACATAGTAGCCACCCGTGCCTGCCGGTGCATGTCAACATACGTGGCAGCCTGTAATTGGGACTTTACACGGCATCACCGAGAGACAATAGCTACTGTCGGGGAATAAGACTTGGGGTAGGATCTGATATGACTACCGGGTCATTTGACAATTGACCCGGTAGTCAGGGGACTAATGTTGATACATGAAAATTATTACCCCTTAATAGGGGTAGGGAGTCCCTAAAGAGGAGCCAAGCTTAACATAAAACATGGGGACTTGGGAACAAAGGCCAAGTCCACTAAGATGTATTCAGAAGGAAGAGAGGATAAGGAGGGAATTAATGGAAAGGGAGAAGGTTATATTAGAGAAGGAATGACATTAGTGGTAATTAAGGAGGTTTAGGACATGTGGCATGATGTCATAAAAAGAAGGGCTTTTGGGAAAGTCTATAAAAGGAGGTACATAGTACAATGGAAAGCAAGTTCTCTTTCTTACCATTCCTAGAAAAGTGTTGTCATTAGGTGTGACTAGGACGGGTAGAACCAAAATCATATTCACCTCTCAACAGCAAGCAATCCATATTTTCACCGACCCGAGATTCTTAAATTCAGCTATAAATAGGTAATCTATTTCACCAAACTACCACACAACTTTCACATAAAACTTTCATAGCGATAACTTGTTCACTGATCTCTCTCTTCATCTTTGTTTCCCTCCCTAAGACCAGTCGTAATCTCTCATGTGACTGAAACAGCCTTTGAATGACCATTATTGCTGGTTTAGGAAAAAACTGTTCGTGCTCAACCTCCCGTAACTCACTTTCAAAACTCCTAGAATCTCGCTTTTAGCCTCTCATCGATATTTGGTAACAACATTTTGGCGACCACAGTAGGAGGTTGTCCATTCAGTTATAGATCTTAATCATGGTTACTATAAGGAAATAAGCCAATTCCATCAATCCAAACACAAAAACGTCTCATCGGTTCAGTCTTTGTAAATCCACAGACATGATCGAGAGGGTTATCCCTACCAACATTATCTCTCCTTCAGATGAGTGTTTTAAAAACGCGGGGGTACCAAGTACACCACTTAATATTTCATTTGGCAACCTATATGGAAAAAACCTAATACAATTACAAGCAGACCAATTTAATGATCCTTGACAATATGTATATAGAGTTTATATCTCTACCTCTTCCCAATCAGTATGTATAAGACAATAAGTCTGTGAACCTGATTGTTAAGAAGAGTACTTGGACGATCTCAAAAATCAATATCCAAGATCAATCTAGTCGTATCCAAATAATCCAATCGGAATTCTGCCAAGTAATTAAACTTGTTATCTATCTTTCAAGATACGAATTCTACAATAACAAGTCTCGTAATCGATCACAATTATATGGACGTATCTACTAAGATTGAATAGGTACAACTTGCGTAAATCCAATTATAAAGATAAACAATATAATGCGGAAAAGGAAAAACACGAGATACCAGAAGTTTTGTTAACGAGGAAACCACAACTGCAGAAAAATCTTGGGACTTTGTCCAGATTTGAACACTGAGCTGTATTAACCAAATGCAGACACTAGCCTACTATCAGTCTCCGGAATAGAATGTAGATGAGACCGAATCAACCCTACAAGCAATTCAGTTATAACCGTGCTCCTTATGTCTCTTGAACCTCACAAAGCTCTACGCACTTGATTCCCTTAGCTGACGTCATTTACAACCTAAGAGTTGCTTCAGCCACAGTGACGATTTTTGATACCAATCTGCCTCTAACAGATAAGCCCATTTGATTTTCCTTTAGATCAAAGATCAAGGCTTGGAAACTTGTTTGCAATACACAAAGCTAGCAAACCTCACAATCCGGGACACTTACAGTCACTTAGATGAACAAATTGGATCTTTTACCACCTCTCAAGAACAATCTTCAAAAGATCACTGAAGAGCAATTTTCAGATATCTATCTCGAGGAATCACAAAGTCTGAGACAAATAAAACTTTGCGATTTATATCTATCTTTCCTGAAAGAAATTTGAAAAACCTCGATAACAGAAAAACAAGATCAGGATACCGAACTATCAAGATATAGATAGCCGGACCTAGCTTCACGAATCCCCAAAGTGAAGTCTTTTAGTTGTAATCCTAATTATGTTTCTTAGAGGAAACCTAGGTTCATAGAAGACGGCTCTAGCTATCAACTAGGGCACAAAGTGTCAGGGATTCAATTTCCCAGTTGAAAGAGCATCTCAATTTATATTTTTCCAATACTAGGGTTGCTTAAAATTCAAGCTAATATATCTTTAAAATCAAGCAAACACTTTTATGTCTTGAAAAAACATTAGAAGAATATACACAGTGGTCCGGTTCCGGAACAGTGTATAATGATTGTTCAGTTTGGCAAATATTCCATGTGAATAATAAACATGTTCATTAAAACACCTAAGATTTTAATCATGATGCACATACATGAGTGTTTAAGAGAGTAATAGCAATGTGAAACATATTTAAAAAATAAGTTTTTGAGCATCTGCTAAATTCTACTGGGACAGTTGGTGAAACGGTTCGTGAACTGTAAGGCTAGTTCACGAGTCAGGGTGGGTTCTCCAATCCTACTCGGCTCGAGAACTCATATGTACATTGTTCGCGAACTTGGTTCGCCAACCGTACTTGGTTTGTAAACTCATATGGACACGGTTCGTGAACTACCTTAAGCCTTTTGTACTAACGCCGAAAATTCATATGACCACGGTTCGTGAACTGGGTTCTGAATTGTTCGCAACTGAACTTGTGGTTTGTAAACTGGTTCGCCAACCTTCCCTGTATTTCTGAAATCAGATATCTATGGTCTGTAAACTGGTTTGCCAACCAACCCTGAGCATAAATATAAGAAGTTCATGAATTTCTCTCTTGTGATGTTTAAAATTTTCCCAAATGATAAAATCATTTATATGAGCGATTTCAATTGATCCACAAATGAATTCTCAAACAATAAATTGTTTCGAACTAATATTGTTAAAGACCTTTGAACATCTATGGTATAATCATATTTTGAGATTTTTAACAAGACAAACTTGACTCAATTTTTTTTATTTTTTTTGTAAATTTACTGGAAGTCATATGACATAGTCTCAATAGAAAGAATGGTAAGATAATGAGTAAAATAGAATGGTTCAGTCTTCACATACCTAATATAGAAGTTCTTCAAATGTCTTCGTCGATCTTCAGTCTTCGAGGGTGATGTCTGATACTCATCTACCAAATTATAACCTAGGCCGAGACTTAACTTAGTAGACTATAAATCAAGATATAGTTTTGATCAACTAACATTGACAACAATATTGAGATAGCAAAACTTGCGGGTTCAACTGAGCATTGCTCTTACATGTTCACATGAATGTTCTTCATAGCAAAAGCGCCCCAGTGAGCCCCTTTCTTTACAAACCATTATCAGATCTCGAAATTGATGGATGGGGACCAAGGCGAGCTCCCGAGGACTAAATAGAGTCTTGTAAAACTCGGATCGACATCCTGACTTATCTGAAAACGCATGTAAAATACCAGTATGATAGATCCAACAAATCTAGATCAAGCATACGTTTTCCAGAAATTGAGTACTAAAACTTCTGAGAATATCCCGTCGAGAGGCAGTCTGCATTTAAGGTGAGGAAGATGGAACTCGTTACGAACGTGACAAAGAAAATGAACAATATCCAACAGGCCTCATCACTCTCAAGGATCAAATGATGCTCTAAACTTGAATATCCTGACGAAAGTTTGATCCAAAATTTGTTTAGGTCAAGGGCCCCTCAACCCGATCACAGGGGACTTAGGAAGTTTACTACACTTCACTATTTTACTCACAACTCCTTCATTATGTATCTGATTGACCTCGTTCTTTTTTTTATTGGATTTTTATTTTCATCGTCTATAGGAAAAAGTTAGCAAAAACTTGTAAAGGATCCAACGATTTTGTGACCTAATTAAAAATATTACAAAGCCACCTACAATCACATACTACCATATCAAGCTAAGATATAACTTGTCGATCTTCATGCTCTAGAGGGTCATGACCAGAACGCGACACAACATAAGATAAGAGTAAATTCCAAGACAAATATCAGTCATACCCAAAGATACAAAGTTGTTAATTGAGATGCTACCTCAACATCCATACTGTCAGAAAAGAAAGGAATTATCCCTAACAATTACGACCAAGTCTCGATAAGACTCCAGTTCAGCTCCATCAATGACCATCCAGTTTCATTTTCTGAGGGAACCTTAGTTTACCCAAGATAGAGAAGGAGAATATCTTTGCATCCGAACCTGTCAAGGGAAAAATATTTTATAGTGATACTTGTAAGGTCAACTATTCAGATAAAGACTCCACAACTCGACATACAGCCACAACCAGCTATTATCACTGAACTAAATAGTGAAAGGATCCAAGACCATATTTTTTCATCACTCAGGCTATACGCTACTCATCCAGATAACTTTCATCGATCCCGTAATCAACCCATATTCTCTCGAAAAGACCCACTCGTCAGGCTGCCCCCCGGGTTCCAGAGATAGATGTGATAATCGAAGAAATAGATGCAACATTGACATTTATGCCCCCCAGATTAAGACACCACTTCCTCGAGTAGGGATGCACCGGGGGACTTTTGAAAAACTCCATTATTAACAACCTTAACGCAAACCAACTATTCTGTTATCCTTGAATTGCATCCCTTACACTGCTAGCCCAAGAATGTGTATAATGTTCTACTGGTCTTATAGTGTGTCTACTACTCCGGAGTTAGACTGATCACCTACTATAAAAATATGGATCTCAATATATAGTTTATTGTACAAGTCCACAAGGGTCCTTGTCAAGATATCTAGCATAGGGAGAACAATAACTACGTCTTGTACATGTAACCGAGCACTTGACGTGCCTAACTACAGACATATCCTATCCGTAAAATAGTGATTGCCCTCTTTGAAGATTTAATATTGAGAATTATAGGATCCTACTTCTCTCCAATCAATAAGAATCCCTAGTCGTACATCAATCTGGGAACTGACGAAGAACCATACATCAGAAGTTTGCATGTCTAACAAAATAAGACCCGGATATCCAAATTTCAGGTAGCAGATTTGGACACCATCAACACAAGGGTCTCTAGAGAATGGGACACATGAAGGACATTCAAATTTAAGGATTTATCACCGGAGACAACCAAACATATCGAATTCTTATTGAAACACGTTTAATTCCTTACACACATAATGCAACATACAAAAATGTTATTACTTGGGGACTGGGGACTAGAGGTTGGTCTTCACAGTAGTAAGAGGAACTTATTTATGACTCGATAGATCAAAGTATCACCTCTCTTCAGTATTGTCGAATTTGTCGCTGTCATCATCTTCTCTGCGTTCAACAATTACAACTATGTCCCGGATCCTGACTAAAGATATTGTTAGAGCACTGCTCAGTCGAACTCGCAAGCGTTGCTATCTCAAGCTTGTTTATCAAGTTTAGTTGTCAAAACTATAAGTCTTGATTTCTAATTTACTTATAGCTATGTCTCAGATTAGGATATAATGTTGTTGATGGTGGATTTTCGGCCAGGGCTAAAATCGTAAAATCATGATACTGCATGTTTCTGGCCCGACTTCAGGAATGTATGTGACAATTCATATTTTATGATTCGTGAACCATTTCACGATCTCTGACTGAGCGAACGTTCCTCTCAGAGCTATGATGAATATGTTTCTCGAAAGGCCTCTCAGCTGAGTTTTTTATGCTTTACACATTTCATCATCACCTCTACATAGAATCAAAATGATTGGGCGGCTCCTAGACATATTGCATGCTAGTATAGAGCCTAACGCCTTCAGGACGTCACGCTGCTCGTTGTTCCCTGACTACGTAGAGAGACCGTGTATAGAATCTCTTAATGATTGGGCGGCTCCTAGACATATTGTATGCTAGTATAGAGCCTAACTCCTTCAGGACGTCACGCTATTCGTTGTTCCTTGACTATACACCCCCTCAGAACGAGTATGATGCTTCAATAATCTCATATCTCATTTCTGCAAATAGGTTAATTCTAGTGTGTCATTCATCAACTGAATTCCTAGAAAATAATCTATTATATCTCATTACTCTGTTTCATGGCTGATCCTCAGCGGGATTCCATGGATTAGTAATAGATACTCAACTCATTTTATTACTTCGTTTCATGAATTATTCTCAGGTGAATTTCATGAATTAGTAATAAATACTCAAATAATTTTTATTACTCCGTTTCATAAATTATTCTAAGCCGAATTTCATGAATTAGTAATAAATATTCACCGATCGAGCATCTGTGCCATTACCGAGTAAGCCCCGAGAAAATGGTGCGAGTGTACTGAGCAATAATGCAAAAACGAGCACCCAAACGCACGAACGAGCGTTCAAAAATATGGACGAACGAGGAACCTATGCAAAATAGGAAGGAAAATAATATTAAATAAAATAAACAAGAGGCGTGGGACCGGGCCCACCGGCCAGCCGGTCATGCCCTGTGGCCGGTCCCCCACTTCCGTTACTTTATTTTAACTTATTTTGTTATTTTCCTTGTTTGAGCAAACTCCTTCGTTTGAGCAAAACTCCTAGTTTCTCCATATTTTCCTTCAAACGATGAAAAATAGTAAAAAATAGGGAAAGGTGTCACGGGACCGGGCCACCTAGCCCGCCGGACATGCCCTAGCCGTGACCGGTCCCACACCTTACAATTCCTTATTTTCTCATATTATTATTTCCTTCATCTCATGAAACTCCTTCGTTTGAGTAAAAACCCTAGTTTTTCAATATTTTCTCAAATATTGCTCAAACCATGAAAAAGCCAAAAAGTCAAATGGTCACATGACCGACTAGGCTTCTCACGTCAAAAATTAAAATATTATTATTTTAATATTCTCAAAATATTGGTCGCACGAACAAAGTTCTACTTGCTCATTCGAGCAAAATTGAGAGTTTCAGTCAAGATCAAACTCTTCTGAAAATCCAAAATATTGCTCAAACGTGCACCAGAAAATACCAAAACTCTCAGGGCTGAGACACGGACACTATGGTGACACGGGCATGCCACATTGACCAACCAAGGTCGTCCCTTAGACTTGCAAGGAGCCGGTCCCACACTCTTTCATAATTTTGACCTAATTAGCTCTCAACAGTTCATATTGGGTCCAAACTCTTTCCAACCAACTTAGAATTTGCTCAATCGACCACCAGCTGGTCCCACGACCACCAAGTTGATAGGTGTTTAAAAACACCTCTCTAAGTATCAATTGATTATGCTTTCTTAGCTAGTTTTCTTGTGAAATTGTATTATTAGCTTTCTTTTATATCTTATGGGAATTTCGGAGCTTATTCCCGAAAAGAACAAGAAATCATCTAATTGGCCATAAAAGAGGCAGAATTGTCATTGTATGGAAACTACTACGGGCAGTCGCGTGGGCATATCGGAAGCTCGAAGCTCATATCAGCTAATGCACTGATTCAAAGATGAACTTAATGGGTTAGAGGTACCGAGTCCGTTGTCGACAACATGGGCTTAATATGGGCTATATGGTTCACATACATTTACTGGAAGAAAGTGTAAACTCTAAATTGAATGGAGTTCACATCAAGGGTAGCGCACATGTGTGCTGGTGGAAGAAATGTATAGGTAATGGAATTGTGATCTGAGAAGAAGTTTGTTTCACTGCCATTAATGGAGGAGGTTGCTGTCACTGAGTTTTATGGTTGAGTGGTTTGATTTTGCAGAAATTGGAGCCTGTGTATGTTTGGGAACATTGGGTTTATGATTGAATGTAAATTTTCTATAGGGAAGGTGATATAGTGAGGCTTAGAATTACGAACAAAGCTGTGTCTCCATTAAAATAGAATGACATATAAACTGTTCGTAAAAAGGCCTGAACGACTTGGGGTTTGTTTTGTGACCAGAATACATGGCACGATGTTGTTTAACGTTGAATACATGAGAGATATCAGTGTGCTGCGGAGGATGGGAATGGTGATAGCTTGCTGTTGCTGCAGTGATCAATGGAGAAGGAAGTGGTGAAGTGGAGAGGGGTTGAAGCGAATGTTTCTGTGGCTTACAGAACTGGCAGTAGTGGTCGTTGGGTATGGTTGATGTTCGAAGGAAGGAAAATGAGTATTTGGCTGTAAGGAGCTCGAGTTGTTGGTTGCTGAGAAGAGCTTGGAAGAGATGGAGTCTATGAGATCGATGGTGTTGGCAAGGAATTCCGGAAATGATGGAGGAAAGGAGAATGAAGTTCGTGTTTACTTGAGCCGTGGTTTGGTGTTGCCATTGGTTGATGGCAGTAACGATGGTTAGTTCCCAAGGTTGGCAGCAAGTGAATAAAATAGTATGGAAGACGTGCTGTAGGAGTTTTTGCTGCTTTAGTCTGGTCTTGTGGTTGATGATGCTGGAGTTGGAAGGTGGTTGCGGTGACTTTGGCTAAAGAGAAGAGTTTCGAGCACTCGATTTTGGTGATGAGACTCAAAGGAAGGGAGAAGTTAATGGAGAATGGTTTGAACTCGAGAGTTATAAGAAGTTGGAACTTGGAAGTCAGAGTCGAGTTGGTTTACTGGGAGTTGAACGTGATGGCAATGGAGCTGGAAACTGATTCGGGTTGCTGCCAATACAGAAAGACGAAGATAGGTTACGAACTGAGAAGTATGGATAGTCTGATCTCGAGTTTACAAAGAAAAATAGGGACGCTATGAGTCTGTGACCATTGGTTGTATACGATGATGGAGCTCAGGAATGATAATGGCTATGAATGGTGCATCTCGAGTTGGAATTTGGGCGTTGCTGTTATATCGGATGGTGAAGATGGAGCTGAGCTGCTGCTATTGGCACGAAGGAGTTGGCTACTGTTGGTGCAGTCGAATGGAAATGGGTATTTGCTGTGATAGAACCGACGATGGAGTTGAGTCTTGGCTTGCTGAGAACGAATTTAGGTGGGCTGGACCTTCACCACCTACGTGGACCCGTAAGCTAATTGCAACCATTTCTCACGAGCAGAGCTTGGACGTGAGTTTCCTACAGGAGTTTTGATGATATTTGGCAAGAGTTTGGCAACCCACCTTGCACGGGGTGTGATGCACGGGACACAATTAAGGAGGTGCACTTTCCCATCTTAGCTAGGTTTCCTAGTTTTATTCAAGAAGAGGTTACAAAACTCTATATATATAGGGAAGCTTAGAGACAATTTGGGATATCTTCTACTCACTGTTTTTCTCCCCCTTGGGAGGGTGGGACTATCTCTTTTCTATTTCTTTTTATTGTTAAGGATGAATTCAAAGTTCTAATTGTGAAGCTCAATTATTTACAAGTTTATTTCAAGTTTTAAAGTTAATCATTGTAGATTTTTTTACTATATAGAATGATTATGATTGATTCTTAGATTGGTTTGGGTGCGGAACTAGATTAGTCTATTAATCATTCTAATGCTACTAGAGATTTGAGCGATCCATAATTGTCGTTTATCTCCTACACAAGTAGAAATCGCGAGACCTTGCGGAGGGATTCTGTGGAGCAATTACGAGTAAAGACAACACCAGTAAGTGGACCGAGCGTACCGAGTTTAACTGCTGGGATCGAACCTAAATTCACAAACCCTAAAGCATTCGATTGAGTTACACCTTGTAAGCGTACCTCAGGGCGGATCAGTTGGATAGAATCTGGTAGTCGAGCGCTTCCGTATCCAGTGACAACATGAATTTTGGGGATAGCTAAGCGTACCTGCTATTCTACGGTTGGTGACAATTGATTCTAACAAGAGATAAACGGGTACACTGTTGAGTTAACGGTTAGTAACGGCGAAGGATTTCTTAATCGTCATCCTCTTTATCTTATTATCCTTTTTATCCTTCTTGTATATTCTCGCTAATTTAGATAACATATCAATTGCATTACTCCTCGTGGGAACGATCCTTACTACCGCTTTATTACTTGTTAATTAGTGGGAACCATCTTATTATTTTGTTGAGTAAACGACGCTCATCACAAGGGCCGGTCCCATGACCCCTTGGCCAGTCCTCATATCTCCATAGTTAGGTTTTATCACCTTTAATCATCCTTTCACCAACTGGTCAACAAAGGACTTTGGTGCATGCTCACTCGAGCGCCTGGGCGCTACATGGTTGTCCATCATCTCATGTAGCCGGTCCCTCCTTCACTTAGTGATTTATTTTCAGTAAATCATCAATTGATCAGCAATTGATCAAAATTAGGGTCTCGAACTAAATGCTCTGCAAATCATAATTTTGAGCAAGTCTAAACACTAATAATTTTATTTTGATCCATCAATCAACATCTTAATTAATTATATAATATTCGGTCCAGCTACCAATATTTTAATTAATATTTTATTTGGTCATGCTACCAATAATTCATCAAACGAGCAATATTGATTCAACTACCAATATTTCGTAATTTATGAAATGAGAAATATTTGCTCAGACGAGGAATATTGATTCAACTATCAATATTCAATAATTCATCAAATGAGAAATATTTGCTCAGACAAGGAATATTGATTCAACTATCAATATTCCGTAATTTATCAAATGAGCAATATTTGCTCAGACGAGGAATATTGATTCAACTATCAATATTCAGTAATTCATCAAACGAGCAATATTTGCTCAGATAAGGAATATTGATTCAACTATATATATTCCGTAATTTATCAAATGAGCAATATTTGCTCAAACGAGTAATATTGATTTAACTATCAGTATTCAGTAATTTTACTCAGACGAGCTATATTTGCTCAGAGTATTAATATTGATTCAACTATCAATATTCAACAATTCATCATACGAGCAATATTTGCTCAGACTATCAATATTCATTATGTTGATTCAATTATCAACATCATTCCTTTGAGAACTATACGTCCCAGCAGACATGTTCAATCCATGAATTCTAGAACATTCGGCAATCATGCTCGATTGAATAATACTTAGACTCATCGTCTAATCAAGTCAACGACTGACTAATCAAATACATGTCTGCCTTGCAGACTCCACGTTCGTGAGATATTAATCACGTCACATGGGGGATATTAATTAGGGTTTTGGTCTGGAGGCCTACGGCACGTGTGTTCATACACTATGAGAAATGTGAGTAAGTCGTGCAAGCAGTTGAGGGAGTTACCAAAGTAGTGGGTGGACAATCAACCAAGTCTCTGCACGACCTGGAACTGGTTAAACCACGATTTCCCACTCTTTCACTCGAGCAAACGTCACACTTACTGGGGATCAATGTGTCTACATTCTAGCAATATAAATAAGTTTCTGAATCCACAATTGAGGACAAGATAGGTTTTTTTGGACAGACAACATCGTCTAACCAAGAATCATCGTGTGAGAAACAATCTCTCTCAATTGAGCAGAATTCAAACTTATTCGAACCCAATAGTTCATTTGCAGAAACCTACAACACATTCACAATCCTTGATCACCATTGATCTCACACACTTCTCAGCTTCCCTCCTACAGATCAACCCTCTTCCCTCTTTGTGGCCGAATTGACTATGGAATGACCATTTCTTGGTTTAGGCCGGAGTCCTACAGATTGATCTCTCGAACTCAAAGCACTCCCGTGCAG
Organism: Papaver atlanticum; assembly: GCA_023531105.1. NCBI lineage: Eukaryota > Viridiplantae > Streptophyta > Magnoliopsida > Ranunculales > Papaveraceae > Papaver > Papaver atlanticum. The sequence goes on from JAJJMB010012161.1 coordinate 1,350,976, forward strand.
TGCATCTATTTGAGGTTAAGCAGTTTGCTCGTTTGAGGAGTCTCTGTCTGCACGGTCGTCTCTTTATATCCTGAAAAACCAGCAAATCGTTTTTCCCCATCAACAGATTGGCGACCACAGTGGGAGATTAATCTCTCGGTTGCAATCCCAACTTTCACAAAGATGGTCGGTCTTAGGTCTGATTTAACTATCCCAGATTATGGTCAGAGTCTTTCGAACAGTGATGCTCCTCATGCTCATCCGAACGATTCCGGTAATCTTCATCATTCCTACTTTACTACTCCCTTTCTCTCTATCGATGTATACGATGGAGAAATTCCATCATTAGCTGAGCTAGCATGAAGGCAATAAATTTTGGAAAGAAATATAAATCGGTTGAAAGGAGCAATCGATAATTTATTCAACTGCATGGTAGATCTGACGAGGATTCTGGGAGCTCAGGTGGTAGAACGTTCATCTTCTGTCACCACTGATATCAATCCTCAAACCAACATTTTTACTACTTACGAGAAGCCGGTAGATCAAGAAGTTACACATCTAATCGAAAATTTATGTGAACTCCTGCACTTCTCAAGGGATCAGCGTACGAACACATTTGCTGCACTCAACCAGATATCATCTGATGTGCAAATAATTCCGTCATCTCTAGCAGTCGAAAAAGTATCCATGGTATCCGAGCATTCGATAAACAATATTACCTTCACCGAAGAAGACCGAATGGCGGAGGAATGGCATAATCGAGCCTTGTACGTGACTGCTTTTATCAAGGACCCTGACTTCAGGAGAGCTCTTATCGATACCGATGCTTCTACCAATCTTATTTCTATGAAGACTCTCAAGGAAGCCAAAGTCTCACAAAGCAAAATCGTTCACCATCCCATATTGATGACAGGTTTTGAAGGAAGCCAGAACCACACGTACGGGTATGCCTATGTGGATCTGAAAGTGGGACCTATTCAATCGACGGTCAAATTTCACGTGATTGAGAAGGAGCCTGACTACCATATGATACTCGGGTGACCATGGATCTATGATAACAAGGTTGTTCCCTCGACATACCACCAATGTATGAAATCTTTACTCAACAACAAGATCGTCCGCATTGCAGCTTCAACTTCTCCTCATGCTCCGGTTTATGATGCTGAGTTCCTAGAACCACCAAAAAGCATCCCCGAACCTCCAAGCAAGATCTACAGTACTCCACTCCTAGGATGGAAGTCCATGGAGAAATCTGCTGACAGGCCATCATCTTCAGGTACTAAACCGACAAAGCCACCTGCTACACCGCTCAAGCGTCACCAGGATCAGGTTACGACTCGAAAATGATCCAACTTTATAACCAGCTATGATGCGTAAGGAAGAATCATTTATATCCGATGTAGAGATTAGAAATTAATAGGGGAGGTCTATGAAAAATCTCCCCGCCCTAAAGAATCATGTCAGAATGAGCAATCGCCTGATAAAAAAATTCAATACGCCCCCCGGCAGTTACAAGATGACACAGATTCCACTACTGATGATCTTGAGACAATCAATATCGGAACAGAGGAAGATCCAAGACCAATCTTGATCAGTTCTACATTGTCACCAGAGGAACGAACGGGGTTGATAAGCCTGTTGAAGGAGTATCAAGATATTTTTGCTTGGACATACGAAGAAATGCCCGGTCTTGACGACAAGTTGGTCATACATCACTTGCACATAACTCCCGGTTCCAAACCTGTCAAACATCCGCCCAAGCAGTTCAGACATGAAGTTGAGGAATAAATTAAATTTGAAGTTCAAAAACTACTAGCAGCGGGATTCATCAAGCCCATTCAACATCCGACGTGGCTCGCGAACGTTTTCCCGGTCAAGAAGAAAAATGGTAAGATCCGATGCTGTGTAGATTTCAGAAACCTGAACAAATTTTGTCCGAAGGACAACTTTCCTTTACCCAATATTGACATGCTCGTTGATGCAACTAGTGGCCATGGCATTTTCACATTTATGGATGGTTACAGTTGCTACAACCAGATCAAGATGTATGAGCATGATTCTAACAAGACTGCGTTACGAACGCCCATCGGGAACTTTCATTACACGGTGATGCCTTTTGGATTGAAGAATGCAGGTGCTACCTACCAATGAGCGATGACCGCTATCTTTCATGATATGATGCACAAACAAGTAGAAGACTATGTTGACGATGTGGTAGTCAAATCAAAACTCGATCATCCCATCTAGATGTTTTGAGACAAGTCTTCGAAAGATACAGAGAATACAAATTGAAGATGACTCCCATGAAATGTGCATTCGGTGTTTCTTCTGGGAAGTTTCTAGGGTTCCAGGTCACGTCAGAAGGAATCAAAGTCGACCCACACAAGACCAAAGCTATTACCACCATGCCTCCTCCACGTACTGTGAAAGAGCTTCAGAGCTTTATGGGCAAGGTAAACTACATCCGACGTTTCATTCCTGGATTAGCTCAACTTATTTCTCCATTCACTCCTCTACTGAAGAAGGGAGCAAATTTTGCATGGTGGACTGTCCAACAAGATGCATTTCAAAAGATCCAGCAGATACTATTATCACCCACTGTCATGAAATCCCCGGTGCAAGGACGACCATTGATACTCTACACGGCCTCTAGTGATGTTGCTATTGAGGATCTTCTCGCTCAAGAGGACGAAGAAGGTGTCGAGCGTCCGATCTACTACTTTAGCCGTACAATGAGAGATGCTGAACTCCGGTACCCTAAAGCCGAAAGAGCATGCTTAGCATTGGTTCATGCGATTCAGAAATTCAGACATTATTTGTTGTCAAACGGAGCCGTACTTGTTGCTAAAGCTGATCCTGTAAAGTTCTTACTATCAAAACCAGCTTTGATAGGCAGACCTGCAAAATGGTTACTACAGATGTCAGAGTTTGACATAACATGTGTTTCACCCAAAGAAATCAAGGGACAAGCAGTTGCAGACTTGCTCGCTGCCTTTCCAGGGGAAGACATCACATTGCTACTTGAAGATGTGCTGGGTGAATTTCCAGAAATCTCAGTTATTAAAGAGGAAAAATGGTTGTTATACTTTGATGAATCATCCACTCCTAGCAATGATACTAGCAGAGCGGGTGTCATGCTAGTATCCCCGTTCGGTGAAGTCTTCTCTCATTCATTCAAGTTACATTTCCATTGCACCAACAATTCAGCGGAATATGAGGCCTTCTTGCTGGGATTATCCTTGGCAAAACAAGCAGGAACAATGCACCTGGAGATAAGAGGAGACTCAAAGTTGTTAGTCAATCAGATGAATGGCGTGTACTCTCTCAAATAAGTGATACTTGCTCCATTCAGAGCCGAAGCACAACGTCTATTGGCTTATTTTTGTGAGGCAACGATCGTCCATACCGGTCGTACAAACAACAGACATGCTGACTGTTAGGCAACCCTTGCATCTAAACTGCAATTTGAAGGGTCGGAGAAATCCATCACTGTACAAATGCGTCATGTGTCATCAACATGGCTCACTCAAGTCGAAGATGCTCAAGAGAGCGACTGGCGAGCACCTATCATTCATGAATTGAGCAGTTCTCTTACAGAAGGGAAAATTAGCCTCAAGGAATTGAAGAAATTTTTCTGCTACACAGAGCATTATATTATCGCAATCCTGATGGATCTTTGTCACGGTGCCTCGGAGACGAAGAAGCGAACGAGCAACCTAAGCGCATACATGAGGAAATATGCGGACAAACTTTGGTTGTTACACTTTACAGAAGGTTCCAGAGGCTCGGGTACTATTGGCCCTCTGATAAGCACGTAAGTGTGACGCATTTTAACCCATAACTACATTATTTATGACTTATTTTATTTATAATAGAGTTGTTTTAAATCTTTTCTAGGGAATAAGCTCTTGCGGCAAAATTGGCTCGAAAAGTGGTGTTTTACACGCCAGGATAGAGTACTAAAGGCACCCCAGAAATGCACCGGAAGCACCCCAAAAAATGTGTCGGAGGAACCCCGGAAAAATTACTATCTACGCCCAAAAATTACTATTTGCACCCCATAAGACAAGTGCTAAAGGGACACCCGTGCAGGATTAGGGGGAGGACATCTTCTTCTCAAATTCAAAAAATGAATTTTGGGGGGGAAACGTTTCTCTTCACTGGCAGAATTTCGATCGGATGTTTGTACGTGATTTAGTGAGATTCAATCCCTGAAACTTAGTGGGTAGACGTGATATGACTATAGAAAGCTGGTATGGGTGTTGTTTCCCATCAATTTGGCTTAATAACGTGTTTCAATCCAAAAGAGTGGACACAAGTTTTCACGGGTTCAAGTGAATTTGACACGAGTTTGAGGCGTTTAATGCATGAGTTTCGAGTGTGTTGCACTATAGAGATGCGTGAAGAAGATAAATAAGGAAGGTTGACAGCTGAGAACGCGTGGAAGATCAAAAAATGGAAATTTTGGCCGTGGAGAATAATATTGATAAATGAAGATTATTTGGGAGATATGACCGGATTAAAGGAGGATTAGGAGTATAAATAGATTGCTCCAGGTACAAGGAAGGGGTGTCAAGAGTTTGGGGACTTTAGGAGGGCCGAGGAGTGAGAAATCAAGACGAACGACAAGCTTCCTGCTGTTGTTTTCTGCTGGTGCAGGGAAGAAGAACACGAAGAACATAAGACCCCAAAGAACAGTCTTAACTGCTACAGTGGACGCGACAGTGCGAGGACAGTCTTATATGCTACAGTAACAACATCACTTTACAATTATCGTTCTTTGTAACAAAGGTTTGTAACAAATATAATTGTTACAAAACCCGATTTTCACCATTTTTTCTCCTTTTCATCAATTATAAAACACTTTTGAGCATTAATAAAGATGAATTTTGAGCGTGTCTATAATATGAGGAGCTAAACCCCAACACTGGGACGACGGAGGAGGCCGAACTTCATACATGGGTAAATTTATTTTATTCTTTTTTATGACTTTTGCACTATTATTAATTGAAATATGATTTGATTTAATTAGTTGTCATTTGATTAGATGGGTCATGCTTAGCTTAGGTTATTTGATGTCCCATGCTTAACATTTATATCTAATGTTTTGAGAATCTACCTTGGCAAAAATAGAGTCCATTTTTATATTTCTTGAGCTAAAATTGTTGAGAATAAATAAGTGAACCTTATGTTATGAGGATTGGCTAAATCCTTAGTCCCAGTACCTCTTGCACCATTTGTAATATTATTGTATATTTTTATTAAATTTAAAAACTCGAATCTTCACAAGTCTTAGAGTTCGAATCCTATTTACCACTACTACAACAAAGTTGAAATCACATCACCCTCCATGGAGGCTAAGTCGAGGATGTTGCAAGGATCTTGTCCCAATTGTCAGACACCACCTCATCATTTGGAAACTCTAACAGTCCACCACGTTGGGGACTGGACGGAACCCTACATCAAATACCTTCGTGACAATGATTTTCCATCTGAGAAGAAGGAAGTGATCAAACTCGTCCAGAAGGCCAAACGGTTTGTCTATCTAGAAGGAATTTTATATCGCAAAAGTTTCGGTGGGAACCTGCTAAGGTGCTTTTCCGAACATAAAATCCCAACAATCCTGAATGAAATGCACTAGGTAGAACATCAAGGAAAGAGGAAATTATTTCTCCAGATCCATGAGAAATATTATTGGCCAACCATGGAAGACGATAATCCTCAAGGAAACGGACAAGCGGAGAGTACCAACAAGACTTTGATCCGGATTCTCAGTCGAACGGTTCATGATAATCCTCGAACATGGCATGGAAAATTGCCTATGTCTTTATGGGCTTATCGAACCGCACCTAGAAGCTCAATCGGAACCTCACCATACTCCCTCGTCTACGGTGCTGATGCCATTCTCCCATCCGAGATCAAGATCCCTTCAGCAAGGATTGCAACATCCAGTGGAGTGCAATGGAATGAAGCTGAAGTGTCTAATTCAAGGATTGCTGAATTGGACATGCTCGAGTCAAGGATGGCCAAGGTAGAAAAATATGTGGAAGCTTACAAACAAAGGATTTCCAAGGCATACAACAAAATGGTAAGATCTCTAACATTCCAAGTAGGAGATTTGGTTCTAAAAACAGCAAAACATATTCAACAAGACATGTCTGCTCCCAAGTTCTCTCCAAAATGGGAAGGGCCGCATGTGATCATCAAAGCAGTATCCAACGGATATTACAAAATCTTGGCTGTTGATGGAGGAGTATAAGGAAATATAATCAACGACAAGTGGCTCAAAGCATATTATGCTTGAATGATCAGTAAACAATTACTTTAATCTCAAAATGTAATTTCTATTCCTTCAAAGAGTGTGCAATATGCTCATTCGTTCAAAATTCAAAATAGATTTCATTAATCTAACAGAAAAATTCCTTCATCAATCAATCATCCTACTTTATTCAAAAAAAAAAAAAGTCTTGCACCTACACAAGAAACAATCTCAAACGCTCACTCAGAGCAAACCGTCTAACAACAAATAATTTTTACTGAAAGCCATTTCAAGTCTCTTATGAAAATTTTCAGTTTTCACTTTCAAGTCCTTGACATCCTTTTCAACCCTTACTGACTCCAGTGCGAGCGCTTTCTCCTCTTCCATGATAGCAGTTGAAGCAGAAATCATATTAGCAGCAACAATCGCTCTATCAATCTTGATGACCTCAAGCCGACGACGGATCCAACAACCTACATTGAATTTTAAGGTCTCACAGTTCGAGATCATGTTGTCCCAACGATGAATCTCTTTGTTCTTGACATCATGTAAATTCTTCCTGTTCATCTCATCAATGATCGGAAACAGTCCAGCAACAGTAGTCAGAAGAGTTGGCAGAAAGTTCATCCACACTTCATAGTATAAATATGCCCATATCTTCTCCAGATCCTTGTGTAGAGAGATGCATAGCACTTGGGCACGATGAAGCCACCGACGAGTTGATTGTCCGAGCAAGAATTTTCCATGGGAACATCAAATGGGAGTCCAGCTGTCGGGTACTCACCAATAGGAGATCCGAGATCAGCATCTACAGAGGTCGAATCATTGCCAGTACGATCGTCACCATCAACCGCAATTGCAGACTTCCTACCCTTTCTCTTCTCAACGCCAACAACGTGAACATCAACCTACAACGACATCTAGGTTCAATAAAGGTTTGGAGAATCGCTCAAATAAATATCCGATCGGAAACAGACTTACAAATGTTCCGGCATCCGTATGAGCGTATTTGAAACGAGCGGGCGCTTTGACAGTCCGTTTAGGTCTTAAGTTATAAGGAGCAGTGGAAAGTCGGTCATCATGATTCATCTGCAACAAATATTCATAATCAGCTATTGAGCACACAATGGAAAGAAAGAGAAAGAGTATTTCATACCAGATTAAGAGTTTCGCTTCCTCGTTTCGACGGGGATAAACTTCGGGAAGATGAACTACTGTCAGACATGCTGTTATGAGGTATGATTATGATCGAAATTTCTTCTCTACGGTTAAACTTAATAATGGAAGAAAATATATTTGCGTAAATGGAAAACCCGAAGTCTTGAAGGTCAACACACAAGACACGGTGGATACTTATCCTCTACAAATGGTCAAATCAGTTACGATTTCTGCTAAAGTTCTAAATCTCAAATGAGATTATGCCGGTGACGTGGAAGAAAGGTGATAATACTAGGGACTGACAATTCATAACCATGACCAGACGCGGTCAACAATCAGTACCTTGACTTGGAATTGATCATCCGTGCATATCATATGTTTTCCTGGATTGCTCGTGCAATCACACTTCAGAGAATTATGATCAACTTTTGCACACATGGACATTGGTCCATCTCATTCAATTGAAGGCATAAGAAAATCAAGCAGAAGATATAATAAAGGATTGTCATTTCAAAATAATTCCTACGCAATATCTATGCCATCAAGCTGCTCAAACGATCAAAATAACATCTACTTCAACAAGAAATAAAATGATCAACTAATCACGAAGATTGGAGGCAAGACTAATCATAAGATTCATCGGATTCGTCGTCTTCGTGATCATTGTCCATGGAATATTCTTCAAGCTCTTCCTCAGAGTCATTGTCATAATATTTACCGGGGACTTCTTCCAATCGGTCTTCAGGATCATCATACATTGCATCCAAGTAGTTGCCTTCTTCACACTCGGCTCGATAATCAGCTTTGGCCAATCGTTCAGCCCTCATACTAGGTGAATATGGCTGAATCTTACGCCCAATAGGTTTCCAGGGAGACTCAACCTCGTTTGCATCTGAATCAGAAGCTATACCATCAGGACAAGGTCGAATCTCACTTTCAGCTGCTAGTCTCGCTTATTGAAGTTGCTGTCTTTTCCGCTGATAAACTGCAAGTTTTTCATCTTCGACTTTTCTTTTCTGGGATATCGCATCATGTCTTTTCTTCTCTTCCGCATCCACGTAAGTCAAGAAGTCATTAATTCCTTCACGAATGGCTCTCAGACGATCACGAGACATACCGCGTATCATATTTCTAGCATTTCTGAAAGGTTGATCTACCTCCGTATGAACATCTGTCAAATTCTTCATCTTCGATTTGGTGTTTCTGGAGCATTTCCCAGAAGATTCAGAGACATGGTCATCACCTGGAGCCGCCATTAACTGTTGCCAGGAGTGCGGAATCAAAACAAGTCGGCAACAAATACGCGTTAAAATGGTAACTCTCAAACTCTTACCTGTTTACAATTTCACTAGTTGTAGTGACTATAACGCAAAACTTCGAAAACTTATTCGTTCCTTCAAACCTCCAAAGACGAGCAAATTTTCACAACATTGTTCAATAGTTTTTACAGACATTTCCCAGAAGAGTCAGAGACATGGTCATCCTCTGGAGAAGTAGTCTTAAGTGCAAATGCTCCCAAACATTGTACAATAGTTTTTCCAGATTGTTTAACTTGGTTCCTTGATTTTGAGTTACGATGACTTGCTAAGTTCTTATATAATCCCTTAACACGTTTAATTAGGTTTTTTGCACAACAAATCTTCTGAATTAAACCATACCATCCTTTTTGAAGAAAGCCTCTGGATTGTTTCTTGTTATTCGGTTTCAAATGTCTGGATGTTAGTTTTGAAATTTTTTGAGACTTCCTTTTATGAAGTTCTTCTGTATCCTTGACCAGTTCTCTATCAATCATGATATTACTGATATCTTCAGTATATGACCGAATCTGTTCAACATTTTCTTCTAACATCTTGACAAGGATCGAGAAATACTCTTCAGTATCTTCTAGAAGAGTTTTTAAAACTTTTGAGACGTTAACTGAATCACCAATAGGATTCAATTCTTATAGGATGGATCGCACCAAACACATTGTTAGATCTTTTCGTGTTTGCCTGCTCTAATACCAATTGAAAAGACGAGGGTACCCAAATACACCACAATCTTTAAAATATCCACCTATAAGTCCTCTTATTGAAAGTGATTGTCTATGGACTAAGTCGAGACAATACGACAAATCGGTATTCACACTTTATGTGATTGTCTATGGATACGAGATCGAGACAATACAACAATCAAAGTGTGATTACTTGATAACAGGTTCAGACTTAACCAAACTCTATAGGATCACTATCAAGTAATACGGAGTTAACGTTTATGTAATTTACTTTAAATTATAATAACAACAATTATAATTGCGAAAAGGAAAAGTAAATGACACAACAAGATTTTGTTAACGAGGAAACCACAAATGCAGAAAACTCCCGGGACCTAGTCCAGAATTGAATACTCTCAGAATTAAGCCGCTATACAAAATCTAAACCAACTTCGTATAGTTGAGACCAAGCAACTAAACCTAGTTCACTTACCAAAGTTCTGAGCAACTAAACCTAAATATGGTGGTTTTGAGCAAGCAATTCAAATTCCAAACTTACCAAAGTTCTGTAATCATTGTCAAGTTATAGGCCACTTTGTTGCAGAATGTAGAAATAAAAGAAAGGAACAAGATCATCTTGAAGTGGTTACTACAACAAAGGCAGTCAAGTAGGTTTGGAAAAGAGTAGAATCAAAGAAAAAACAAACTCCATTTAAAACTGGCTTTGACATATGTTTCAGCTCTCCTTCAAAGATTAATTTGATGGAAAAAATTGATGAAAACTTACTGGATAGTGATGAGGAAGTAGATGCAATTATTCCACCTAGCTATACAAATGAAGCAACTACAAGTACTATCAATTCTGGTAAATTTCAAGTTCTGCAGAATACGAATGAAGAAATTTTCAATTTACAAGTAGAATTTCCAGTATTAAATGTTGAACAAATTCTTAAGTCAGCTTCTAGTCCCCTTAATAAATGAAGTGATCCATGTTATACCTTCAGTGGAAAAAGTAGTAGTTCATGTTGAAGTTCCAAAAGTCAAACAGAAGGAAGTTAAACATATCAGTATTATCAAGACAATAAATCAAGCTTCAGGTTTAGTGGATAATGAGTTTCAAATTGGGAAGCAGAGAGGGAGTAATCTTTCTCTAACCTTATCAAATAAATGAAGATCCTCTTTTGGAATGTCAGAGGCCTAAGGAGAACAAGGGCCAAAGACAAACTTAGAAGTTTAGTTCATAACTTTAATCCTACTTTAGTTATTCTAGCAGAACCAAAAGTTCATTATTCTTCTGATTTTTGTAAGAAATTAAGATTAGATGGTATGCATTATGAAGCTATTCACAACTCAACTGAATCAAGAAAAGGTAATATATGGGTCTTATGGAGTTCTTCTATTCAACATCCAACTATTATTTCAAGTACAGATCAATCAATAACTGTTGAAGTAGGCGGAGCACTTATTACAGGAATTCATGCTGACTCTTTAACAGTAAATAGAAGAGATTTATGGTGTGAGATGGTAGATTTAAATTCTTTAAATAAACCATGGCTTGCAATTGGAGACTTTAATGCAGTTCTTAAGGAAGAGGAAAAGAAGGGAGGCTTAATACCATTGAGATTATCTATGATAGAATTCAATAACCGTTTACATAGCCGTGGATTGATTCAAGCTCCTCATTCTGGTTTAGAATTTTCTTGGTGCAACAACAGAGCTAGGAAAAAAAGGATAGTAAGCAACCTGGACAGAGCAGTATACAATGATAAATGGCTAGATATGTACCCTAGTTGCGCTTATAAAGTAGGAGCAAGGTGGGTGTGACGGATCAGAAAATCTGGACCTCCAACGAACCGGGTTTCATCCCGATTAGCAAACTCCGACTCTCCGATACGCCAATCAAGTAACTGGACCTTTAAATTCTTCTGAGCAACTCGAATTCGGATTACCCAAACTGCATTACAAGCAAGCACACTTAGCATTTATTCTGCAATTATGAGAGACGACCAGTTGTCAAAATGAGAGACGGCCAGTTGCCAAAAAATAATAGACTTATATGGCCAGTTGCCAACTCCAATAATTTATACGGCCAGTTGCCAAAAATGGGAGATGGCCAGATGCCAACCCCAATAATATATATGCGGCCAGTTGTCGATTCTAACAATGGCCAGTTGCCAAAAATGGGAGATGGCCAATTGCCTACCCCAATAATTTATACGCGGCCAGTTGCCGATTCTAACAATGGCCAGTTGCCAAAAGTGGGAGATGGCCAGTTGCCAACCCTATTAATTCATACGCGGCCAATTGCCGATTCTAACAATGGCCAGTTGCCAAAAATGGGAGATGGCCAGTTGCCTACCCCAATAATTTATACGCGGCCAGTTGCCGATTCTAACGATGGCCAGTTGCCAAAAGTGGGAGATGGCCAGTTGCCAACCCCATTAATTCTAACAATGGCCAGTTGCCGATTCTAACAATGGCCAGTTGCCAAAAATGGGAGATGGCCAGTTGCCAACCCCAATAATTGATACCCGGCCAGTTGCCGTCAAGGTTGCAATCATCTCCGAACAGATGGTATGAACTGCCAAAACAGCATCCAACACTTTCAGATGATATGAACAACCATGTAGAGTTGTGCTGAACAGCATATCGGCTGCCTACGTACCCTCTCCGTTGCTCGAAGGGATCAAGCACGACCGTAGTTCGTCACTATTTGTTTAGATAGTATGAACCACCCATAATAATGGTAACTATCTCTTCTAGATGATATGAAATACCCATTTAGATTGCAATCGTCTCTTACCATGAATAGTTTGAATTGCAAAGCAACAACTATCCCAAACTTTCCACATCTACAATCTTATCAAAACAGTTAATAGCACTTTACCAAAAATGATATGAGCTCATCTGTATTCATAATAGCTAGCAAGGAATAGACAATCATTATGGAAAGGAACACATAACATTGCAAGTTACAAGGAAAAATTAATGAAACATTTAAGATTTTCCCTAGATGTCAATATAGACCAGAACTAAGAGTACTTGAAGTTAAACACATCCATTACATTAATATTCTAAGTGAAAGCATGTAGTTTTCACTAAATTTATTATCTACACTCCGAAGTTTTAAGACAATGCCATGTCCATCCTCCATCAAAGTCACTGGTAATCTCACAAGGTACAGAAATCAAATCATAATTGCCAAACTTGCAAGCAAGTGAAGGATGTGTCCCAAGTCAACAATAAAATCTCCTTAAGATCTAAGTATCACTGTACTTAGCCGTGTCATATTAGTTGGCAACTAAATCCTATGTACATTCATATCGGGAAGAAAGCAACGATATTATTTAAAGCCGATGCAAGGATATAAATAAGAGATGGAATTCATTTGTTGTAACTCCAACAAAGCCGAAGAAGTTCCTACATTTTCTAAAAATGGATACACCAGAATAAGCACTCATATACAATAATACACACAACATATGCAAAAGATCAAAAATGATTTCTCGTGAACCCACAAGCGAAGCAGAGGAGATACCGAAGCACCATGCTAAATTTACGAGAAACACATCATTATCAAGCCTACAACACACTCCAACAGTCAACCACCATCTATGCCACTTTCATAAAAGTTGAAAATGACGATATACCTAAGGCAGGGAATATAGAGTCACTGAGAAATTAAGCACAGCCCAAGTTCTGGCGGGATTCAATTATAATTTCAATAGAGCCAGGGAACAGGCTTCACATGGATTAGTGTACTGCAACCCTGTACATAACCCCAAGAACATCAAGCTACAGAGAAATCAAATCAAAAGAATATATAATATTAGATCTTAGTCCACATACATTCAAACTTCAAAGAACATGGATGACAAAACCACTTGGTTTTTGGCGTGACCAGTACATTTCTTGATTTTTCATATCTACTAGTCCATTAGTTGATTCAATTATGCCAGTTAACCACTGATAGGTATGTTTATGCCGATTATTTTCTGCCATATTCACATAAAAAGACCAGAAGATTATGATGGGAAGCTCAAGAGAGTTTAAGAGTAATTAGCCATAATTTACAAATCATGTGTGGTCTAAGTTCATTAGTGTCGTATTCCCTCGGACTCTAGATTGACCTGGATATACATATATCCAAGATACGACCATGACGGTAAAAACGCCCAAAATGAAAATGAGTTGAGAAGTGAATTTGCAGTAGACTCGTTCTTCAATTAAATAGCTGACAGGCTCTAAGCTAAGCTCGAGAAAACATGCTAAAGAAATGAACCAAATATTTCTCACAAATTAATCGACATAAAATGAACTTAACCCATTCTATACTTTGCCACTACAACAATCCTATATTTCAGTACACGCCGTCTACCTCGGACATTTCCGCAGGGTCTCGTACAATATATTTAACTACCAAATCAAAATGTATAATAAATAGATGGATGCAATAAAGCTAGGTCGTGCAGGGGATATCCAAATTTAAGTTAATCCCCAAGCCAAAACTACCGAAATGGAATTTAGGGGTTAAACTGCCCATTTTCTAATGGCGCCAGTGATGCCCAGCAGATTGGTACTAGGAATCGTATTTTTAACTTGCCTACATGAACATAAAATTTATACTGTCAAAATTAGAATTTCACTTTCTAGTTACAACCATCCTATTGCAAATCAGAAGAAATGTGTGTGGTCTATACCAAGTAAGAGAATCACTCAACAATTTTATATTACTGAACTCAAACAAGCTATAACAAAAGACAGATTAGTACCACTAGATAATCATTATTTCTAGTAAGAAAATAAAAACCAAACAGGTCTTAAAAAATACACAGTGATCTACAGTAAATGCCAATTCAGCCAACACATAGATAGCACAAGAGTGATATCCAAAGTTTCTTAAGAAAACCTCATGCTACATCTCTACATGAAGCAAGACCCAAATTAACATTTCAGATAAATTTCAAGCATGGGCCAAGACACCCAACCTTAACAATAATGCTATCATCATTCAAACCCACATTTTATTGCATGCCATTTGAAATTTTAGATGCGAGATGCTTGCATAAATTCAACACGTCAAAATTCATAAAACAAGCAAGGGATGTGATAAGAACCTCCTCTAGCCATTTTTATCTTCTGTGGAGCATTTCAGTGAACAGTTCGTGGGCACCTTGATGTTGGTGAAGAGATGAGTTTTAGATGGTATTTCTAGCTTCAAAATGATGGCCATACACATGGAATTTCAAAAGAAGCACCAATTGCTCCTCTACGATCCCTTTTTGCTCCACCACCAAAATCAAACTTCAGACTTCCAACTAATTTTGATTCTACTTCCAACTCCCTCTTTCTCGACAGTGGATTTTAAAGAGAAGAACTTTAGTGTTGCTGATTTTTCTTTAGCCATAACTTAACCAAAAAATCCAAGATTTTCAGTACAACAATAATCAATAAACGATACCTCAACTCCAGAATTCTATAAACAACTCCAAACTAAGTACCAAAGAAAACTGCGATAAGCAAAAATTGGAATTGAGGAACAAAATCTGCCAGAAGAAATGAAAATGTGTTTTTGGGTTTTCTTCTTTCTTTTTCTTAGTCTTTGAAAACTAAACCAAACTCCAAAACGTGTCAAGAGTGCCAAAGCAAGACATAAAACGTGTCACCGTATGCAAGAGTTATAATGGCACCAATGTTTAGATTCTGTTGCAAGAACGATGTTATGGAGACTACTCAAAATAGGTGGGGATTACTCTTTCATTTTTGATAGGACATTTGAAGTAATTTTGGGTCACCCCTTATCTATTTTTTTTAATATCAAATTTACCCTTGATAATTAAATTAGTTAGTTTATTGATTAGTTAGTGTTAGTGTAATGATTAATTATTGATTAGTTAGTGATTAGTGAGTTATTAATAGGATAGTTTTGTTAGAATCAGAATTATTGAGAGAGAAGAAGAAGAAGAAGAAAAAAATATGAAGAAAAAGAGGGAAGAACCCAAAAAATCTTATTTTGTGTTTAGTAAATATGATATGAGTGACTCATGTGATGATACCTCCTCCTCAGAATCAGAACCTCCTTCATCTCCTAATATATTTGTCAATATTTCTAATGATTCGGATACGAGTTATTTGTTAGATGATGAAAGCTATTTACCCCAAACTCAACCTAACGACCCAAATGATGAATTTTATCAGCCACAACCAGAAGATGAAGTTATGGGTACTCAGGTATGTCCTAAATTTAGTTAATGTAGCTTGAATTGTGCAAAAAATTGGCCAAATCAAGAATTTCAAGAAGAAATTTCGGCTAGGTGAAAGTAGTTCGGTTAGCAATTCTGCAAAACAGGTAGCCGAACTCTCCTGTATGTGCAGTTCGGTTACTCATTTCAGCATACGCAGGTAACCGAACTCTGTTTTAATGGAGGTTTTTGAGAGTTCGGTTATCTTTTTCCAGAAAACGTTGCCGAACTAATTTTATAGAGTATACAGTTAATAGTTCGGTTTAGTCGAGTTTAGTCCTTTTGTTACCGAAGTTTATGTTCGGCAAGCTCGCAAATCATGTTCATTGAATAGCTAACCGAACTTTTTAGTTCGGTTTAGTCGAGTGTAGTAATTATGTTGCCGAACTATACCATAGAAAATTCCAAAGAACAAGTTCGGCAAGATCACATTTTTTTTTTCATAATCGAACTTTTTGTTCAGCAGGATCGTATATTATTTTTACATTGCCGAAAATTTAAGTATTTTTTATTTTTAGTTGGTATTGACGTTGTGCTATTACTCATAGGTTGCATCTGATCCAATAGAACCAATGGAAAATCAACCTACCTCTGTTGATATTTTGTACGATGACATGTCCCATTACTACATGAATGACTTGGTATTCAAAAGTCCTTTAGAGGCAAAGAGTTGGGCTAGACAACATGCACTAAAAGACATGTGCGTATTAGTATTGAATGGGAGAGAAAGCAAAACCCGCTTTGAAATGGTTTGTGAGAGAAGCGGTGATCCCGATAAAAGCCACAAGAGGAAGGGTTATGTTTATAAAGAAAAGACAAATAGGAAGAACAAAACTTTCTCAAAGAAGATTAAATGCCCATTCAAGCTTGCATTTAATTACAACGAAGAATTGGGTGGATGAGTTCTCTACAAGGTTATGGAAGGTTGTCATAACCACCCTCGTCCGGAGCATCTTGAAGGACATTTCATGGCGGCCAAGCTAACTCCTGAAGAGATGGACACGGTAGCTAAAATGAGGAAAATGGGTCTTTCACCGATTCAAATGCTCCAAATACTAAAGGAGGATAACAAGGATAACCACTCATCTTTGTCCACCATTTGTAATGCAATTGTGACAATTAGAAAGAAGGAATGGAGATATAGACAAGTGATGCAACAATTGTTTTTTTTGGCCAAAGAGAAAGACTACGCGGTTCAAAAGGATGTGGATTCGGACGGAGAGATAACACAACTCTTCATTGCGCATCCAACGAGTGTTCAATTTGCTCAATGCTTTCATGAAGTTCTCATAATGGATTGTACTTATAAGACGAACAAGTACGAGATGCCATTGTTGAATATTGTTGGGCGTACTTCGACGCAGTCACCGTTTACCGTGGCGTTTTGTTTCTTAAGGGACGAGCAAGAACCTAGTTACATTTGGGCACTACAACAAGTTAAGGCAATCTTCCGAGGTGATGATATTCCTGGGGTTATAGTCACCGACAATGAAGTCGCATTGATGAATGCAATAGAGGTAGTGTTTCCATTAGCACATAATATGCTTTGTACGTTCCATATATGGTGTAATTTGATAAATAGGTGCAAGCCAATAATTTGTCCACCCAAGAAAAAAGGATATGAAGAGATTAAGATGCTACCGGAACATGAACGAGCGGATGCAAAAGAGGAAGTTGAAAAACAATACGATCGAAATTACACTAAATGGGTTGCTTTCAACGGTGAATGGGAATCATTGTGTTGGTCTCTTACCAAGGAAGAGTATCATCTAAATATTGCGGAGTTTATCGCCCATTGGGATACTCCCGATTATCCCAGTGTTGTATCGTATGTTCTTCGCCAATGGATGGAACCACACAAAGATAGGTTTGTTAATGCCTATACCAACTAAAATAAACACTTGGGAAATCAAGCGACAAGTTTAGTAGAGTCGGCTCACCATCGGTTGAAGAAGAATATCTTTGGATGTGTTGATAATTTCGTAACCGTGTGGAATGCTATGGAAAATTACTTCAAGCGCAACATTGATAGAATTAAAGAGAAGTTCCAAAAAAGCCGTATATTCAAAATGACCGGAAAATATGCCGACCACCCATTGTTCAAGGGAATCCATTACAACGTATCTCGACAATGTATGAAGTTGTTGATTATAGAAGTCGAGTTGATTGATAAGTGGGAAACCAAGAGGGATGAGGTGTGTGTATGTAACATGAAGAAGTCTATAGGACTCCCTTGTCGCCATATGATAATCAACTACGAGCATGGCGTAATCCCTTTAAGCGACATTGATCCATATTGGAAGCATCTAAGTTTCATTCCTTCTCCAAAGGGAGAAGAAGCCGGAGAGGAGTTTGGTGATAATGAAATGGGTAGAACCGTACTAGAGATGTATCGTGGCATGAACAAGCTCCAAAAACAAATATTTTAGGATGACATGAGGAAAATCATATATCCACAAACTTCGGAGAATGTTTATGAACCGTCAAAAGGAAAACGCAAAGGTAGTCCAAGCAAAAAATAAACTAAAAAACAACTAAGAGAATATGCAAAGGTGTTACGTAAGAATAAAAGTGAGCAAACCCCATTTACTAGAGATCCTTCGGCCCATGAGTATACCGCGGCAATGTACTTGGAGCAAACCAAGAAACGGGGTAGGAGTATTGAGGAGAAAGGCGAAACAAGTGAGCGAGATTTGAAGAAAAAAGGTACGATGTGTCCATCACAACCAAGCCAACCATCTTCCGGCGACGTGAAGCTTAAGTCTCCAATTTTCCCTATCCAACCATCTTCCCTAGACGTGAAGCTTGAGGCTCCAAATAAAGACTATTTGAATGAGCTACCTCTATACATTAGAGAATACGTTATATCCACCGACGACGTTCCTCCGGATGGTAATTGTGGTTTTCATGTTGTCAATCAACAACTTGGGCCTTTCATCGAAGGTGCCAAGCTAAATAATGGGTGTGCAATCACTCATATAAGGCAAAGGTTGTTGTCTAAAATAAAGGAGAATCCGGCATTTTATAAGACAATGTCGTGCGATGGGGTGGGTAGTCTCAATGAGCAATTTTTTAAGTATCAACTTCGTCTTCATGGGGGCCATCCGATCACAACGGATTATTGGATGAGCATGCCGATATGTGGACACTTAATCGCCGAGGCATTTAATTGTGTGGTTCATTATTTCTCAACGTATGCTAGTTTCACCTTCACCCCGAAAACAACCGTATGAGTCGAGCAACTCAAACGAAGGAGATGTGTGATGGCATTGACTAACAACAACCACTTTATAGGCCTTCGTTTTAAAACCCGATTGTCCACTTCCTCCAATATCCGGAAACTCTTATTGGCCATCATTTAACCCCGATATAATGTTGGGTTGATGCATTATGTATGAGCATAACATGGAGATGTGGAAAGCTTTGAAGAAATCGGACGAAATTGTACATGAAGGTCAAATTTCACTTGAGGATGATTAAATGATACATGTAATGGAACTAAGTATGCTTATTAATCTAATACTATGTTTTTTGAAGTATGGTATTCATTATCGAGTTAATGTTAGTATTTTATTGAGTTGACAGATAATAGTTCGGTTAGCACATATGATTATCGAGATTGCCGAACTTAAGTTCGGTTGCCTGCGCAAATATTTCAGGTTGCCGAACACCTGTTTTGTGTCAGATAAAGAACATTGTAATTTTAAAATTCAAACTTCGGTTAGAAAATAAAAATTTGTGAGCCAACCGAACTGCAAACTTCGGTTACATGGTAAATAATGAGGTAACCGAACTTTTATTTGAAGTCTCAGTCACAAACTGGTAGGATTTAGCTGTTTTATTTGAGTCTTCAGAGAAGAGTTCGGCAACCAGTGAAAATGTTACGAGGTAACCGATCTTTGTCTTCGGCAACCTGGTAGGATTTAGCTGTTCGCCGAAAAAACACTTCGGTGACCATTAATTTGTCACAGGTTACCGAACTTTAAGCTATGTTAAAATTTCAGGTTGCCGAAAAACATCCTGTATTCAAAATTTCATCCATATAAAATTGAAAACACAAACCCAATTAAAATTAAAAACACAAACAAGGTTCTAAAACAAATATAAAAGTTGTTATACAAACCAAACTACGAAATCCTTAACTAATTGTTTAAAACACACAAACATACGAAATTTTACCATACGAAATCCATAACTAAGATGTTTTTTGAAACTAAAACCATACGAAATCACTAACGACCACCAGGACGAACCCTTTTACCACGAGTTTTAGGTTGAACTTCCTCATCACTTGGGGTTTCATCTACTGGACCGGTTTCCTCCATGGCGCGACTTGAACATTCTCCTTGTTGTCGACCCCTCTTCAATTGCTTAGACCTACTTGGGTCCATCATTCTTTTAGATATAAGACCCTCCCACTCGCCGTAGTAGTAGGTTTGTTCCTTAGTCGACATCGGCTCTCCACTACGGATTTTAGCCATCCATTTCTTCAACAATTTCGTACCCTTCTTAACCTGATTCCAATTTTAAGCATAAGTAAATATATTTTTAATACTTTCAAACAACAAGGAAGTATAAGAGAAGACATTTTCTTACCACATTATCCCATAACATTTTTTCTTCTTCTCCACAAATAGGCATCTCCTTCTAAGCTCTCTTAGCCTCCCTCTCCTTTGCCTTCGCCTTATCAGTCTTAGCTTGTTGTTCTCTATTTATCACAAAAGGATGACTAATTTCTTGATAAAACTCCATATAATCTTCATCACATGCATTTACATCTCCACCACAATGTACACAATCACCTAAAGGTAAGTAGTAGTTACCAAGTGCATTCCAATATCCTACCGTAGGAGTTGGTTCATGTTTTGGAACAAAATATTTCTCGGTGTTATTTGTTCCTTGAACCAGCAAATTGAAATTTCATTCTCCACGTCGGGATCCATTTGGACACAACAAAGTTGTCTTAGTATTCTCCTTGGATTATATATTGCGTAGCCATTAGGATACCAAATTGGTCCATAGTAAGCCGAGACGGTAGAGAAACCATTCAGATCTTCTTCATCTACAGGGACATCATCGGGTACGGCGTATGGGTGAAATACCACATCGTTCACCGTAAGTTCATCCAATTTTTCCCTCAACGAAGTCAACTGCTCTTCTTTAGACTTCTTTTGTGCGTCCAAAAACAACCATTTTCCTGCTGTAGGTTCGTCATAGGGATAAGGTGTCTTTTCCCTAGCCAAACCCAATGAAGGGAAGTGGTCATAAATCCAAACCTATGCGAAAATACGAAAATATTAACCACATACATGAAAATTGATTTGGAAGGAGAAAATTTAAGCGAAAAATTTGCTAACTAACAATGTAAAAGGTCACCTGAATAAGAGTTAAGTGACCTCCAATTTGAGTTGTCTTAATCCTCAACCCTTTGCTCATCTCTCCTAGAACAAAAGCAAGCACCCCAGTGGCCCAAGAGTATTTGTTAATCTCATCGAGATTCTCCAAAAGCTGTAGATAATGTGCATCCACCCTATTTCCAGAAGTGTCGGGGAAAATGACGGTTCCTAGCTGATATAACCAATAAGCGGTGACATGATGCCTAAGGGTCTCCTGGTCCATCACCAACTTTCCTTTATCCACCTTCTTTCTTGTCCCTCCAAATGCTGCCTTCAACTTTACCAACTTGAGTTTCTTCACCATCTTCTTCAATGCTCCATTTTCCTCTCTTGGATTATACTCATCGCCATGTTTAGGGGACCTAACAGAACGTCTAAACTCACATTGAGCTTTTTTTGCATCCCATCCTAGACATTGTAGAGCCAATTCTTCAAGAGATTCATAATGCATCGAGGGGTTGTAGCCTTCTCGAAGACATTTACCTTCCACTGGTAAGCCGGTGATTCTCGAGCAATCATCGGGAGTAATTCCCATCTCGCCAAATGGAAGATGCATTGTATATGTATCGGGATAATGCCTCTCGAGAAATGCGGATACGGCAACAACGTCAAAATCCACATGTGCGTACTCAATAGCTCTCTATAACACACATTCTTTAACCTTCGCTTGAAACTCGTCACACTCCAAAGAAAGATCCCATTTGGACGCCTTTTGACGACGAATAAGACGAACTGCATCATTATGATCCTATGAAAATAACATAATACTATTAATACTTGACGAAACATGTCCCAAAATAAATCGTTTTGTTAGTTAAAAATGAACTTAAAGATTACCTTTGTCGCATAGATCTTCGCATCCTATGAGTGTTTGTATCCAAACAATGTGGCCCCTCTATCATTTGGAGTACCATAAGTTGGGTTCACTGGTGGCAAACACAAATTATCAGGGGGATTGTGTGAGTATCTATCACAAGGCGGCTTCGGCTTCTTTTTCTCTTTAAAAGGAAAATTTCTTGCTCTTCTTCCTCTTCCTCATCTTCCTCATCTTCTTCCTCTTCCTCATCTTCATCCTCTCCCTCCTCTTCCTCCTCTTCATCCTCTCCCTCTTCTTCCTCCTCATCCTTCTCTTCCTCTTGTCCTTCTCCTTCTTTGCCTTGTCCTTGTTCTCCTTCCTCTATATTTTCAACATGTTCTCTTTGTTGTTCAACCTCTTCATTTCCTTGGTCTTCATTTCCTTGCTCTTCTTCATCATCATTCTCTTCTTCAATAACATTATCAATTGTATTCTCTATCACCTCTTGATTGACTTCCTGTAACGATCCCCCTCCATGTTTAGCATTTTTAGTACCACGGTTTCGGAAATCCAAATGTATTCTACCGCGAGGGGTGGGAGTTCTCAAATCTTCGGCTAGGTGGGGATTAGATTTTTTTTCCTTTGTTCTTAATGAATAAAAACCACATTATTAGCTAAACAGAATATTATCTTATCAAATAAAATTGAACATGGGATTACATCAAACACAAAATGTTAACATACTAAAGTTTGGTTATCTGGTATAAGTTGTGACGTCACCGAACTACAAGTTTGGTGTTGACAGATCAAAGTTCGGTTACCACATAGAAACTGCGAAGTAACCGAACTATATTTTATCAAAGTTTGGTTACCTATATAAATTTATCGACTAAACCGAACTCAAAATTTTCATATAAAGAAGGAGTTCGGTTATGTTTTTTTTTTGCGAGCTTACCGAACTACATAGTTCGGTTACCTAAAAATTCCTAATTAGCCGAACTGTTCTTCATATTGAAAGTTCGGTTACCAAAATCTAGGGTTTTCAACATTTCTCCTAGCCGAAATCTATACTGTAACGACCATTTTCAATGGTTTTTGATGATTTATAATCGATTTCTTCAACAAAAAAAGATTAAAAGGAATGGGTATGAAGGAAATTACCTGCGGATTTTCATTTTACTCGAATCGGACTTCTTGGTTGATGTTGGATGCTTGACTTCGTCTCCCAACTTTGCTTGAAGTTGTTTATCAACTTCAAATTGATTTGGGAGATTCGCTATATTAGCCAGACCCGGACTCAATCCTGGAATTCTTGGTGTCTGCTTAGAACGCATTGTTTATAAAAATTGATTAATCGATGATGAATTTTTCTCGAATCGACGATTAACGTTGATGTATACGAAGAAGAGGAGAAGAAGAAGAAGAAGAAGAAGAAGAAGAAGAAGAAGAATAAAAGAAAAAAAAAAGGTTTTGAAACTGATTTTTTGTTTTAATTTAGGGGGTTAGATTAGTGGGTTATTAGGATTAGTTATAACCTTAATTAGGATAAGGGCAGATTAGTCTTCCTTAATCTTTTAGGACACCCCTTAAAATTTAGGGTGGACATTCATATAACAAAGTAGTCCCCCACCTTTTTGGGGTAGTCTCCAAAACATCATTCTATTTGCAACCCAACAAATAAAGGAACTAGCATTTCATATTTTTGGGCTCTACCTAGTGCTATAAAATAATAATTTCTACCCAATGGGCTGAGCTAAACCCGATACAAAGTTTTTACCATTACAGTGGGTGTCTGATCATAGTAATTTATATGGAGGAAATGCTGCCATTCCTAAACCAGCAAATGTCCCTTTCAGAGCATTAAAGGTGTGGAAAAATCATTCAGGTTTCTTACCACTAATTAAGGAATCATGGAACAAGACAGTTAAAGGTAATCCAGTTTATATTTTCATGAGCAAAATAAAGAGATTAAAAATTGATATTAAGGAATGAAATTGGTCAATCTTTGGAGATGTTAACAAAAATCTGAAATTAGCAGAGAAGGAGGTTTTAAATACTTTTATTGCATCAGATCAAGATCCAGATAACAATATACTTTTGAATAAGCTTGTGACAGCAAGAGGCAAGTTGGAAGTTTTAACTCAACATCAAAAGGAAATTACTCAACAAAAATCCAGAGTAATGTGGTTAAAAGATGGAGCTTCAAACACTAAGTTTTTTCATGTAAATATGAAAATAAGACAAGCTCAAAATATGATATTGGAATTAAAAGATGATGATGGAAATATAATTACTAATCAAAGGGATATAGCTGCAAGTATTGTTGAATACTTTGAAGATAAGTTTAAATTTCAAGATGTGGAAATAAATCAACATTTCTTGGATAGCATCCCAAAAGTGGTAGATTTAGAAGATAATAAAATGCTTGAGGCTATTCCTTCAGATGAAGAGATTAAAAAACCTGTCTTTGAACTCAATCCAGAAAGTGCACCAGGGCCAGATGGTTTTGCAGGGTGGATCTATAGATTTGCTTGGGAAATTGTGGGTCCTGATTTTACAAATGCAATACAATACTGCTGGAGGAGAGGATTTATTCCTACTGGTCTTAATGCAAACTTTTTAAAGCTAATTCCTAAAGTCAGTAATGCTAAGAGAGCAAAACAATTTAGACCAATTGGCCTAATCAACTTCAGCTTCAAAAAATTTACAAAAATTTGGGCTACAAGGTTTGGAAGCATAATTCATAAGATTGTATCACCCCAACAAGGAGCATTTATAAAGGGTGGAACAATCCAAGAACAAATAGTTTTAGCTTCAGAAATGGTGAATGAACTTGATATTAAAAGAAGAGGAGGCAATTTTGGTTTAAAGATAGACATTACTCAAGCCTATGATTCACTTAGATGGAATTTTCTGTTCCAAGTCATGAGTAAATTTGGTTTCTCTGATACAAGAATTCATTGGCTTCAAATTCTTCTAAACTCAGCAAGGATTTCTGTATCAGTAAATGGTGGTCGAGAAGGCTATTTTAAAGTGGAAAGGGGATTGAGACAGGGTGATCCCCTGTCTCCCCTTTTTTTTTGTTCTGGCAGAAGATGTACTAAGTAGAAATATTACAAAGAAAATACAAGAAGGAGCTCTGAAAGAAATGGTCAATAGGAATGGAATTAAACCTTCCCATATCCTTTTTGCTGATGATGTTTTCTTATTTTGTAATGGTGATAGGAGGAATGTCAAAAAGATAATGGAAATTCTTAAGGATTATCAATCTGTTTCAGGGCATATGATCAGCATGGAAAAAAGTAAATGCTTCATTGGTGGTACAAGTGATAGTAGAAAAAATCAAATTTCAGAAGAATGTGGCATTTCTTTGGATGAATTTCCAGACAAATATTTGGGAGTACGGCTATTCTGGTGGTATAAAGTCATTTCATGTGTGGAATGGTGTTAAGATGATGCAGGAAAGACTAGCAGGGTGGAAGGGTAAACTTCTCTCTTTTCAGGAAAGATTAATTCTAGTAAAATTTGTACTGAGCAGCCTACCAATTTACAATATGTCAGTATATAGATGGCCAAAAAGAGTATTGAAGGAATGTGAGAGGATAATCAGGAATTTCTTATGGACTGGTGATCATTCTCAAAGAAAACAAGTAACATTAAAATGGAATAAAGTTTGTTCACCATTAAGTGAAGGTGGCCTTGGAATAAGAAGATTGGAAGTGGTAAATAAAGCTCTCATAATGAAGCTATTCTGGAAGATTCAAAATGGAACAGAGGAAATGGCTAAAATTTTTCAAGCTAAGTTCCAGAATAAAAAAGGAGAATGGATTTCTTATTACAAGAAATCATCCATATGGAAAGGAATAAAATGGGTGATGGAAGATGTACAGGAAGGTACAAGGTGTCTTATTGGAAATGGTGATACTATATCAGTGTGGAAGGATAAATGAATACAGGATAAAGCATTGGAAGAACAGTTCCATGAAAATACTTTTATTCAATAATTCCCAGATATGAAAGTTGCATATCTTTTACTAGAAAGAGAATGGGTAATCCCAAGTGAGATGATTGAACTTAATGAACTGCCAGTAATAAATGGAGGGGAGGATAGAAGAATTTGGTCATACACTATCTCAGGTGAATTTTCTGTGGCATTTGCTGTAGAAGCTGAAAAGACGAGGGTACCCAAATATACCTCAATCTAAAACTTTTCCACCTATAAGTCCTTTCTCCGAAAGTGATTGTCTATGGACTGAGTCGAGACAATATAACTAATCGGTTCACACTTGGTGTGAGCGTTTATGGATACGAGATCGAGACAATACAGCAACGAAGTATGTTTACTTGTATTGATGGTGGTTTTCAGTTCAGGGCTAAAATTGTGAAACCCTGTACTTAATGCGCTGTCATCCTGCAAAGGAACAAAATCCATTTAAAAAGTGATGGGTGCATAAACCTCTTCGCTCACAGATGTATTGAGCAATTCAATATAT